>VXBI01002221.1:1666805-1711099 GCA_013397375.1 Toxostoma redivivum | reverse complement strand
AGCCGGAGCTGGAGCTGGAGCCGGCAGGTCCGTGCCTCCTGCGCTGCCCTCCGTCATCATGAAGGTCGAGTTTGCCCCCATCAATATTCCCCTAAAGAGGAGGATCCAGACAGTCGCCGTGCTGCAGTGGATCTTCTCCTTCCTCCTGCTGGGTAACAGCCTTCCTCCTTCCTGCCCCTGCCCCAGAGAGAAAAGGGCGAGAAGCGGCTTTTTCCGCGACCAGCGTTACCCGTGGGCAGCGCTCGCTGCCAGCCCGTGGCTCCACGTGGGGGCAGAAGCGGCCGGGAGCGAGTGGCTCCCCGGCGACCCTCGGGCGGGCAAGAGCGTGGCACTTCTTTCTTCCCTGGAAGCTTTGAATGGCTTTTCCTCTTCTTTGGGGGTCTATTTCTTTCTATGGGTTCTTCTTCAAATGTGATCCTAAAAAGCTAGTGTCTGTGGCTCCTCATTGAAACCCCCAGTAGGTTTCTGACAGCAACTTTTTATCGAACATGAGCATAAAGTCTGGTACATGGCTGATGCTGTTTTCATTCGTAATTTCATAAAATAACTTTATATGCTGTAGTTCAATAAAATTCTCATTTGACAAGGTAATGAAAATTAATGGGCATTGCCAGTGAATTGACTCAAATGCAGACACTTCTGTAAACATATGTAAAATATCCTCACTGGCTTTAAGAAAGTGTTGCTAATTCTACTTGGTATTCTTTTCCCACTGATCGTTCCTCTGTAATTAATATTCCTAATATCTTAAAAGACACCTATCACTAAACACCCATTCACAGCAGCAAATTGTATCCACATGGGTAGGTATCTTGAATATGATGAAATGAATCACTTGACAAGGTAAGATAAGCCTTAACTCTATGAGACTAAATCCACGGATTGTATAAATTGGGAAGTGGTTATTGAATAGTCTGTTCTGAGGTACGGAGCCACCTGCGTAGTACTGGAAAAGCTGGAACACTTCTTGATCATCTATGTTCTAGGATTTAGAGAAAAGGAGTGTGCATATATCTTCCTTGTATGTCTTGCAAATATATTATCCTTCAGATGGTCTGATGTCTTTCATATTTTTTTTTGGTTGTTAGCCCACACATGAAAGATTTGGGGGAAGGATGGAGGGTATGAAGCATCTTCACAGATTAATCAGCAGATGTTCTGTTACCTCTAAATTATATGTAGTTAAATGATAAACCGTTTATGTCTCTGGCTACATTGTAAGTAGGCTGTACTTTTCATTTTCTGTTATTGAATTAGGTCTTTGCATGAGCCATTATTTTAGTCTCATAAAGCACTGGAAGTTCAGGGGCAGTGGAAGAAAAGATTTTTTTTTTTCCCCATAATGTAGCAATACTGCTGCAGAAAACCACATCTTCCTGTGCTTACTAGAAGTAATTGCGATGCAGAAAATCCTCTCTCTAGTTTAGCAGGCAAAGTAAGGAGCTGTCATCTGCAGCTGGCACTGCCTGGGAATGTCAAGGAAAATCAGCTCAGAAATGGTCTTATGGCTAGTTTTGTTGAGTATAGTGAGTTCACATGATCATGAAAAAACGGATTTGCGAGAATGCTTGATTAACAATTTGATTCTAATAATAATTATCTGTTTGTGCGCCATGGGGATGTTTATCTTTAGAGCTGACCAAGGTGACCTTGTCATTCGTAGGCAGACACTTTCAGTGATACGGCAGCCAGTGACCTGGCCAAAAAAGTTTCACTTAGTTTCAGGAAAATTCAGGTGGATAAATCCTAAATGAAGGTGAGAAAGCAGTGAGAAATGGGCTGGTTTCTGATGTTCTGGACTACCCTGGATTGTCTGGACTTTTCAGCCTTTTTTTTTTTTTGTTTAGTTTTGTTTTGTTTTATTTCTGAACAGACATTGTTTGTAAGCTTTGGATTCAGTAGTGACACTTTCAAATCACTTTCAAATCAATTTCAAATGAGGGGATACCTCAGGACAAGTGAAATACTGCATGAGTTCATCACAGAGTAGGTTGGAGGCTTAGGTGTTCTTTGGGGGTTTGTGTGTGGTTGGAGCTAGTTTATGCCAAGCACCATCTTGATTGTCTTGTGTTACATATCTGCATGTGAAAACTTGAACAGATAATGCCCTATGACAACTAATGATTCATGATATAGATAGAGGGATTCTGTTTAGAGCAGTGAATAAATGGATTACTGGCTTAGCTGCTAAAGTTGTCCATCTAGGTATGTTGTAATGTGCCATAGCTTAGTAAAATGAACTATAGGACTAACAGATGAAGAAAGATAACTCTGAAAATTAGTGCCCCGAATGACAAAAGCTGAATTGGTCAATGATATGCTTCATATCTGGAGAGTAATGTGTGAAAAAGTGATTTCACACACTGAGTAAGCTGTAAGGGGAATGTGAGCGTATTACAACTTAGAATTCACAATGGGACTTGGATAGAAGACTCTTGGTTTTATCTTCCTGGCTGAAAAATGTAAAAAGGCCTTGCTCTCCAGGCTTGCTTTGTTGTAATGCTGCATGGTTTTCTGAGACTGTGGAATTGATGACTGAAAATGCCCTTTTACTTGTGCAGCTCACAAGCTGGCCTGAAACACAGACATGCAATAGTTGTTGAAGCCTAAATCTCATCCCCACTGTAGAAAGAGTGAATCAGTCTACAAATACTAAAAATATAGCAGCAGCCTGGTACAAGCAAAGTTCTGCTTCTTCATGCAGTGTACCAGCTTGGGCTGGATCTGCACTACAGATCCATTGCTTCTGCTGTGCAGTGTAGGCAGAGTAAACATGCCTCTGTCTCAAAAAAGCTGTACAGATGTGCACAGAATTTCATTATATACAAAAGGAACCTCTTTAAAATTCTGGCTGTAAGTTCCCGTGCTTCCTTGTTCTGTGCTGCAAGCTGCCAAAGTTCACCCTCAAAGGGAAAAGACAAGTTTCCATTATAACAGTGATTTGCCTGTTTATTATCCAGGGGCATGACACCAGAAGCAAAATAAGTTCTGTAATACTGGGATGTGTATGTAAGAGTTTCTGGGTTAGATGAGAGAAATGTCCATTAACAGATTCCCACCGTGTGTTGGCTGAAAATGCCGTGTGGTTTTCTATCTTATGTTCTCCAAGTGCAGCAGACCAGAAAAGTTTGGGTATAAGTTCCATGAAAGAGAAAAGTGTTTTAATTTGGCTTCTGTCTTTTGAAAAACAAGTATTATTAGTCTTGAGTCCAGAAAACTAAAGCTGTTAAAACTGAAAACTGGCAAATGCTAAAATCCTGCTATTTCTCACTGTATTAAGCACAAATCCAAAACAGCTTCAGGCTGAAGCATAATGTCAAGCCATTAGTGTTTTACTGCTGAAACAGCAAATACATGAAGTTTTGCAATGTGGTAGTATCTACTTTGGATAAAAGGCCAAACCAGACAATTTTTACAGCTGGTAGTTTTATGCCTGTAATTGCAGTTATTAGAGATTAGTTTGCTTGGCCAGGGGCTGACGGTCCTGGGGCAGGTCTGGCCCTGTTCCGCGCCTGTGCAACACCCACACATGTCTGCCTGTGAGGCTGTGTGCTGTCTGCTCTTGATCACTCTGTGCCATTGTCCAACCCAACCCAGGCAGAAAGTCACCTGCAGAAATAAAATCTCCACACCTGTAGGTGCTGCTGGACTGACAAAGCAAAGAGGTTACATAACCCCCATTTTTGTATCATAAGTTCATTGTGCCTGTGCACTAAAGAATTTGTCAGTGTCAATGAATGCAATGGACATGCCTGGTGTTTGCAGGAAATCTTTGGTTTTAAGCTTGGAATTATTTTTCTAGAGAACTTTGAATTAATTTTGCTCCATTTACCAGTATGTCTGATATTGTCCTATTGGGAACAGGTGTAGGTTTTCTGTTTCTCACACAGCAGTTGGGCATTTATCCTTTGTGTGTGTGAGCTGTGTGCCTCAGTACTGCACATCTGTCAGTGAGGTTCAGTTTGTATCTGGAGGTGCTACCAGGCACGAGGTAGATCAAAGAGTTTGTTTAAAGGCAAAACCTTTAAAACAAAGAAAAATCAGTCAGATTTGGTTGAAGTGCTGCTTTCGCAGTGCTTTAGCCTTTTGTTTTCCTTTCTCTCTAACGTACAAAATCAAATTACGTTTTTGGAGAAAGTAAAGCTAGAAGGTGAGTTGGTGAGCTATGTGCTCCTGCTAACTTCTGTGCCCCTGATGTGAAAATGGACAGTGGAGTTTGAGCATGTACAAAATCAAATGCAAAACCGAGCAACTTGGGTGGAGTGATGGTGTCTTGGGCCGGACAATGAGAGAAGGAAATGAGAGTTTTAACTCTGCAACAGGGATGCCAGGGTATTTCTCTGAGAAAAGGTGATGGTAGGGGAGAATGGTGCATCTTCTAAGGCCCACTTTTGGGGCCCAACAGTGTCCCTGGTCTGTCACTGAGGATTTAGGAAGCAATTGTTGTGCAGGCATCCCTGTATTTATTTGCAAAACCCTTAATAATGCAAAATTAGTATACAATTTAAGGTATACTTTAATATGCAGAAAACCACAAAATAATGTGCTGAAGACATTGATATATATTAAACTACATCCTGTTCACTAGTGATTAAACTTCTGTGCATGTAGGATGAAGCAGACTGTTAATTGAACTTGCTGGAGACAGTTTTGAGTTGTGGATCTGGCTTCCCCAAAAGAATAGAAATTATGAAACATTTGCCAGAGTGAGAGATTGCTGCTGGAATGATAAGTGATTTCTGTGTTGAGAAAGGTATCAGTGTAATGTGCTAAAGCAAATATTTTCTGCAAACATGCCATAATGGTTTGTTTTCTGGTGCCGATTTAATTAATCAGCTGTAGCTGGATAACTAATATGGGTTTTTTCTTCCTCAAAGTCTTTTTAAAAAAGAACTCTTTTGATGCTTAAAAAACTCAGCTAAGCTCCATGAGCCTTTCCTAACAAGCTGGCTGGTATTGCTACTTGTTTTTGTCACTCTGTACTCATCTATCCGTGAAGTTTATTGGTGGCCTATGGGGAAGACTGAAGTGTGATCACAGAGAATAACAGGGTACTTACTAACTAGTATTTCAGGAATGCTACCTCAGTTAGCTACATCTTAGAGAGGGAATTTAACCATGTGTCTCTTTGTTTATATCTCTCAAAAATAATACGAAAAAGTGGCTCTGCTGTGTCAGGCCAGAGACCCTAGCTGGACGACCTTGATGTGAACATAAGTGACAGTGAATGCCTTAAGGAGAAAAAAAAGAAATGGGAAATATGTAGACTAAATTTGGCGTGCTGTCTTGGGATTTGGCAATTAGTAACTTGGGGATTTATGGTATCCAAGCCACTCTACCTCCAAGCCAGTTGTGTGTAATGCTCTGGATCTCTAGTTATCAGTATTTGTCAGTGGAAGGTCTTGGAAACTTAGTACCAAATTTCAGCTTAAACAGGCCTCTAAAGCTTGGCATCTGAGGATTTGTTTGCTATCACAGCACTGCTGAGATACAGCTTCCTTGTAGGAGTGCTCAGATATCTTTGTGGCTCCCATTTGTAAGCAATAGCCTGACAAAAGCCCTCACAGTAGACTGATCCATACCCAATAAATGCTGGCTGCCCAACCACCTCAGTTCTGGAATTGCTACCAAATTCCTGGGGATGCCAACAGTTTTCCAGTGGAGTTAGTTATCTACCATGGATAAAAAGTGTCAGTGGGTTCCTGTGTTACTGGTGGAAAACTGTACATTGACAGAATTGCACAGAGTAGT
The DNA here is from genome assembly GCA_013397375.1 of Toxostoma redivivum. Taxonomy (NCBI): domain Eukaryota; kingdom Metazoa; phylum Chordata; class Aves; order Passeriformes; family Mimidae; genus Toxostoma; species Toxostoma redivivum. The sequence goes on along the minus strand of VXBI01002221.1, from coordinate 1,705,348 downwards.
GGGCTTTAAATAGGACAATACTAACATTGTCTCAGTTTTTTTAAAAAGAGGCTTTCTATATAAAAGCTGCAGAGAAATACTCTGCAGAGGCATGAGCTTGCTTAGTGTTGCCTTGGCAGCCTGCCTATTCTCAGGTGTTGCCTATTGTCTCAGGTCTTACTTTATTGGGAATACTGGAGTCTATTTGCTGTAGTTGTTCCTTCATTTGAATTTCTGTCATTTTCTTCATGATATATATAAAAAATTTGGAGAGTATTTTCAGAAATTAAGGCTAATTAATTTTTTTTCCTGCATGAAAGTATCCCATAAATGGGGAAAATAATTTATTCTAATGCCAAAATCAACAGATCAGTTGTAGCTTGAGGGATAATAGAGAGGAGCAAATGTTCATTAGGGATGAAAACATCATGGTGCAATTCTTCTGTGTTCCCTCCAAAGTTCTGTTCCCAACCCAGCTCAGAGACATTGCTGCTCTGAAAACTAAGGATGAGAAAACCACTGTTGTAGATACATCAACAGTGAAGATACATGAACAGTGGTTGTTGAAGAACATAATTTTTATTTTTGGTTTTTGTTTTTTTTTCCCCCTGTGTCCACAGATGTAAGAAATGAGCTTTTCCCCTTGCAGTATGTATTTGTACTCATAAAGCCCAGGGAGGGACAATACTAAGAATCACTTCTCCACCTGTGTGTTTTGTATTTGCTAGGATGTCAGGGGAATAAAGATTTTTTTTACTGCTTCCTTGGTGGAATGAGGTTCAAATTGCTGAACTCTGAAAGTCTTCAGCTCATTTAAGACAGAGCAGCATAATGTGTTTAGAGAAAATTTGCTAGTTGTATGTGGGACATGGTGGGAGCTGGCTCAGAGTTCAGAGCTGTCCTGAGTTGCTGGGCAGTCCTGAGGTTTCAGAGTGAGCTCCTTGGCATGGTTTTTGGAACATTGCAGAGAGCCTGTGGTGCTACTTGGGGTGAGACCAGCACCCCTGCACCAGGGGCACTGCTGCACTGCCCAGGCATGCAGTCCATGACTGCTCTGAGCACAGTCGGAGCCTTCTCTTCTAGGAACAATCTTGCATTTGGTGGCTTTCACACACAGATACTAATCAAACATTTTTGATGCCTTAGTAACTCCAAATGCATTTCAAGTTTCCAATTTCCAGATTTAACCTGTGCTGTTTTCCTGCTTCCTACCTCTTGTGTTTAACTGTTTTATAAATTTGATGCCCCCAGTTGCAAATTCAGAGGCTGATTAATGATTGAAGAATTAGGTGTGCAAACACCATTGGGCAGGATGGCTGCCAGTGCTGATAGCTAACACTATGTAGAGTGGTTTTCATCTATTTATTGCAAAATATGAGTGTCCATGTGTTTAAATGGGAAAGGGAGGAGAAGTGACACACTGACATTGGTTCACAAACCCAATTTCAGAGTTCCATGGCAGTGATTTGTCTTTTAATCTGTATTTCCTCCTCCCCCACCCCCAAAATCCAGTATATCACAGAGATATTTTTCAGATCTCTAATTCAAGTTCAACCAAAAAATTACACTTAGAATGCACATTGGAACTACATCCAAGGACACAATGATGCAGTAGAGTGACAAATCCCAAGTTTGCCACCTTTAGCGTGGAATTTGTTTATGAATTTAGTTAAAATGGTTGCTACTTATTTACTCACTGTCTTGTCTGAAGGTGAAAACATCAGGTTTGTGTTTATAGGCTCATTGTTTTTGAGTCATCAGTGTTTAGCCCATCTTGCAGGCTGCTAATTTGTTGAAATAATGAGGAGGTATGGTAAAAGGAATTTGCCTCACATGTCTCACTGGGAATGTAGTAATCAACTTTGTCCTAGAAGATGCTGAGCTCCCCTTAGGAAGTGCTAACAGCATGCTTACCTGCCCATACCTTGCAGTGCACTCAGGAATGTGTCCTAGCCAAAGCAAAGCATGAGCTTGTTGATCTGGTGTATGTTTGTGTGCATAGGATTAAGTACTGCTATCTGGGCCTGCTCACTGCTGATGTAATTAGCTCTCACAGCAAGGATGCTTGGCTGCAAAGCACTTTTCAGCTGTTTGCTAGCAAACTGACAGTAAAAAGACATGTGATTGATTTTTTGTTAAGTTGAAAGTGCTTCTGAAAGGGAGGGTAGGAAATATAAATACTTACTAATTTTTGCATAGCAAATTAATTGATTTATAGCAGCTAGAAAAAACTTCTCATACTTGTTCAAACTTAAACCAAGAAACTTGACATCCTGTCCAGATTAGCATGCCTAGAAATTTCTATAGTTTCAGGAACAGGTAATGACTTTTCCTCAATAGATTTCTGTACCCTATTTTGGAGTGATGCTAATGTGGGATTCCTTGTGAAATTGAGTGTCATATTTCACCCATGTTACTTGTCCTGCATTAAGGATGTTCCTTAGAACTTGTGCTGTTCTTGTGAGTCTTGTGAGACTTTGGGGGTCTATGGGCTTCAGTTAGCTGTTGTGTTTTACAAGAGCTCTTACTCAAGTGCTTTTCTATGCAAGACTGGGGCTGCTTGCTTGAGGAGGAATCAGTGAGCTTCTGTATTGAAGAATGGAGTATGCTTGAAAATGGTAGGTTTGATCCTGCTCCTGCTTTTGTTTATGGTCCTTTCCTTCTCCCTTTCTCAGAGCAAATGCAATTCCCTATTTTTCTGCTCATATTCCTGCTGGGAATGTGCATGTTCATTCCCTTCTAGACAAGATATCCAATTTTATTGTGAAGGCACAGTCAAACTAGGCACAAGAACAAGCTGGTTGAAGTTCCGAAAAAGTAAACATTCGGATTGGAGGAAATGCAAGTCTGCCTGTAGACCAAGTTGAGATTTCACCTCAAAACCTGCATAGTCTAGGGAATATCCTGGCTTTTCAACACCCAAGTAATATGAAGATGATCTGAACCAGGATGAATGGGTTTTACTCTTGGTTCGTCTGCTTATTCTAAAGTTTTCCGTTCTGGTGATATTTTACATTGTATGAGCCAAATTATTGCCTGAAGTTCTTCTGTTGTTTATTTTAAAATCTGTTTAGTGGTGTATTTAGCTCAGTATGTTTCTCTGGGGTAACTTCTAGGATGTCACAGGATATTGCCCTCATGAAAGCCAGTCAATTGTGAGACATAAAGGACTGCTTCTGCATTGTAAAATATCTCTGAAAAACACTGGGTTCCTGCAACTCTGCCCATTGAGTCTTCCAGTGAGAACTAGGCTCTGTTTTACTTGCTATTGCATACATTTATGATGCTGAAGCCCTGGCTCCCTTGCAACCTGGACTTCAGTATCTGATCCATGAGCGTGATGGGGTTTGTTCAGGAGGTGGCAGAGCAAGCAGGCTGCTGCAGGTACCACAGGGCAGAGAGCAGCCAGGGCTGCTCAACATGCTGCAAGACTAAAATTCTGCAAGTTCTACAAAGTTAAAGTTTCCATAGGCTTGCCATGAGTAATTATTTCAAGGTTGAACCCCAAGTAACACATTACATTTAACCAAACAACTTTTTCTTGGTCTTTGAATTGTGTACAGTACAATTCTTATGTAGCACTATTGTAGCAGGATGTTACAATTCTTACTGAATTATATTTGAAAGTATCAGGACTTACTGCTGTTGTTTTCCCCTAGCAGCACTGAACGTCCCCTTTGACTGACATGTTTGATGGCTGTAGTGGAACCTCGTCATGTTTTTATCTTGTCTAGTGCATCTCCTTGCCCAGTGACAGCACTTTTGGCTGGGAGTAGAACTATCACCCCTATATTATAGGTAGGGAAGGCGAGAAAGAAAATAGAAAATGATAGCTCTACATCCCTGTAATTAAAAAAGAGATGTTGCTATGGCTCCCTTTCCCTTCTTTCCTTCCCCAGCTTTCCTGTCACTCCCTGAACCATTACATCCTTGTTAGCTCTTGCTTTCTCCTTTTATTTTGCCTTAGGTAAACCAGATGTTCTCTACCAAACATCTAGTTGTGCACTAGAGGGAGAAGTAATAGACTGAGGTGATCACCCTTTTGGTGTTTCACCCTCTCTCTAACAACACTATGTGGAATAAGCTGAGTTCAATTTGTGTGCATTTTGAGTAAATCTGTAAAAACATATCAGGGCTGGGCATTCAGGGTGTTAAAAGGACACAGATGTGATTAATGCTTGCTGTGCTTTCATTTTTTGTTTCTTACAGCAGAGTTTTGCTGTGGATTCTTCGTGATCCTGATCCTGGGCAACTTCTGGTTCCTTGCTGTTTTGTACCTGCTGTGGCTCTACCTGGACTGGGAAACACCCTGTGCTGGGGGCAGACGGTCCCAGTGGGTCAGAGGCTGGACTGTCTGGAAGTACTTCAGGGAATACTTTCCCATTCATGTGAGTAAAAGGTGTCTCACAAACAGCTTGAATAGCCATAAGTGTGAGCAAACATCTAGGACTCATCTTTGCTAAAATTCTAGTACTCACTCCAGGATGAACTTAATTTCTTGTTAAAACATGGAAAATCTGAGATTTAGTGACAAAAGCCTGGTTTTCTAGTTGGACTGTTGGGTGACAACATAGCACTTCAGCACAGTAAATGCTAGACATGGTATCCTGACACATCTATTTAAGCTTTGTTTATCTGTAAAGCAGGACAGTAGTTTTAAGTGCTCAGAAGGAAATTCATTGTCATTGCTTCTATATCCTGTCAATGTGCAATCTCCATAGCTGTTGTTTTTGAGGTAAATATTATAATGCCCACCACTGACTCTATTTTTCAGCTTATAAAAACTTCAGAACTGAACCCAAATCACAACTACTTACTTGGCTTTCACCCTCATGGGGTCCTGGTAGCTGGAGCCTTTGGAAACTTTTGCACCGATCCTCCTTTCAAAAATTTATTTCCTGGGCTTACTCCATATCTTCATATCATGCCCATCTGGTTTGGCTGTCCCTTCTTCAGAGAATACATAATGAGTGCTGGTAGGTAAAAGCAGAATGTCTTAGCTGTTGCTCCATATTTTAGCTTCTGTTACAAATGTAGAGTCTATTCCTCTACTTATATATGGTAAGTAATATCAGAAGGATCAGTGTTGGTGCTAAATTTAACCTCTATTTTATGATGAACTGTTGTGGCAAAAAAAATTTGGAAGGTTTTTTTAATAGTTTTGTAAACTACATAACTGAGTTGTTTTTTCTTTCTGAAAAGAAATTGCTGATTTTTCTTTGAACCATCGGACAGCAGTCCTGAGTACCCATTATATACAGGAAGAGAAGGGCATAATAATTTGTAATTTTATTTAGTCATTAGCGGGCATTTGTAAAACAAATTCAGGCTAATCTCTTACCTGAAGGGCTTAGTCTTATACATTACAAATATCTTTATACTCAGAACATAATTACCTGCTCCTGATTGAAGTCCCATGTTGCAAATTTGTGTAATTTTAATTGACATGTAAACACTAAAGAGAGGGACCTTTTTTCTCTGTTCTGAGAAGCATTTGTCAGTAATTCATGACTGGTACTACAGTAATAAAAAATAAAAATAACAAGCAATCAAGTTGGGGGAACAGAAAAATGAGAAGAATTAAATAAGAACTAGTGTTCTCCCCTGGTGGTTTAATACAGGAATTATTTTACTTTAATTCACTCAACTATAGCATTTAAGTATGTTCTGATGCACGAGACTAAGTTTAAGAGACAGAGATCTAACTTTATTCATGACTGCAACACAGACCCTGTGATCTCAGAGAAGCTGTTGCACTGCTCCATCCACAGAAACGTGCCTAGGATGTTGCCCAGATTAATATCAGAATTACTTATCTATGTATACTTCAACATATCAGAGAATACCTTTCCATGTAAATGTAATTTCTGAGGGCATTCTTTAAGACTTGCTAAGTGAAGGCTTGGCAGTGGTTGAACGTTGCAATTTTAAACACTGTCTGGAAGTCAGGTTTACATGCTTTTGGCATCTTGACCCATGGGAACAAATATTTACCTGCAGAATGAGAAATAACTGCAGTAAAAAGCACACTAAAGAACAGCCAGCATTGGAGCTCAGTTTTCCACAGGTATGCACTGACAAATGAGAAGGGACTTTTGGTGTAATACAGGTCACCACTCAAATCATAAAACACTTGCAAAATCTTCCATGTCCTGAAAGCCATGCTCCTGGCACAATGTTTCATATCCCAGTGTTTTTCTGCCTTTTCTGTGGCAGCGCAGCTGTGGCACTCCTGGGCTGTAGTGTGTGCCCTGTGTGCAGGCTGACAGCTCAGCTCCAGCAGCAGACACGTTTGTCCTGGGGAAAGGCAGCAGCTCCTGCTTTTCTTTCCAGGGAAAATGCATGCTGACATGAATGAGCATCACTTGAATTATTTGCGAGTCCCAGGTCAGCAGCACCTTCAGAGTAACAGTGACTGTGAAGGCATATGTGGCAAATGGATGTAGCTTTTTACTGAGGTCTGGACTTGCTCCAGTTGCAAGCTATTCCTCTTGGTGGCCAGCTCTCAAAATTAGATCACAGTCATCTTCCCTCTCTTACAAAATTTTATAATCCACATTGTAATGTCTCTATTGGAAAAAAGACCAGGTAGGGAGGAGGACATCCAAAAGTGTATTTTGATACCAGCTCTGTAAAACCAACAACATAAACTAGACTTGATCTCTAAATTGTCACTTAGATTATATTAATTCAACACAGTGTAATTAAACATGGCTTCTGGGTAAATGGGACCTCTATAAGCCTTTGAAATAAAACTTAAGGCAAGAAGGAATAAGAACCTTTGACAGATTAGGTGCATATCTGTTGGAAAAGGGATTTTTCAAAGCACCAAGTCCAGAGCAAGACCTAAGGAGATGATAAAGTCTTGTACAGCAGTGTGCCTCTGATTAGAAGTATCTGGATCAGCAGAAAAGCTTTATATAATCTGCTATTTTGGCCTAAATATTGATGAGTGCCTGGTCCTTTTTACTAGAGAATGAGTTGGTGCAGTTGTGAGGAATGGTAGAATTGAGTCTTCTCTCCTTCTAATGCTATCATGCTATTGCCTTAGATGGCGCTGCTACTTTGTAGCTTTGAAAAGAATGGAGGTGTCTGCTTGGCACTGTAGCTCCAAGTCCGAGTTAACAAGTCCTCTATGCATTCTGTTGACTCCTCTGTGCCTGTCTTTGTATGCACCTGCTGTACAGCTTTAGCTGCCGCCTCTCAGCAGGATCTGCTGCCATACACCTCCTCTGTTCTTGGGCACAGAGTCTCTCTGAGGAGGAGTTAAGTTGTCAGAAGAGCACACCCTGAAGAACTCAAAACTCTTGCAATAGGCAACAGCATTTAACTCATCAGTGTGAAATCAAAGCATGTGCCCAAAACCAAACCTTTGAAGAGAGAGGAGGTTGAACCTAAACCTTTGAAATCTGTTCTGTGCTGTTACAATTTTGAAACATCATTTATATATTTTAAAATATTCTTAAATTCCACTGTACTTGTACATGAAGATCCAATGGTCACTCTTAAAATGCTTCCTCCTGAAGGAATGGTTTCTGCATCCAAGGAAAGTGTCTCACATGTGCTGAACAATAAAGGAGGTGGCCATGCATCCGTCATTGTGATTGGAGGAGCAGAGGAATCTCTGAATGCACATCCTGGAAGTCTGACCTTGAACATCCTCAAGAGGAAGGGCTTTATTAAAATGGCTCTGAAACATGGGTAGGTCTTCGTGAAGCATGCTTTGAATGCAGATTGATTCTTAAATATAGTTCGTACTGTATAAAATTAGAGAATTTGAAAGAATCTAAGTGTCTAAGAACATGCAGATTTACAGGAGCCAGTCTGTCCACCTAGATCCAATCTGGGAGTTGAAAACTCCCTTTGACTTTCATAATTTGTTACAGTAGGTGTTATTAGCATATCTTATTTTATTTCAGTTGTTTCTTGCACTAGCAAAGAGTAAGAATTATGAAACAATATTAGTAAATCTTGGCTGGTTTTGCTGAGTAGGGCAAACATTCTGCTTTCTGTTCTGTGAATTGAAGATACATTAAAATAGAATATTCTTAAAATTTTAAGCAAACAAATTGGATAGCCAGGTAATGTTTTATTAAATCACTGAAAATTATGGTGTAGGAAGATTTGTTTTCACTATTATTCTAAAGATTTTCTTTTGAAGATTGCTGTTTGTGAAAGTAAATTCCTGGGAATTTTTGGTTAAAATCTCAAGAGAAACTAGATAACTTTTTACTATCAAGCAGCCATCAATGTGTAATTAAGCAGAGATGGTATCAATAAATTTTGAGTGATTTACACAATGTAAGATATTGTGTTTGTTCTGGACTGGTCTAGATGGTTTGTATGTTAGAAAAATGGAAACCAATGATCTGTTCTGGCTAGTCTTTCTGAACAGCTCCCAGGATTATACATTGATATGTGAAGCAATGAGAAAAAAATACTAGTCTTGAGAAATCTGTAAGAGCTTTTTAAGCTATTAACTGGAGAAAAGGTGGTCTCTGAGGAGCTCTCTGCTTTTATACAGAGTGCAAAAAACTAGAACCTGTTCTGTGCCAAAATTCTAAGGGTATTTCTTATACATATCACCAGGATTCTCATAAAGAATTTGTTTGCTAATAGAATGTAACATTTTAGTCTAATTTGTACCCAGAAAAAAATCTTGCATATTTGAATTAGTAGTTTACTCCCTAAACGAGTCTTCATTCAATTTTTGCTCAACTGTTGATAAATTCAGTGGGATACTCAGCACTCACTAGCTTTTATTTGTTTTAACCATAAAGATTGTAAAAATATATAGGTACTTTTTTTTTCTCCTAAGTATGTTGATAGGTGCCTGGTCTGTCATATCACAAAAGTTGGTGGTGGTTATCTCTCATCTAAATTGGTTTGGATTGAGAAATCAGATACACCTGTGCCTCTCATGACATTGATTTCAAAAGTATCTCCAGCGCCTAGCAGCATGAGTGGGACACTTACAAAACACCGGAATGACCCCTTTACCCCTTCACTTACTTAGATTCCAGCGATGGTTCTCATCTTTCTGAAAGGGTCGTGGCTGTCTAGAGCCCTCCTCTGGGTGGCAGTGCCTATCTCTGCCTGAGTGGCCAAGGGCTACAACTACATGGTCACTGTAACCAGCAGGCACCGAGTCATTCCTACAAACAGCAGCACAAAATCTGCTTCTGTGTGAAGCATAGGAGTTCTGACTTCTCACCTGTCCAGCAGGGCTGTGGGACAATGCAAATCTAATAGAGCTCTTGCCCAAAGACCCAACATCCAGTAATTGCTTCTGGTTTTCATGTCTTGTTTTTAACAATTAACAAAATGGGAAGAAAATTTCCAACTCAAGTGGAAATGAAAGGGCAAGGGAGGCTTGTGGGATGCAGATGAGAAGACCCATCTGCCACCAGTGCCTGCACACATTCCTAGTGCTCATCATCTGCAGCAGCAAATACCAGTACAGGAAGGAAGGGGCAAAGCAGAGGCTTGTGCTCTCTGGCCCTGGCTCCTGTGCTGCCAGCACAGAGAAGCCATGTTCCTCAGCTGAGAGCTTGTCAAATGTGGCCTGAATATGTCAGCAAAAGTCCTCTGCACTTCTGCAAAGGACATTTTGGTCCAAGGTAGTACAAATACCTGCTATGAAGTGAAGAAATCCTAAAGACACAAAACAAATGATACATCAGATAACTTATCTTTAATTTCACAATCATAAGTTACTTATTTCTCTGTCTCAGCCTCCTACATAGCATCTTGCAAAAGCCTTCACTAGATTAAAACAAATCCCACAGTGTCAGGGCACCACAGCTATTGCACCACAAGATGTTCCTGTTTGTCTTAGTGTTGTAGTAAAAAGTGGAGTGTTTACACAGCCACAGTAAGCACCAGGCTTCGTGATATTTCTTTTACCGGTGGCAGGGCGATAAACCCTCTGGAGAAAGAAACTTTGAGCAGATACTAGTCAGAATAGTATGTGGGAATGATAGTCTATGTGAGTCTCCAGGCTAAAGAAGCTGTTGGAGCAGTTATTTTTTACTGTACAGGTGGATTTTGACTGTCCACAGTGCTTTCCAGCTCTGTCCTCAGTGCATTCTCCTCAAGCATTCACAGCTCTGCAGAAATTCATTCTGACAATGTTCTAGCAATACTGCTATTTTACAGTAAGGTTTTTCTCAAAGGTAGTGGAGACAGAATAGAGGTAAGATACAGAAATTAAAATTTAAATAAAGAAAATAAAATAACCCTGAATCCTTCAGAGACTGCTTAGGATTACCCTGCTTTTTTTTCTCTAAACTCTGTAGAATAGTTAATGAAATTAACCATTAATCAAAAACCATAATGCACTCAAGGTTTTAAATACAATGATGGGTTTACCTGCTGGAGACAGGTGCACTGACTCTATCCACTCAAGTAGTTTGTCCAGGAGCTAGTCAGTGCCTTTCTTCCCAGGCCAGTTAATGAACTGAATGAAAATTCATTAGGCTGTGCAAGAGCCAAAGTGGGTTCATATAATTTCTGTGGGTAAGATGTGACCTCTGGTAATAACGGATTAAGGCTCCGCTTTTCAAAGAAGTCTAGAGGAAGCGGGGTTTCACTGGGAATTGGACAGCAGAGGAGGAATTTGGCATTGCTCTCATGTCTGTGAGGGTGTCTGGTTTTTGTCATGGTTTTTGTGCTGAAATCAAGGGCACACATTACTCTGGTCAAAAGACAAGGGAAAGCCAAGATCTGGTTTTGATGCCACCCAGCTGGGAGCATTATAAGGTTAGCAATGAGGCTTCTTTGTTTGCCAACAGCAAAAATATAGTGGAACACAGGTGGACTTGCTGAAATAGTGGTGGATAAAGACATACTTATGATATATGCGATTACTCTTTTTCATAATTCCAAACAGTCACAAATTGCAATAAGTACCAACCAACTAAATATTGCCAAAAGCAAGTTGCTAGTTGTGTGCCAATCACTTTATTTTTTTAAACACCAACCAGCCAAGGCATCCAAAAAGCTGCTGCACATGAGAAGAGTTGAATGCCTGCTGCTGATGAAATCCAAAGCTGCTGAAACTCTCTGTGCTGGTTATTGTGAAACTGTTTCCATGCTGCTGACGTGAACTGCAGTGCAAGTGCAGGCTGATGTAGAATTCTCAGTGTCCTCTTTGTTTTACAGGGCTCATCTGGTCCCAGTGTTTTCCTTTGGTGAAAATGAACTATTCAAGCAAGTTGCAAATCCCAAAGGTTCATGGCTCAGGAATGTACAGGAAAAGTTACAAAAGATAATGGGCTTTGCTTTACCACTGTTTCATGCTAGAGGAGTATTCCAATACAGTTTTGGTTTAATACCTTACAGGCAACCTATTAATACAGTTGGTAAGTCCCCTGCACCTTTTCTAGTGTGTTTGCAAATGTTTAGAAATTCTAAACATTAACATCCAAACATTAAACATCTAAACATTAGTGTGCTGCTCATATCTGTAAATTTATAAATCTGTTCTAACAGAATTGATTACTGTGCATCTAAAACAAGTATGTGAAGTTTACTGTCCTTCCCAGTTAAAGGGGGCAGTTCTTTTCTCCCTTTCCCCTTTCTGTCCAAGCCCAAATCTTACTCTTCATTCTATTCTTAGCAATCCATAAAGAAATCCAAGAGTTGTCCAGTTTTTACAAGAGGGCTGCCACAGCTCTGCAGCTGTTGCTGTGGGTTCTGGATGCTGCAGTTGTTTTGTGAGAAGCTCAGAACCTTAATTTCTTAGCTCTGCAGAGAAGTAGCAGTTGGATGTTCCAGCTGATGCACAGCCACCCCAGCAGAGCTCTGGAGCAGGGCTACAGGAAGAGCTTGCATGGTTCTGACTTGATGCTCTTCAGGACAGAGGGACAGATGCAGAAGGAAAGGGAGAGGACACACTGTGGTGCCACAGCCCTTCGGCAGGCTGCCACTTAGATGGCCTTGCAGGTCTTTAGTGTGTTTCCTTCCCTCTTGGTTTTTTGCCTTGGAAAGATCTTGTTTAATTGTGAGTGTGCATGCCATGTCAACAGGCATTTTGGTGGAGTGTTTTTCCCCAAAAGCTTTCATTACTGCTCATCCACTCTCACCTGGAGTGTGGAACTGAACATATTTTTAATGATTTTACTAGTGCTATTGACAACCACACCTTTACAAAATAGGTGATGCTGGGTCTCATGCAAAGGTAATAGCTGTCTGTCTGTAAATTTTTTGATAAATCAGTTTTAGACAGATTCTGACCTGAGTGAACTAAAGAAAATTGAGTTTTTCTGGTGTTCCACAAGGGACTTTGAAGGTGCTCCCTCCCTTTTTTGGGGGTTCATTTGATTATAGTATGAAACAAATAAAAAATGTTAAGACAAAAACATAGCTCTTTTTATGTTAAATTTCAAGCAGATCTGTGTTTTATCAGTTCATGCAGTTGAATATTTTGAAAATATTTAAATTTTAAAGCCCACATTGTACACATTGCCCACATTGAGGGAGGCTAAAAGAGTCACTTATTTTAAAGCCAAAAAAATTTTAGAATGAGATGTATTGGATGAGATCTATAATCTGCAATTTTTTGGGGGGGGCTCAAAAAGGGACTGTTCTGAAGCTTAAAATGTCTTATTCATTGAGGCATTTCTTCATCATGACAAAAGCACAGGGGTGCTACAAATTTGCAAGACCAGAGTCTTGCAACAGAACTTGTAAGATCTCGCTAGGTCCTTTGTCTTTTGTGTCTCCTGCCCTATGTTTGAGAGCTATCACAGTGTCCCTGTGTCCTTGGAAGTGTGTGGGGTGTTCTTGGTGTGGCTCAACATGGCTTTGAAAGCATTGGCTCAGCTCCTGAGAGCTGCAGAGGCACAGTGAGCTCACCTGAGGTGATGAACTGTGGCCAGGTATGGCTGATTTCAGTCCTGGTTCAGAAGTCATGGATCCAAGAGCCATTCAGCTAAGCCAAGATTGTGAAGTTTTAGTGTTTTGGGCTTGATGAGTGAAGTACTTTTGTTTTTCCTTTATTTTTTTTTTAATTACTGCTTTTCAGAAGTAGAAACAACTCTATCAAATTAAGGAAGTTCCTTCAAGCTGCACATAACATTAGAGAGATGAGTGTAGTTTTCTATTCCACAAGAAATCTTCACTCTTGGGAGCAGAGACTGTTGCAGAAGGGCATGGGGGCTGTTTCCAGCCCTGCCTCTGGAAATCCTGTATTGTATTTATATTAATTTCGCGCCTCTCTGAGGTATTGCTCAATCCAGGGCTGATTCCCACTCCAGCCTTGTAAAGTCTGAGTTTCAGCACCACACAGGGCCTGAGAGCTGATGGAAGCTGGAGCTGCAGCAGGAAAACGCAGGCTCAGCTATTTGTGGTTCTGGTTAGGCTTCCCTTTAGTCATCACCATCCAATCTGAAGTGGCAACATGTGTTAGAAGGATTTTCAGGTGCCTTTGGAAAAGTCCTGAGGGTGCTTTCAGCTCTCCGTTTTTCTTGACTTCCTCTGTAGTCCCAGTCAGGTCTCTTAAAGTCTTGGTGCTTCCAATGCAAGAACAGCTGTCAAAATCTGGTGATTGAACAACACAGGAAAGATTGAGATAATGGAAAGCTTCTCTTAGCAATCCATTTTTTAGCCACAGCTTTTTGTAGAAGAGAAGGCTGCCCTCTGGAATTCCATGAAGTCACCTCCCATGGAGCAGGTAGCAGGCTTTGCACAGTGCCTGGAGAACATTTTGGTTCCAGTGACATTTGTGGGCAATGGATGGTTCAGAGACACCTCAGAGGGTTTAGGGATTTGTGTTTCCCCTCCCTAGGCTGAGGCCACCAACAATATTTCTAGTGCAGTGACATCCCTTTTGAATAAATTGGAAGGTAAGTATTTCCTTCAGTCCTGTTCGTGTGACTGTGTGGTTGAGGGCATCACTGTCCTCTTAAGTATGTCCCTCACTGAGTAGTTTTACTATTCAGATCAAAACAGAAGACAGTGAGAAAGCACATTTTTTTAAATACTGTGTTGAACTTGTAGGCAGCAAATAACCTGTAGGATTGTATCTTGAAGTGTAAACTGCTCCTTCAAGTTAGAGCTTATCACTCTTCTCATTTGCTCTTTTGCTGCCAAACTGAAATGTTGAGGAGAGGTTTAATTCATTTAACCTGAACTTGAGCAAAAGGAAGTGAAAAACCAGACCCAGGACTCAGGCTTGTGAAAGGCAGGATCAGGCCCCAAGAAAATGGCTGTGATTCTGCCATCTGGATGGGAGCTGTGGTGGAGCACTTAGAGAAGAGACAGCAATTCTGCTTAAAAAGAGATGTCAATTAAACTAATGCTGTTGTGTTTGATTTACAGTGGGAAGCCCCATTCCTGTAAAACAGAACTTGAACCCCACCACTGAAGAGATTGATCAGCTACATGCATTGTATCTACAGAAACTAAAGAAATTATTTGAAGAACACAAAAGCAATTATGGCATCCCTGCACATAAATCTCTCATCTTTGAGTAGTAAATTACAATTTGTAATTCTGAATTTCATGCAAAGAAACAGTGTCTGCTGAAAGATGTCTTTCTTGCAATCCGTATTTTGCAATCTACAATTATCCTTATGTAAGGAATACTTTTAAGAAGGGATTATTAGATGATTTATTGATTTTTATCTTATTCTTGGGTGAGGAATCATTGAGATGGGGGGAGGGATCATCGAGATGTAAGTCTCGAAGCCAGTGCTGTTTTGAGTTGTCCTTTTAGGTTCATGTGTGCCAGGAATGTGAGTGAGAAATTCCACTGAGATGTTCTTACCACCATGGTACCTACCCACAGCTTGAGCACAGGAAATTGCCACAGCATGAGATCAGTAGCAGAAGTATAAACCCAAGAAGTCTTTGATTAGAGGTTGAGAGATTTACCAGCATTTATCAAATGTGACATCAGGTTGTTCTCTGAACAACAGAAACCCTGCTACTCTTCCACAGGAATGAAGGTGTATGTTTTCAGCAGATGGCTACTGTAAACACTTACATGAGAATTCAAGAATAAATAGGAGCCTTCAGCCTTGAATAGGATATTGGCAAAAATGGTTTGTCCAAGTCATGGAGCAGAGCAAGCCTTCTGTTTAGAGAACAGTGTGTTGAGATTTTTGTGTGCATGTGTGTGCTGGGTGGTGGGAAGCACTGAATGATGTGACTTTTCTGGACAATCTGTGCTTTGGGTCATGAGTTTGGAAGATGAAGCAGCTTTGGTAGTTTCAGCCTCAGAAGAGATGGCAGGAGAAGTGAGGGAATCGTGAACTCTTCATCCTGTGCAAATTAAAAATGATCCTATGTCAAGCACTTGCACAAAAGGAAAGGGAGCCAAATTTGTTTAGTCAGTTCTGAAATTTCACCAAGGAAAGTGTGCTTGATAATGCTTTTTTTCCCCACTAACAGATGTAGGGAAGTATGTGTTAAGCTGGTGCTGCAGGGTCACACAGCTGCAGTGCCAAGGCAGTGTGAGCATAGCTCTAGGGTACAGCACGTTAAGAGGATGCATTGTATATAAAGCAGGTGCCTGAATTTGAGAAAAGGTTTATCCTAAATGTGGATATCCACTTCAGAAAAGAAAAGAAAAAATCTTAGCCAAACTATTTTTCAGTGAAAATGCCTAGATCTTGGAGATTATTGTGTATGTCTTGAAAGAATTGTAATATATTACTGAATTTTTATGAGGTAAATTCTTGTATTTGTGCATGCTTTCTGTCTGCCTACAGACTTTTCATATCCAATTACTGAAGACTTTGCTCTGCTTTAAGCAGTTTTGGTGCCTGAATATTATATCAGTTAGGTGCTCTGACAGGTCATGCATGGGCTTGTCAGGCAGCCTAGTCATCTTCAGTTGGCTCAGTTGAGCACTGAGGTGCTCCAGGAATAGCAGCACTGGACACACCATGTATTTGATGGGCTGGAGGCTCTTAGAAGAAACACAGCTGGGGCTTTAAGAACAAGGTAGAACTCTGGAAAGAAAATATCTCAGCAAGATGAAGGTGTTTAAAGACAAGAGTGGAAATTACTTCAATGGAGTGAACTCCAACTGAACCAACACCCCAAAGCCAAACAAGTATTTGCCAGACAGAGTAGATTTATGTGCTTCAAAAACCCTCCAGCAACAAATTGTTTTCCTAAAGAAGGCTCTTCCTTCTAGTGCCTATTTGTCATCCGGATGTAAACAACACTGAGCCAACACTGAGTTGTGCTCTCATTTTCTCTACAGTGACACAATCATTGTGGGACCAGGGCTGGAATTTGCAGTGCCTGAAGAAGCCCCTCTTCCCTGACAGACTGCTGTCAATGTGCCCTCAATTCACCTCTACCTGAGCTTTCTTGGTGCTATTTGTGCTAGTCCTCCTTTCCCACGCCTTTGCTGATCACTGATGATCACTGTGGTGTAGGCATCTTGCTTCCTCACTTTCTGCCCACCTTTCCCTGGGTTGAGATCTCTGGTCTCTATGCGTGGAAAATACCGAGTGGTGGCTCATCATTCAGCAAAAAAATGGGTTTAGGAGCAGGGTTTGAGAAGAGGAAGCACTGTGGCTGTGCATGTTTGACACTAGCTGAAGGTCAGGACTGTTTCAGCTCTGGAAAGTGCATATGTCTGGGGAGGTCAGACGTGGCAGATTTGTTACCTGGGAAGAGGTCTCGGGCTCCTGAGGATTGTACAAAGTGATGATCCTTGAGCAGTTGCTTTTTCTTAACCAGCTATGTGAAATTTCCTTTGGATTTGACTCTTTATTACCTGCCCTAATGAGTAGTGATGATTATTCATGAAAGAAGAATTTGGAATCTATGTCAGACTGTTCTCTCCTAGATCACCTGCTCTAATGAGATATTTCCTCTCATTCTCAGTCTGTTCTTTTTCCATTACCTTAATGATACAGAAGATCAGGCTGTAAATTAAAAAATATTAGCATGAGATTGAGGATGGAAAGTAACAATGTTTTTTTGTTGATTAAATTAATCAAAACTTATAGGGAATATATGGATACTGATTTTGGGAAAATATCTGGTCCAAAGGGTACCCTACAAACAGGCTTTCCTCTGAATTCCATGAGAAAATTATCTGTGGGCTCTTTGTACCATCTGTAACTAGCTCAGGTAGGAAAAGTAGGGATTGTGTTGCTATGGCTACTGATGTTGTCATTGCTTTGTAACAATGGAGATGGTAAAAAACTAAAAAAACCAACAAAAATAAAAAACCAACAAAATCTCCAAACAACTCAAATAGTCATTGTTGCTCAGTTATCACTGCATGTTATGATGGTCCTTCCAAACTACCTTTTATTAACCAATTGTCTAGTGTACCCAGGATTATTTTAACATAGAACTTCTGTCTCTAAACATGATAGACATGGTGTCATCTAAAATATTTACCTCTGTGTTAGTGTGTGGATCTGTAAAGCAGCCCTGCAATCCTGAGCCTGAAGGCCAGAGCCCTGGCAGCCACAGACCCATTTTGGCTACCACAGGCACCAATCCCAGCACTGCTGCAGGCACAAGGAGCCTGCCCATGTTTCTTGGAGCAAGGGTCTCCAGTGGCAGCTCAAGCTGGACAAAGCAAGAGCAAGGAGCTGGCAAGAATGGTGACACACCCTCCCCCAGCTGCAACTGGAAGAACTGGGCATCAATCACATTCCTGGGGGGATGCCACCATACCTGAGGCCTGCTTCCTGGGGTATTTCTCTTTGTGCCTTTTAATGCCGCAGGTAATTCCAGGGAAGGCAGCCATCCATCAGCTCCATCAGGAGCAGCTCTGCCTCTGAGCCATGCCAACACTGCCTCCCTGACATGCTCAGAATGAAGTTCCTGCCTGTTCCCTCTGTGTGAGTGAACACCTCTGTGCCAAAATCCATTGACAGGAAGTCAATCCTCGAGTATTTTTACTTTGTGAACTACACAGCATAGTTTACACTTTGTAACTTTTTATGGTACCTGTAAAATATGAATGTCAGTTGTTTCAATGATAGCTGTGGCAAGGAAGTGTGAGATAATAAAGGTTTGTACCAAAGTGGGCTTGTGCTGACTGGAACTCAGATACTGGAATTCGCTGCTGTTGGGTGAGGGTCCTGGCTGAACTCAAGGGGTCACATTAGCCTGGCTGTGCTCATATCACACTGAAAAATCTGGATGGATTGCTTGCTGCAATCTCCTGAGGAGAACCTGAAGCCAGGTTCCTGATGGGGTTCCAAAGGGTCTGAGGAAGAAGCAGGGAAGGGCTGGGCTGCAGCAGCAGCCCTCAGTCACTGCCAAGTGGGCACAGCAGGGATGCTGGAGCATGGGAGGGTGGGCAATCTTCTGAGGAACTAGTGAAATAACAGCTTTTGGAGTTTAATTCAACTTCAGTTTGAAGAAACGTCTGAATTTTAAGTGAAAGTTGCATGAAGGAGTCCAAATCTTAGTAACAGTACCCTAGAGAGAACAAACCCTGCAGAGGCTCTGCTTCACTCTAAGAACTAGGGAGTTAAACAGCTGCTTGGAGTAAAAAATGAGTGACATTTGTCTGTTGGGAAGAGGAAAACCACCCACCTGACAAGTGATGGATTTAATGGGATTTATTTGTTTGTTTGTTTTTTAAAGTACTGCAGCTTAATGCAGCGCTAACTGCTGTAGTGACAAGTACTGATTCCAAAGACTGGCAAAGGCTAATTGTATTTTGTTACCAGCTTAATACTTATTTTATGAAACGATGCCACCTTGCATCTCAGAAGAGTATAAAGAGGAAAAACGGGTTAAAAGTGGCCTTGGATTGTTTTGAAGTAGCCCCATTATGTATGTGCACGTGTGTAAATTGGAGATGCGTCATGGTTCATCAATGGATCAACATCACATCCTGGTTTTGCTGAAACACAAAAAAAGAAGCAAGTTATACCTGTAAAACAAGAAATGGAGGAAAACAAGGAATGGAGAGGAACTGGACATTCATGCTTCCCAAGGTGCTGCAGCAACACTTATCCTCATCACCATTGCTTGTGATTGGTAGGTGATGTGACCTCCTCAGCCAGGTAGGGGATCCTGAAGGCAGATGGGTGCTTTGAGGGATGTAGATGGTGTTTCACCTGAGGTTTCTTAAGGTTGGCATCAATTCCATGTCGCTGAACTGCCTGAGCAGTGCCTACAGTGCAGATCCCAGAACTCGTTTGTATTTTCCCAGTTTAACAGACAGAATAGAGATGCAGAAAAGGATGAGGAGAGGGGAAAAAAAAAAGAGGAAATAGATTTGCTTAATGTAGTCATATCCTGAGAAATATATCCATTAAAATAAATAACTAAGAACTGTAAGTGAGGAACCATATCCTTTATGATTGCTTTTCATACCCTAACATTAAGTTTCACAAATAGCACAAGTCTGGGAAAAGTCTTTTCCAGTGCAAAGATGAAGAGACTCCCTTAGAGCATCCTGGGATCAAGAAATACTTCTTGCCCATTTTGGTGGATATCTAGCTTGGATCCTTTTCCGCCTTGGGCAGTAGTTACAAACTAAAACTGTTGGCCAGCTGACAACTGCTTGCCCCATTTATTTTAAGTTCAATTTCCCACTGGCACAAATGGAACGCCATTGCTTTTGGAATGGCTATGATGAAATGTAATGAACAGTCCAAGAGCCTGTCACATTGGCTGTGAGCTTTTCTAGCCTAACATGAATCAACAGTGGGCTAACCTTTCCCTTCTGCAGTCAGCAAGCAGTATTTAATCCTATGGAAGAGGTGTGTTACCTGGAAATCTGGCATTGTCCCTGTTTACAGAACAGAGTGTCCTCTAGAGAGGTGAATGAGAGTGTTTCCCAACGGAAATTGTTTAGGACTGAGTCTTACACGTTATGATATGGATATGTATGTGCTTGAAAAGGCACTCAGGTCCACGTTAAAACAGAAGCCAGGTGACTGATTTTTTGCTAAATTTATGTTATTTCTCATTTCAGTGCTGCTTCTGGTAAGTGACACAGCGCTGGCTTTTAAAGCTTCAAAAACGTAGGGAACGCTGAGATGCGCGGGGCGGGACGGGGNGCGGGCGCAGGCAGCTCGGTGTCCGCCAGGTGGCGCTGTGGCCCCGCTGAGGGGAGGGCTGGGGCCGCCCTGAGCCGCACGGGGCCGGGCCTGAGGCTCGGGGCTCGGGGCTCGGGGGCGGGCTGCAGAGCGGTCAGTCCTCGGCTCCGGGGGACGGGAGAGGGTACGATGCTCTGGAACTCGCGTCCCTGGGTTCAGGACTTAGACACGTGCTCGCTCACGCTAACGCGGAGGGACGAAGCCGTGCCCTACAGTGCGGGGCTTCAGAGTGCGTCCCTGTTTCCCGAGCAGGAAGGGGATGCGGGCGGGATGAGAGCGGATGAATCCATCCTCCTGCTCCTGCTCCTCCTGCCCCGCGGGCTGTGGCGCTGGTGCTCGCTCCGTCTCCGTTTGTGGAGCCGAACGCGGGTCTGCTCCCGGCTCCTGGCCTCGCGTGTTCCTGTTCTGTGCTGAGACAGAAACCATTGCTGCTCCAATGCCTCTCTTCCTTCTGATTCACTGTCTCGCCTGAAAAAATTCTGTCTACGCATCACTGTGTAACCTGACATTTTAATTCCTGAGGTTGGGAGGAGGAAGGAAGGCACAGAACAAATAACACAACCGTGGCTACTCTGGAAGCTGTTGAAATACATAACTGCCTTTTGATCTTCAACAGAAAGACAAAAAATATCTGTGAAGGAAATGTTTAATCTTTTAATCTCTCATCTCTTTTGCTTGCAAAATCCAATTTTCAGTATACAAATGACTGAGATTTCTAATGTAAACAAAGGATTAATGTGATTTAGATTTAATTATACTCTTTTAAAAACAATTATTAAATTTTACTGCATCTGTAAGTCATGTGGAATAAAGAGCTTTAAAGAAAGTTTAGTGTCCTATGCCCTGACTCTCAGCCAGTGGCAGACCACCTTATTACATATTCTGTAATTATTACTTCCATCAGTCCAAGTTTTATCAGCTATGAGCCAGAAAGAGAAAAGTCTATAATTTGACCATAAAACCTGCTGAGGTGGAAGATATTTGCTTAACTGTCATATAATGGGTGGGTTGAGAAAATGGATGTAGCTGGGTTACCAATGGTGTCATGTGAAATGCTGTACTCCTGGCTATGTCTTACAAATCCAGACAACCCATATTATTTCATTCTTTAGAACAGGAAAAGCTGAAATACAACATGCCATTAATTTTTGGGATGAGCCATCTGAACACAGTGTATTTGCACTCTTTCAGGGAATAAGCAGGCCCTATGTAAACACACCTTGCTGCCAAAGGGCATTTCACCTGAGTAATGGCTGTAAATTAGATTGGACTCTAGTTGAGAGGAGTGGAAGTTCACAGGAAGGCCTCCCTTTACTTTTCCATTTTCTCCTGCCCAGAGGGGCAATAGGGCCTTTCAAACTGGATGGTCTTGTGTGATATCTTGGTAATCATTTTGAAGGAAACAAGTATTAGGACTTTTTGTTTGATATGTAAGTAGGGTCTTGGCTTGAGTTTACTATGGCTCGTGTCTTGATGTAAGGATGTCTTTTGTGCATCTGTCCTCTGGAACTTAAAATTTTTCATCACAAGGTGCAGAAGTGAGGCATGGGGTCAGAGCTGATGATTTCCTCTTGAAATGAGGGGGGTGATACCCTTTCATATCCAGCTTTTGTGCTCAACTCTTCCATCCTGACAGCAGCTGGGGAACAGCACAAGAGGTTTCTGTTCCCAGCACTGGTCAGCATCTCCTCACCCTTGATGAGAGTGGTTTCCCTGTGGAAGGGCCAGCCGTGTCACATCAACTGCTCTCCCAACGGTAGCTGACAGCACTAATCTGCATTACATGGCATTAAACAGGCACAGTAATTAACTTGCATAAGCGCTTTAGCAACTTTTGGCCTTTGAATTGCAGCCTGTCCTGTATATGTGGTGTAGGGCCTCTATAGGCTGGGCACAGCATGGGGGAAAGTTGGGGAGAAGCAAAGAAAGATGTAATTTCAGCTGGAAACAGTGAGCAGGAGAGAGGAAGCACACAGGATCACAATGAAAAAGCTGTTGTCATTTTTTCAGGAGTTAAGGTGTGCTGAAAATCATACAGGTGTTGAAAATGCAGGATGGTTACTGGTATCCACAGCTCTCATTGAATCCAAACAACTGTGGAGGAAATGTCTCTATAGCTAGTCTTATGTTCTGTTATTCCTACGTGAGAAGTGAAGCTTCTAGGAATTTATTCCTTCAGTTTTATAGTTTTTGCTCATCAGGAATCATACCTTTAACTAATGCTTAGTGTTGTGTTTGTGAGATTCCCTTCAAATGTGCAACTCTAAACTGAACCAAAATGTAGATATGTCCATAATCTCCACTGTCTTGAGTGCTGGATTCTGGTCAGTGACCAAAAGCCTGTAGACTTTTAAGGTGTACATCCCAAGAAGCACTATAGAAATAAGTCCAAAGCAATTCGTCTTTTCACTCTTAAATATATCTGATGCAGCCAATTCAGATCTGCTTGGAATCAGGGAAGGCAGAAATTGCCTGTAGCAATTTCTCTTTCTTTGAAAACATATGATGCCAGGGGAAAGGTCTCAAAGTAAGCAGGAAAACTTGAGAAGATTTCACTTTCCCACTATACAGTGTGTTATCCTGGGTCTCATGTGTGAAGCTTGTTTTACTTTTACATGAGACAAGAGTGAGGAGTCACCAGCAGGTCAGCTGAATTTTCTAAACCCCGAGAAAAAAGGGTTGATCCAGTTTGACCATGTGGGTTTCTTGTTTTACCTGCAGACTCAGGGTCCTCCTGCAAACCTCACAGGAATGTTCTCAAGACCTTATTGCCTTTCTGGGTGTGTTGTCTCCAGACATTTCAGAGAAAAGCACTGCAAATTTTCTCATCACCCAGATAACCCCATAGCAGTGCAGATACCTTAGGAGCTATTGAGAAATGTGCACTGCTGAAGTAAACAGAACCCTTAGGTATGATGGACCTAAGAGCCCTGTGGGCATGAAACACATCAGAGAGGCATTCAATCTTGAAAAGCTGTAGTGATCCTGTGAGAAGTGACTGACAATGAATAATCAGCTCAAGAGGATTCTGCTTACAGGTGCTGATGGTGCAACAATTTACGTGAAGCATGTGAAAGGAAATACAAAAGGGAAAATTGTCCTCAATCCTTTTAACCAGCTAACAGTAGGCCCAGTAGTCTAGACATGGTCTAGAAATCAGGACAGTGGGTTGGCAAACAGGGAACAGGTTGACAAAGGACTCAGCATTTTGTAATAAACAAATCAGAGTTCATTAACTGATTGCCTTGGGATCGGGAATGGGCCCTCTTCCTCTGTGCCTGGGTTAAATTCTGTGGCACAGCATGATTACTGCTTCCCAGGTATCTACTGCTGCAAAGTGCTGGAAGTTTATAGCCAAATGCCAAATCCTGCTGGCACTCACTGTCAGGAAGGGCTGTGTCACAGCTGCTTCCCCCTTGGCACCTGGAACCCCACTTCTGACAACCAGTCTCTACAAACACTGTTGTAAAAACTAGAAGAGAATAACGTATTTTAGTGGCTGAATTTGCTTGTTTCCCAAAACCCAGTGCTGAAACTTTAACCCTCACTGCCGGGTGAGCAGCCCTATCTGGAGTATCGTGAGAAGCTCATTCCCCTCTGAAGAAAACCACTCCTGGGCGTGAAATGCTCTGATTCTTATCTCAGTCTGAGCACGCTGTCAGTGGAGGTAAAACTAGTAAGTGATACTGCCATCAACTTGGATCTTCTTTTTTGAGCACTGAAATGTACTTTCATAGAAGAGAGAGTTCCTAGATTCCTCTTCTAGACAATAATTTTTGTTTTAAAAGCTGGTATGAATTCCATACATGCTCTTTTCCATAAGAGATGGAAAAATTAAGTAGACACATTATTTATATTAGTAAAATTAACAAGTACAAAAAAATGATCCCCGCTTAAAAGAACAAAACCAAAAGTATGAAGGTAATAACATAAAATTACTTCGAAGTTCAACTAATTGTTTTAGAACTGGAATACTAAACCCCATGTCTTGTTTCTACAAGAATCTCTTCACCTGATTTCGTTTGATGATAGCCTGGCACTCTGAACCTTTGGGAAAAACCTAACTGGTTTGGATACCTGCATGGAAATTACCAGTTCTAAAACTGTTTATTACACTATTTGTCTTATAGTGGCAGTTGAATAATAATGATGACCTGCTTGAGATTTGTATGGCATTATAACAAATTTTGCTAACTTATGGGACATATCCTTTTCAGTATTGGAAGGATATTCTTCTAATATTTCTTGGCTGTATTGCTGTTTACTGTCTAGGATTTCACAGTGCAGGATGGTAAGAGCTAGAAAATATAGAGAAGAGCATGAAATTGATTCTTTCCCTGTGAAATTGCTAATCTCATGCCGTTACAGTTTTTACACAGTTGCATCAGAAACATCTGACACTGCTTCCAATGAAGATTCATATTGCAGGACCCCTGTGACCATTTGTGATATAAATACAACTTCTTTGCTTAAGGCAGAGTGGTATTTGTGAGAGGGCATCCTTTTAGCTGTCTGCTGAGATTGAAAGTACTTCTCAAAGTCTGTGTTGGGTACGGTGTTTTCTGCTTCATTCACAGTTCCTGTTCAGCTTGCTGCCACTCCTGACCCATCTACGCAACGGGAGGGCAGCTCTGCCCTGTCGTGGTTGAGAGGTCAGGAACAGCCTCTCCAGCCTGGGCTGCCTGACAAAGGCCTCTGGATTGCCCTTGGCATGGTGGTGTCCCACTGGAGTCCCCTGCTGCTCCCAGTCAGTGGGTGGCGTGGGAGTGGGGCTGAGCCAGGCACTGACATCAATGGGAAGTGGTCTCAGTGAACTCTGGATACTGATTGGCTTTACTTAATCTGGGGAAGGCAAAACCAGCTGTCATTGGGCAGTGCAGAGGGACAGCTGTGCTTTTAATCACTAGTATTAAAAATATATGAGAATTAATTGGAGTATAGTGTACAACTGTCCCCAGCTGTGGTTCCTGGGCTCCACTGTGGCCACCTGCTGGCTTGTCCCCCTCTCCAGCCCTGGCTGCAAAGGAGGATTTGATTCCTTCTCTGTTTTAAGCTATACCCTTGATTGTACATGAAAACTGCACTCTTGGCCACTGTTCAGAGTTGTAACCTTGTTGCCAGAATTTATTAAAAAGCCCCAGCTGGCCCTTTGTATCACTTAATCTTTTCTCTGATCATGAACAGTACAGAGGTGCCTTTGTAATGCACCAGCACTGTTTGATGTAATGCCAGTGCTGCTATGGGCTTTCATTATTACTTGGGATAACCTTCAATTAATTTTTCAACAGAAAAAATAGCTTTCTATTATGTGTTCACTGGCAATATATTTGAATTTATCAGGTATTGAAATAAACAATCGTGTCAAAAAAACAGTCTGAGCTTAGGTAAAACATTTCTCTACAGCACAGTCAGCTAAATATCCTGTTTTAATAATTTATGAGCATTTGAAATACAAAGAATTAGAACATAATTCTTGGGTCATGTTAATGTTTGAAAATGGATGTATAGCCACCCTAATTTTGGATTAGGGGATTACAGCAGAGGAGCGACAATAGATGGGAGATACAAAAATCTCATTAATGAATGAGTAAAAAAGTAGTTCTACATGCATGTGTGTGTATATATGTAATAAAATGACAGTACTTTCTGTAGCTGATTTCCACTCCTAATAGCTCTTAGAAATTTTGAATGATGCTTTTAATATCTCTTAATTCTCTCATGAAGCACTTAAGTCTAACTTACTGGAGTATAAAGCAATGAGCTTTATAGAGAGCTATGATTGCTCTACAATAGCTCATATCAACTTAATACTGAAGGCAAGGCTTTTCTTTTTAAGTGCGCATTAGTTCCACCAGCACTTTCATCACCAGTCCCAGGTTTGTTCCATGTTTTTAAATGAAGTGCATATCTAGATTCTCAAAACTGTTGCACTTAGTACAGCAATATTGATTACATTAAATGGAACATTTAAAAATGTATATATACACAAAATTCACCTGGATTTCTGTTCTGCTCAGATACATCAAACATTTCCTGATTTATTAGTAATTTCAAACAAATCTTTGCAAGAGAAGAAATAGGCACAAAGAACTGGAAAGGGGTCTGAAAGAGGTTTTCTGATTTTAAGTTTGAAGGATACCTACTTGGAATCTGACTTCACAGCTGAAACCCATGTATAGTTAGGTGACCCAATGCCATGGTTTCAGCTGCTTTCCAATTATTCCCCTCCACTAAAAGCAAGTGAATGAGGACTGAACAAATGCATTCAGTGTGACTGATTTGTGGCTTTAATTACATGTGGTGTAAGGTAATGACAGTCTTGGGCAGTGACAGCAGGTTGCTGGTATTCTCACTGCTCACCTGCTGCTTATGCCTCTCCCCCAGGGAGGAAACTCCATTTTGTTTATTCCCTGAGCTGAATCATTCCAGAAATCTGGCTGGGAAGACAGCCATAGCCAGAGGAGCTGAGAGGGCTGAGCAGAGCCGAGCAGAGCCAAGGGCACAGCAGCTGAGCGGGGTCTCTCAGGATCCCTGCATGCTGGAGGAGAAGCTTGGTGGAGCTGCAGCCTCAGATGTGGGCCAGGAATGCTGCAAGGAAGCTGAGGAGCAACGCCATGGATTTCAGCAAGACACAAGAGCCACCCCTGCATCTGCACCCATCTCAGCTCCAGAGGTATTTGGATATAGAGAGAAGTCTTCATCCAACAGATATTAACAGAGGTGCTCTGACTTGTGGGGGAAGGGGGTTTACTCATGCTGGTTTTAATGCAGCATGGGAAAAGGAATGCCTAGCTTCACTCTGGAGCTGGCCATCACTGCCCAGCTGTATCTCTAATGTCTGTCAGGGGCCCTGGCTGGTGCTTAGCCCTACAGCCCAGAAAGAGGTTTCCTGAGCTAGGTCTGGAAACCTATAAAGGTGTTGGGATTTGGTTGTTAGTAAATACAGTATGTCTTTTTGTTTTGGTATATAAATATTTGTATTTAATGGGCAATATTATAGGGACCTAGCAATGAATTTTAAAAACCCAACCTCATAAAACAGTTTCACAGAAAAAAAACCCAGAGATGTGTTAAGAGCATTTTTGTTTTGTTTTACTTATTGCAAGCTTCTTCATGTTTCTAAGACCTTGTCTGCAATGGGCTTTTAGTCTCTGCTTTCATTATAGTAGTGATGCAGATTACTGGTGCAGATGTGCTGCCACTAAGTACACAATGGCTGGAGCAGCAAATACTCCTTGCAGATGCAGAGTATGAAGGGAAGAAGGGAAAGGAGCGTGCATAGGGCAGGCTGTGAAGTGTAGAGTCCAGTGGTAGTTTCTGGTGGTGTGTTGGTTTAATTTTGCTCAGGAAATGAGTAAGACAGAAGACAAACAACCACCTCCAGAAAGCACA
Organism: Toxostoma redivivum; assembly: GCA_013397375.1. NCBI lineage: Eukaryota > Metazoa > Chordata > Aves > Passeriformes > Mimidae > Toxostoma > Toxostoma redivivum. The sequence continues at coordinate 1,677,935 of VXBI01002221.1, read as the reverse complement.
GTGGTGCCAGGCAGGTGGTACAAGAAATGGTGCAGAGTCACCTGCCCTCCCACAGGCAGGGATGTCAGGCACTGGCATGCAGGGAAGTGTCTGAAATGAGGCTGCTGTGCCTTTGCTGAAGCAAACAGGCACACAGGGCATGTCAGCCTCCAGATATTTACCTACATACCTCTGGCCAGCTGTGAATTCTTCAGTTCAGCAGCAGCCAACACCCACTGAAGCCAAGAGCAGTCTGGCTCAAGTGAGAGGGATGCGATTTTGCTTTTCAGTTACCAAGTATTGCATCTAATTGAACCTGCAGGGGAGAAAGGCTGATCTTAAGCCGATAATTCTTTGTTTAGATGTGACTTAAAATAACTGGCTTTGGGGAGAAGCAGTGCCTCCACTGATCCCAGTGAGAATTGTCATCCTGCCAACACTGGCTGCAGGTCCCAGAATTACCACTGCCAATGGCATCAAAGGCCCACTGTCCTGTGTTCCTCATCACCCACTGAAGGATTGACTGAAAATCAGGAGCAAGAGCTGCTCAGGGCTACCAATGCCTAAAGAAGCTGGCTCAGTTTTAACTCCCCTCCTTGTCTTATTTGAGCAGAAGTTGTCAGCCACCTCCTGGCCAGGGTAAGGGGCCTGGAATGCAGCTGGTGAGAGGTGATTGCCAAACCTGTCATGTAGAGAGGCTGTTACCACAAGTAGTGCTGACAAAACAGGATACACATGCATGAACTTCCCATTTTTAGTATGTATCTGGCTTTCTGTGAATAACTTGTCAGTTCAGGACATCCATAACTAGCTTGTACTGCCACATTTTTAAATTTTAGCTCATGATAGAAAAAGAAAAGCACGTAGGGGGAGGTGTCACTAAAAGCAAGTGATGAATCTGTCAGCTTTTTGGATGATATGAACACATTTCCATGCACTCAAGAAGCAGTGATCTGTATCCTTGTTACTCATTATCACGTTATCTAACCATAACTATGTTTTCTGTTACATGGCAGCAGAAGTATGCATGTTGTTTTTCAAGTATGAAAAGGTTTTTCCTTGTGCCTGGAGTCCCACATGCTAATTTGCCAGCTGTGAGACTTTGATCCTAGTCTAGCACAACTACTGTGAGATCAAGGGCTGTGTTCCATTTAGCACAACAAGCACTGGGGACGATGGAGAGCAGGGGTTACAGCAGCTGAGTTGAGTGATGTTGTGAGTTACATGCTGGCAACAGCCTGCTCCACAAAAAGTTGCACTTGATGTTTACAGCTCTTGCAGAAAGGGAAAAATCAGAACTTTTGGGGGGACCCAAACATTTAATTCAACAGGAGGATTACCTCCTGTTGTTTTGGCCTGCCCTTCCCCAGTGCCAGTTTTGTTGAGCTCTTGCTGAAATACAATATCTTGAAATACCAGTGGTAGTTCTCCTGCCTGCATTTCCAGCTGGCCACAGCTGGGCTGTGCTGCAGCTGGCACCACAAACATGTCTTTTTTGGGATTTAGGTTAGCCAATCCCCTATAAATAGCCATAGCATATATATATTTCCTAAACCAAGAGCTGGGTTCTGTAGGCAGTAAGTGTCTCTTGAAATCCCCACTGCAAGCCCCACTCAATCTAAAAAAAAAAATCTTTACTTCCACTACAGAAAAATTTTAAATATGTTAATAACAAATCTAAGAATCATCCTTATGGATTTGAAGACTGTAATGATTTCAGACTTTGTTTATAGAAACACCAATGTCTTATTTGCTGGAATTTTTTTAGGTGGAGATGAGTTTTTCTTTTGTACTTGTCTCTGGTAAATAAAACATAGGAAAACTGTGGGTTTCCCCAAGAAACTGTGAGGGCTAGAAGAGCTTTGGAAGTGGTGTTTTCAGGAGGTGAGTGGTGTTTTCAGGAAGCTGGGAGATAATTTGATTCCTTAGAATTGAGAGTGGCTGTTTGGTATTCCTCTAGGCAAAAGACATTACTAACTATAGTATCAAACTATTAAATAAAGGTGATTGGGTGTAGATCTGTTCCACACTGCACGATTGTGTTTGCAGAATAGTACCAATGAATTTCTAAGATCAAACTGCAAACTGTTTTTTTTCCTCAGTAAAAAGTAACTGCTCCTTTCATGGTGTAATGACTGTGATGTTGATTGTTACCCTCAGTGCTGGGTACTGAGGAGGGGATGGATGGAGTAATAAAGAAGTGTAAAAGGCTTCATGAATTAGCATTGCAAGCTGTTAAATATGGAAATAAAGATGGAATAGTTAAAAGCCTTTTTTCCAGGAGTTTCAGATAGTCAGAGGAAACTTAACATTGCTATGAAATCTGATATCCCTTGCACAAGTCAAATAAGGATGTAGTAAGGAGAGTTGAAAGCATTTTAAAGCATTTCTTAATAAATACTAGTTCTTAATGGTTTGTACCATGCTTTGTTTGCCTCAGATAGAACAAAGCAAATAACACCTAATAACAGTTCTTCTGACTGATCCTATCCTGAAGGTATCCAGATTTCACAGATTGATTTGTTATTCCACAATATACTTTCAGCAGCAACATTCATTATTCACCACTACCTTTATATCACAGTAATTACAGTGTCCGCTGAGTAGTCTACTTGTCTACTGCAGACTTAATATCTTGAAAAAATTGTGCTCTAATATATTCTAAAAATGCTGGGCAATAAACCAGCCCTATAGTTTGCAAACTTTTCTAACACATTCACATGCTACAAAACTATTGCTTTATTCTTTAAACCTAAGAGATTAAATAGAACTTTTAGGTGTATAATGACTCAATATTTATCAGGCCTGAGATTTTACATCCATACATCTTTGCAAGTAATTAACAAGACTTTTATCTAGGTCCCCAGAAAAGATCATTAATTTCTGCTCGTTTACATAAGAAGAAATTATTGCCAAACCCTCCCCTGGTGAACAGCAATACCTTATTTCAAACAAAAACAATGTTGTTGCTGTGTTAACATCCTATTCTGGAAGAAAAGGGAGCTGACTCAGTGCATGCAGTCGAGCTCTCAGAGCTGTCTTCCAGGAGCAAAACAGGTTATGTGAGATTATGACCTTGGTGAGCTGTGCTAATGACTGTGACTTAGAATTCCAGGCTTTTGTCTCAAGTAGAGAATTAGATGAGACAAAATACCTTTAAAATAACCCAAATTGCACTAAGCAAAGTGCAGATACTATTTTAAAAACGTGCAGTGAGTAACTGGGTGATCTCCAGCTAAAGTATGCTCAGTTTTTCCCAAGCTGGTATGTGTGGGAACTCACTGTACTAAACCCACAGAATGTGTGTTTGCAGGAGGTCCCTTGAACACCTGTGCTGCAGTGGTGCTGGCTGACAGCACAGAGCACAGTGCTCCCAGTCCACACCCACTGCAGAGCATGCTGCCAGCTGGCTGGCAAAGACCAGCCCCAAGTGGATTCCGTGAGTGATTTGTAGTGTGTGAGGATAAATTCATGTTCATTGTCTTCCTGCCAAAGGTAACAGATATTTAGATTGGGGTTAGAATTTCTTGGTGTGGGCTGTCTCCAGAAAGGTCCAGCATCAGTATTCAGGAGCAAATGCTGCTTGTGCTCAAGCTGGACCACCATTCAGAATAAAAGATTTCTTTGATTTGTAGTGTTCTCCTGTGAATGTAGCAGGGTTTTGGTCTCCTATGTAAGACATTTAGGAGCTATCCCTTAAAAACATTCACAGCACATACAACACATTTGTTGTTTCCAATTTTTACACGTTTGCATATATTCTACTTTAATTTCTTAGAAATGTTCATGTCTTTGAAATATCAGAGTAGTGAAGACGTACAGAATGCAGTGTCTTGAGGAACACACGTATGTTCCATCAGCTGAGAAGTGAACATTTTGCAGCCAGGCAGGTCATGGTCTGTGTGTTGTTAAGCAAGCGTGGTTGTAGTTTTCCTCATGCATAAACTGTCACCCTTAATCCTTCTAATCCTTAGACATTTCCTGTGTCAGGTGAGGATGAATGTTCCATGTGCTCCCAGCTATCACTGGCCTAGTTTCCCTAAACCCAGACCACCCTATATCTGAACTCAGTGTTGTATCACTTTAATCAGCAAAGAGATCACACTGTCTTCACTTACTTATGCCTTCATAGATTTACTTCAGAATAATGCCAAGGTGTAGGAGGATTATAAAATCATACTTCATTATTGCACTTTCAGCTCTGAAATCCTGAATGAGACCTTAATCTTGAATCTTCCTGCCTTTATCCTAGGCATATTCTCTTTTTATTTTCTGTGTATTTTCTGATTGTGTTTGTTATGCAAGTTCTGATTTCTATGTTTCTAATGGTTTCTAATATGTTTTTAATGTGTTTTCATGGTATAGAATGGAATGTTAATATATGTAAGTATATTAGTATTTAATTTGGAAATTTTTTAAAATCAGTGATCTCTTTCTCTAGTATTGCAGTGGGATAGCCTTAAAATATACTGAATTTTGCAAGTACTATTACTGAATTACTGAATTTTATATAACATACAATTATTTTCTTAGGCATAAAAAAACCTATCTGCTAGGGAAATTCTGTTTCATATTCTGTTGTTTCTGATATCAGATTTTGAATCACTAAGGAATTGTTATGAAGCAAAGTAGTATGTCCATCAGCCAAAACTTAAATGAGCCTCATTTTATAATTACTGAGCAGTGTGAGAGATTTGGAGAGTGAGGGTTCCCTTAAGCAGGAGGTTGTGGACTGTCTGGTGCAATCAGTAAGGAACACTGTAAGCGTAAAATTGAGCAGATCTGACATTCAGCTCATCATTTCCCAGAAGAACCTATGGATGTGTAAGCCCCTGAATAATCCCTGGTTTTACACATGTATAAGTATCATAAGTAAGGCTTTAAGGAAATAGTTGACTTTTTTCTCCACTCTGCTGGGCATATGTCTGCTACTCCACTCCTGTGTAGCTGTAGTGTCTCCAAAGTGCTCTGGAGAAGGGTGATGAGCAAATGGCACTAAATAGAACAAACACAAAGCATTGCCTTGCAGGGGCCAAGCAGAAGACAGCCTGGCAAATCAGACACCTCTGCTGCAGTCCTGATGTTTTGAAGAATTCTCTAGTTAAGCTTACTGAAACTGGGATGGCTTTGGCTTCCTGTCCATATCTCTGCCAGAAGAAAGATGTTCTTTCCTTTATAAAACACACTGAAAGCCATTCTTTTGAAGTCTGACAATTTTACAGAAGCATTGCTGTACTGCACTACAAAGGAAATCCAAGTGTGTTCAATGAACTTATGTTTTACTGACTAAATTTCATGTGACTTTATTATTTATGCCAAAGTGAAATCAGATGCAACTATTAGGATGCAAGCAACCCCAAATTCAAAATCAGTTTTATGTGTGAATCATAATGCAGTTTGAATAATCATTCCCTGAGTGTACTGACTAACAGCACCTTGGAGTCTGTGAGTCACAAAACATTAACACTTGGTTTTTACACAACAGACCTGGAACTTATTGAAATATCTTTCTTTTTAAAGTGTATATTCTAGTTTTGGCTTTTATACACCTCAGCTGTGAGGGTAAGTTCCACCATGAATGTGGTTTGCACAGAAGACAGGATAAATGGAGGGTGTTCTCCCATCACGTGCCTTGGGTACATTTGGGCACCCACCGAAGCCATGGCATTTCTCAAGCTGCCAAAGATGTGGTAGTTTACCTCAATTTTCTCAAATAACCCCAAACATCCCACCTGCACAAGAATCCAAATTTAAGATTCTGTTTTGGAAACCCTTGGCCACATTTGTTTTCTAGTTGAAGCTTTAGATACCAAAGTAGTTTTGTTTTATGAAAACATTGTACAGTACTTGGCTAAACAAAGCCCATTGAATGAAAGCAAACTATTGGAAGCCTTTGCAGCCTTCACCTGGTAGACCAGGAAAGCACTCTTGGATTGTTTTGGCCACTCACTGTCATGTTACACAGTTCAGAATGTGCCATCACTCTTTGTAACATTAGTTGTTTACCATGTTCATTTATTCAGAATTGCAGAAGAAAGCAGATCTGCATACAGGGTAATCCAGACAAACCTGGTGAGTCTTACTAGAGTGGTCTAAAAAGCAAAAGGGCTCTGTGCCAGTGCTGCTTGAATGAAGAAATACTCTTAAAACCTGTGCTGCACCAAGGTGGGAGGGGTGGAGGTGGATTGGGCTGCAGCATGTCCAGTGCATCCACGCCCACAGAGCAATACCTGGGCACACAGCTGTGGGGAAGCCCAGCCTGGGCACTGCTGGGATACAGTGTGGAAGGCTCAGACATGGACTTAGGCCTGGGCTTGGATATTCTTATGGTCTATTTGATGATTAAATTGTACTGTGAGATTCTCAGAATACCACTGTCTTTGGAGCCCATAGGGATGAATATTTTCCTGGCTTGAGACACCATTTGATGTTTTGATTCCTCCTGGCTGCCTTTGACACCTCAGTTCCACTGTAATGTTCCACTGGCCTAGGAAATGACAGGTAGCTTTTGAGCAAGAAAGTTCAGGAGCAGAAATAAATCCTATTTTTAATCCTTCCCCTGATTTTCTGTGGGTGACACAGTTTCTCAGGGCATGGCAGTTCCAGGGTGTGGCAGTGTTGCCGAGTGTGCCTTGCAGCTTGTTTTACAGATTTAACCCATTTACATGCTTTCCCCTAATTAGAAATTTCAGGTTTGCGGGGTTAACCTACTATTAATACCTGAATGACACTGATTTATCACAATGGATTGGCAACGGAGCTGTAGGATGAGAAAATACAAGCTAGGAACTTAAAGAAATACTTCAAGCACTGACGAAGCTGAGCCTGTGTCAAGTGGTGATAAATTTTCCACTATACCCTTGATCACCTTATTATTAATGTCATCAATCTCTCTGTGAAAAGTGGCTCTGGGCATGCCCATATGGCCAAGTGTTCTACTAAATAATTAATCATTGGGGTATGTTGCCAGAGTTTGCTGCTTTCCAATTTAATCTTGGCAACTTACTCATTTGTTTCTTTATTTGGAAACAAAAAGCTTCACAGATAAAAATGAGTCAAATGTACTGATATGTATATGAGGACTACTTAGCATTGAAACCCCATGTTGCTTTGTCTAGAAATGTTTCTCCATCTTTTAAAGCAACACCCCAAAATTAACAGCTGTGAGAATGATCACTTCAGGAACACAAGCTGTTTCTGCTGCCAGAACCTTCATCCCAGCTGGCTCTCCCTGCCCCTTCAGTAGTAGCTCAGCCCTCTCCATGCTTGAAAGGGCATTCAAAATGCCACACTAACAGGATATCTTTAGATATAAATTATTACATCAGTTTGAGTGTTTAATTAAAAATGACCATGCATACAAATCCCTTTGTTGAACAGGTTGTTTGTAACTAAAGCAAAACAAGTTCTAAGCAAACTGTTTAAAAATGTTGGTTTTAGTTACAATTTAAGTTATTTAACTAACACTGTATTAACTTGTAGCATTCAATTATTTAATGAGTCATGAAGACAGTTTTGTAATTTTAGAGTCATTCATTTTTCACATGTTTGAAGGCATACACTGAAATATATTCTGCTGAGACTATGAGCTTTGTCCCACTCAATCCCTTCTTTAATGGTTTGTTATTTCACAGAAGAAGTCAGTTTGATTTTAGTTTAAACCATATGTATTGTTCTAAACGCCTTAATTTTGTGTCCCTCCAAGGATTTTTAGTTAAAAACTCCCACATCTGTTATATCTGTGACACTGTTGGGTTTTCCCACTCTAGCTTCTTCCTAAGAATCAGTGGGCAGCAGCCTGTTCATGAAAGATTAATGCCAACCTTCCACACATATTTACCCATTCATAGACTCTCCTCTTCCAGTGTGGCTCATGGTTGTTTTTATTAATTCCTCCTGGATATTAGCTAGAATTGGCCAAATATAACATTGGCTTGCTGTTACTTGACTGTACTTCCAAATCAGTATTTTCATAAGCTCACTTGCAATCCTCTCTGCTATTTACTGCTCGCTATTCATTCTCTGTTGTTGAACAAAACATATGGCAGTGTTTTTTTTCCCCTTGACTGCATGCCTGAAACTTTTAAAAAGGGAAAGTGAGAATAGTTAATGAGCTTCTTTCTGGAAATCAAAAAGAACCAAGCCAAACAAGAATTTGTGAATACATGAATGTGGTTAGGAACAGCCATGCATGTTTTCCCAGATACTCCTTCTCTGCCTGGATGTTCTAGGGTGATACAACTACTCTTTTCTGCCTTGATTGTGCTGTTGTGCCTTTTTAATGAAAATATAAATAATCTACTATTTCAATTTCCTATCATTACGCATAACAGTGTACGAAAGGCCACAGTCTCCCACAGTCACTAGTATAGTGCCTTGTGTCAAAGGTCAAATTTCCAATTATAAACATATGTTATTCCCTCATTTTACTGATGACTCTTATGTGTACTATCTATACCCACATTCTTTGGTTTCCCTGTGGGATACTCAGCCTAGACTCTTTTGCAAGAAAAGTGCTGAAGTAACACGTGACAACAGTATCTTCCAAAGTCCTGCTCTGTAAAATCTACACTTAAGTAAAAGGTGTGGTAATATCTCTGATATCGTGAAAAGCTTTACTTCTGCTTTATGTAAACACTGGGAATTTATGAAGAACCTCCTGAAAATACTGCATACATGTAGGAATCTTTAAATCAGCATGTTGTTTTTTGTGTACATATGTATAATTTCTTAAGCCTTAGGTGACTGTAAAGTTGAAGTTGCTTTATCACTGTAGGCTGCAGCTGATGTTTCTCTTCTGATGCTGAACTGAATTAGGAGCCATCAACTCCTCATTTACCCTGAGGACTGTTAGGGATACAGCCAATTGCTGTGTCCATTTGGAATAAATATAGCCAGTTACACAGTTAGTGTTTGGATTTCAAATGACTGAAAAGTTCAGGCAAACTTAAATTGATGCACCCTGTAATAAAGGTGAGGCTGAAGTACGAAGTTTACAACAAATCAGTATTTGAATTTAAAGTTTCTTTGAAATCTCCTTCTCATAAAACTTGATAGTATTCAGATCAAGCAGTTTAATAAGGATAACATTTAATATCAAGCTACAGATTCCAAGCATTTCTCAAAGTGAGCCTTTTGCCAAGGTTTTATGGCTCAGTTGTTGGTGATAAACCGGAAATAAATAAGAGCAGAGGGTTCAATATGAGATCTGATGCTGAGCAGATGAGCTCTGTGCTGTCTAGTGCTTTATCTCCCAGATTCCTTTACATCAAATCACTTTTTAGTTTTATCCTGAACCTTTCTTGCCTTGAAAGAAATGTGAAAGATGGTGTAACACAAGTCTAGGACTTTTCCCTGTGCTAATGTTCACAACGTATTTATTAACTTTACTCTGTCATCATTAGTAAATCTTTTGGCAGACAACGCCTGAATTCCCTTCTGTTGCACAAATGTCTGTATTTTCCATCTTTGAAAACTGAGTTTTCTTTTCCTTCCATGCCTGTTTATCCTTTTCCACCTTCTTCCAGTGAGTGTGCAACTGTTTTAAGTATGTCTCCACACTCCTATCCATAATTCAGGTAGCATCTCTTTTGCTCAAGCAGCTCATGACCTTTACAGCTCAGATAACTCCTGTGGATAATGATTTCCTGCTTTTCAGAACTGTCAGCAGCCATCTCCTGTGTTCCAGTTCTAAACACTTGGAAGTGTTTTTTCCACTAACAGAGGTGACTGACTTAGTTGGTCTTTGGATTAGAAGTATATATCCTGTTAATCTGCTTTTAGCAAGAGTGAACACATTCTCTGCCACTCGAGTAACTCTGCAGATGACTGGAGATGCAAACAGTGCTTCTGCCTCTGAAATGTGGTGTCTGTGAAGGGAAGGAGGAATGGCTGGCTGCAGGTGTGACACCACCATGGGCAGTGGCAGCTGCACCGTTTATAAATGGCTCAGAGTAACTCACTGCTGATGCTCTGTAGGTACATCAGTGTCCAGGCTCATGCCCTCAGCTCTGCAGTCCTGCTCTCCCCTTGCCATGTGCTGTGTCCTCACATCCCTGGGCTGCTGTGCCAGGGGCTTGACCTGCACCAACTGAGCCAAACCAACCTACCCTTGTGACAATGGTGGCTGTCACCACCGCAGGGGCCACCCGGCACCCACAGTAACTAAAGCTTTCCTCTGGGCTTTGAAACCTTCTTTCCATTTGTTGTTTTCATTTAGCTTCTCTTTGGCAGGTGCTCATTTGTTTTGTTTCAGTATTGTATTACACCGGTTAACTGAAAACCTTTAATTCTGAAGGAACATTGGCAGGGCCTGGATGAGTCAATATTGACAAAAGATCCTCATAAATTGTTTAAGAGGAGCACAGCTTTGAGCAGCACAGACCAGAACTTTTCCAGGTGACCCAGCTAAGGTCAGGGTGAATATGAAATGAGGGGTCTCCGTTAGCCCTAAAGGCAGAGACGCAGGAACCGCTGCAGCAGCTGCCATGGGTGACACGGTCCTGTAAACCCTCACACCCAGCCAAGCCTGAACGGCGGCCTCAGGCCCTGCAGCTGCCCCGGCTCTTACAGCGACCCGCGGTTCTGGGCACGCTGGTCCCGCTGCCGCGGTCACTCCCTCTGAGCGGGAGACTCAGCAAAAAGCCTTCTCTAATGCGCACCACCCGCGCGGTTCCGGGGCCGCGGAACGCCGGTGGGCAATGCCGTCAGTGCTACGCCCGGGGCATCGGGGGCTCCGTGACGAAGGCACGGGCCCGCGGCCGGGTCCCCGCCCAGCGCGGAGGCGCCGGGGCCGCTCCGCAGGCGCGCAGGCGCGGCGGGGCCGGGGCGCAGAAGGACGCGCTGCTGACGCGGCCCCGCCCCTCGNGTGTCGCCAGGACCGAGCCTACCCGCCCGCGCGGCGTTGCGGGGCCCGGGCCTTCTGCCGCCTCCGCGGAGGGCGAGTGCGGGCCATGCGGGCCGCGGGGGTGCTGAAGTAGTCCGGCGGGGCCGGCGCTCCGGGTAATTAGCGAGATGATAGTCAGTAACAGGCGCATTTTTTTCTTCTGCCCTGCTTTGTGCTCGGGCTTCCGCGTCCGAGGGGGTGGCGGGAGTGCGGCGTGAGGCAGGTGCCCGGTACCGTGTGCCGTGTCCCTGCCGTGTGTCCCCCCC
>VXBI01002221.1:1215205-1666026 GCA_013397375.1 Toxostoma redivivum | reverse complement strand
CGGTGTGCCGTGTCCCTGCCGTGTGTCCCCCCCCCGGCCGTGTGCCGTGTCCCTGCCGTGTGTCCCCCCCCCGGCCGTGTGCCGTGTCCCTGCCGTGTGTCCCCTCCCCGGCCGTGTGCCGTGTCCCCGCCGCGGCCCCCGGGACCGACTGCGGCCCCGTGGTCTCGAAGTGCTGCTCGCAGCCGGGGAGCGCGGGTGGTGCAAACCGGCCGGTCCGGGAGTCCGGTCTCGTTTCAGTATTGCCGAGCTGTTTTCCAGGGGGTTAATGCGGGTTTTAATGCTGAGGTGCGTTCCCTTCCAGGACTCGCCCGGGAAGGAGAAGGCAGGAACACGTTTCACTCACAGGGAGGGCAGCAAGCCGTAAAATACTACTACAGATAGTTCCATAAATAGCGTGAATTTCAGTGTTTGGGACTCATACAGAATCCCTGGGAAATGAGAAAACTAATCTCCAGAAAAATTAGGGCAGTAACAGAATAAAAATATTGGTAAGGTAGTTCATGACCACTACGTTTTTTTCTTTACCTCACTGAGGAAACAAGCCGCCCCCCCGGAACATTTAATTATTATGTACAGCAGCCGGTATGTAACCTTTTACAATAAGTACTGCATTTTGTTTAGGAGTATCAGATTCTATAGTTTAGCACTTCTTTTGGGCTGTGAAATGAGTTTGATAATACCAGATGTGAAGTTCTTCTATTTGAATAGCCTCCATTTTTAAGTGTTGTTATCAGTATAGAATTAACAAAAAAGAGTAATGACAAAAGATTTTGGTTACTTTTAGAAGTCTGTTAAGGGTAAGGGCAGTCATTTTTGGTCAAAATACAAAAATTTGAGTTTGCATGAAATTTGTTTGGGTTTTTTTTTTTTTTGTCTTGTTACAGTTTTAAGCATCATGTAAAGAAAAAACATAAAATGAAACCAAAAGCCTTAATGTGGTTTTTGACTGGTTACATTCTGCTCTTGATACAGTCTTTCTCCAGAGTGGATTACCATCTCTGTGCAAAAGTTCACTGTGGTTTTTGACTTTTATTTCCTGGGGCTAAGATGCAGAAGCATGAAATAATAGATGTGTTATCAGGTCTTAACTGTATCCCAAGAGGAAGGTAATCATCTGGGTACATTCATAAGACTTTATATTCATTACTATTTGAAGCACTTCTCATCCTATTTGTTCTGTATGCTTTGAAAAGTTAAGGAAAGACATTTTTAAACTTGGTAATTCCTCCTTGACCTGTATGTATGCCTCAGGGATGGCTGAAACTAAGCATTGTAACTTACAGACCTATTTTTCTTTGTAATTTTGCAGCATGATTGTTATTGTTGGTCCCTAGAAACGGGAGGTAGCTTCATGTTTAACATTTGTATGTTCAGTATTGATGGTTGGCTTACAAACTCGAGTCTATCTGATGGAGCTGCTGATCTTTGAAACTCATGATGAAGTCAGTCTGCATGGATCTGGTCCCTCTTGGCTGGTCAGGAAAGTAGGCTGCTCGCTCATGGGTACAGAATCCCTCAGAGGGGTGCAGACTTACTGACTTAATTCTACAATAGTCTGTTGGACCTGCAGTGAGCTGGCACTTGGTTCTGAATGTTTGTGCTATCTTCAAGTGTCCTATTCCACTCAAGTAAGGGTGGAGGTAGTAAATTTTAGCCTCAGTTTTATTCTTTGTATTTCACAGAACTGGGATTTTTGAGAGAGCTTTGGCTTAAGCTGTGGACAGGGGGTGTTTTAAAAGTGTTTATGGGTGGTTCTCATCTTCCCTGCTCCATCTTTCTTGCTTGGAGGATCCAGAGTATGTAAGAACAGAGCTGGGCTGACTATGCTGGTGTAACTTCTCATTTATGACACTTCCGAAACCATAATGCCTGTAATAAATAACTTCTCAAATTACAAGATGTGGTTTAACCAGAAACCTCTGAAAATCAGAATGGTATTTATTGTAAAACTGTTAATCTCTGAAGAACTATGGGTATTGTCTTCATGTTTGACTTAAAGTATGGTGAGCCATACTTTTTGCTGAACCAGTGAGCATTTAAGCCATTGATTTCCCCAGCCCCCATTCAGTGCTGATTGTAGGGCTTTTTTTCTTCCTTTCTGTAGACAAGTGAATGGTTTGAGCCATTGAGTCATACTAAAGACCCAATTTTTTTCAATGGATTGTCAAGACTTCTGGAACAAACATCACACATGGCTCAGGACAAAATTCAAAAGAACTATGGATAAAGCATTCTTGTTAAAGGAGATCCAACTATGGAGCAAATTTCCAGAAAGTAGCAGGAAGAACTGAGTCCTGAATTGTTTAGCAGTCCACTTTTTCTTTTAAAATTCTGGTTCCAGTGGAAGAGTAACTAAATCTGTCCTGACAGCCAACTGCTACTTACTGCCATGGTGGCAAATCCAAAAAGTAAAGCAGTCTGATGCTGCAGCGTTACTGGACCTTGAAAACTAGGTTCAGGTGGCCTGAATTCCACTGAAGCCCCTTTTCTCAGTCAGTGGAGAATTCTAGGTGGTTCTGAAAACCAATTCAGAGAATTTACATAAGACAGTGAGTGGGGAGCTGCCTGAAAGCCAGCTAATAAGAAATAGGAGGCAGAAGGATTTATGTGGAATTTAGGCCATCTGAATATGGCCCTAAGAGGCGACTTAGTAGTACTAAGTAAGGTGTATTAACACTAAGAAGACTTGGCTTCAATTTCTATCCGTTTCATCTGCTGCCGATTACTAAGCAAATTTACCATTTAAGCAGCTCCTGAAGGGTGGGGGCTTCCTGGCTGTCTCCCTGTCAGGAGTGACCCCCTGCACCAGCACAGCCTGTTCTGGGGCAGCTCAGCAGAGAAGGCTCTGGGACCATGGTGGCCAGCGAGCTGAGCAGGGGACAGCCTGTGCCCTGCATTAACAGGAGCACAGCCAGTAGGTCAAGTGAGGCAATTATCCCATTCCATTTGGCACTCGTTAGACCAGGTCCAGAATACAGCATCCAGTTGTGCTCCCCTCCCTGGGACAAAGGAAATGTCGATAAACTGGAGTGACTTCGGTGGACAGCGGCCAAGATTGGCTTGAGTTGTGAGCTTTTGCTTTGTGAGGAGTAGTAGGGGAACTGTGCCTATTGTTGAGCCTGGGGAAGAAAAGGCTTGGGGGGCCTTTCCAGCACCTTTGTGAAGGCTTTCAAGAGAGTGAAGCCAAGTTCTTCACAGTGCATGGTGAGAAGAGACAGTAGGTGTGAATTGAAGCCACAGAGGTCTGTGTTTATAAGGCATTTTTCACCCTGAGGTGTTTCAAGTGGTGGGACTTGGTAGCCCAGAGAGAGTCATGCAGACTCCTTCTGTGGAAGTTTTCAAAATCCAGCTGGATAAAGCCCTGAGAAAGCAGGTGTGATTTCACAGCTGACTCTGCTTTGAGCCTGAGGTTGAGCCATAGGCCCCCTGATGTCCTTTTCCACCTGAATTATCCCATGGCTCTATGTAGTTTCTACCCACAGAGCAGCTGCAGTGGAAGGTTGTGAGCCAGCTTATTTAGGGCTGCATGTGGTCTGGCAGTGCAGGTTTACACATCAGACTTGGAGCAGTATAGCAAGCACTCAAGCCAGTCCTAGGCAGCTCTCAAAAGGCAGGACTTTATTTGTTTAATTATGCAGTTAGAGTTGGAAGAACCTGCAGGGCCTGGTCTGCATCTGCTATGTAGTAAAGCCTGAAGGGTTCTCAAAAGGTTTAGTACTTGGCTGCAAGATACAGTTTGCGTCTAATGATTTTGAGTCTGTTGAAGGAAATTGTGGACAAGGCCATATCCTAAACACACCTCCTGAATGGCTATTCTGAAATATGGGTTGGGGGAAGTGCAACTCTGAAAGAAACTCCGATCTTATTCTGTATTGCCTTCTGAATCAGAGAAAAGTTGTTCAATCAAGTTAATTCAAACCATTTTGAATTGTGAAAACTTGCAGGAGTCTTTTACTGATCCTTGGAAAGGAATCCTCACCTACATGTCCTCTCATTCCTTAAGTGAGCCTGCAGCTCATGGGAAGTCAAGATGCTGACTTAAGGTGTCTGTAATCCCGGAGGAGGAGGTGGCAATTTGTCACCACCTGTGCATTGGGAAGTTGTCTTTTCCTCCGTGTTCATGAGCTTTGTTAATTACAAAAATGTGCTAGTTAATTATGATATCTGAAATGGGACAAGCTGGCCTCTCAGTCCGATGAGTTTCCTGAAAAGCAGGGAATATTAGATTATAGAAGTTACTGGCTTATGGATTTTCACTGTTGATAGTGAAAACAGCAAGAACAAACTGCAGACCTTCTCCCATTGCACTGTAAAACTGAAAATCTAGTGCTTTGGATTATAGAGCTGTGAAATACCCTTACCTTAAATGCTTGTGTCTATTAGATGAAGCCAGTATGAGACCTGGAAGGGGAAAATAGATAATGAAGATTAGAAGTGACTTGCTGAAGCAGCAGAATGGCACTAGTACAGTACTGCCAGGTTCAGTTCCCCATCTATTTGCTGTGTTGCATTCCTGTCTGTAGAACATTCTCTCCTGAGATAACTTCATAACGATACTGCATATTGAAAACTCTGTACAAACACTTTTTCTGCATCTTTAGAGGCAGGACTTCTGCCTTTGCCTTACTGCTCTCCAGGACAGGGTATGGAACATTGTGTTCAGGTTGGTTGCTCAGACATGTGAGAAATCTTGGCCATCTGCAGGAAGGCTTTTCATGGGTGCTGTGCTTCTTGAGCAATTAGTACAGTATCATACATCAATGTGCATGGTGACGTAAGGTCTATTGGATCAGACATACAGAAAAATTTCTACCAACCAAAGTTTTAAGACAGCATGAGAAGATAGTCTGTGAAACAGTGGAGTGTGGTCTGCAGTCATTTCACCAAACCATTATTAAAATCAATGTTTACGAGCTCATTCTGTGAGAACCTGTGAAAAACTGGAAAGTGGAGTGGCTGCGGTTAACTTTTAGAATTTAAATGAGTTAGTAATTTACATTTGGTAAAGAGATATCTATAGTTGGTTTTAAGTATATGGGTATGGAGAAAGGCAGAAGGGAGCAGGAGGTGATGGCTTGTAGGATTTAAGTGGTTATGTAGAGAAACATCTGCTTTTTTGTGTCTGCAGAGTCTGTCAGGATTTTTGTTTTTGAGTGCAGAAGAGACATAAAGGCAGCAGGCACACATGGGAGACAGCTCTCCCAGGAGTGCTCAGGCACGGAGCTTGGTGATCTGTCTGGCAAACTGGGTTTGGTCTGTTCCAGCAATAAGTCCAGAAATTACTTTTAAAGCCCCAATAACAGAACTTTCTAAGTGTTTACAGCTGCATTTTGATTGTCCTGATGAAGTATTGCTGCACTGTATTGTTCTAGAGAAACTGTGAATAACTGCTTTTCCTAATGGATAACTTTGAGGTGCGTAGAAAACATTTTCAAATTCTGCAGTGCTGAAAACTCTGTAGATTTTATTTTTTCACCTTTGAGGGGGAAGATGCTTATGGACATTCTTACCTTTTCTTACAGTCTGCACAAAAGGTATAGCCTGGCAACATCCAGTACATCCAAGAGCAAGGTACAAATCCACTTCCTAGCAGGTGTAACAGGGCTGTGCGCTCACATCTGAATGTCCAGGTCACCAAGCCAAGGCTGTTAGCAGGTTTTGGAAGGTGGGGTGAGGGTTTTTTATCAGGAAAGTGAGGTAAAACAGACACTCAAAAATTTTAAAATCTGTAATTTACTAATAAAATCAATTATAGTTAAGAAAATTACTTAAGATTCTGCCCAAATCCTGTGTTATAGAGTCACAAATGCAGTTGTGTCCAGGTCTAGCTTGTGAAAGGACTGACACATCTGCTACCATGACTTGTTTTTTTGTGCCTCTGTAAATGTGTATACATCTAAAATAACAGATTCTAAGAGTACAGTGGTTGAAACTGCATATATTTTAATTACATCATTAGCTTAATATTTCATGATTCTCTGGGGGAATTTTTTAAAAAGCAAGATGTATTTCACTTGGTGTTTGAAATATTAGTAGCTCATGAAACAGGTGAAATATTTATATTCTTCTTCCAGAAATATTTAATAATCTATTCTGGACTTCTAGCTTGTCAAATTGTATTAATCTAATGCTGACATCTGTATAAGACGGACAAAATAATTTTGCCTGAGAATTTGCACAAAATTTCTTGCAAATGCTGTTGATACTGTAGCACCTTTCTTTTTTAAAAAAGGTCGGTGTTCTTGAAACTTAGTAGTGAAGGCTCTACCCAGCCACATACCTCAGTTTTGGCCATGTTTACATAATCAGTCTAAGGGTGTGTTTGATTTCCCTGAAGAGAAAAACAGGATTCACTTCTACCCAAACCTCCCTCTACCTACGCAATATTTGTGTACTGATTCTGAACTACTGAGTTGAGTGATCTCCTGGGAGGATGTAGTTACTTCCTCACCTTCATCCCATTCAGAACTTATCTGGGCACTGGATATTGTCCCTCTGATTGTCATCACTTGTTTTTGTAAGTTTTATTTTTAAGGGTGACACATAAGGGCTTGGAGCTGAGAACCACACTTGTGTAATGCTTCTTCTCAGAGAATAAAATGGCTTCTAATTTAACGAGACCTTGTTCCGTGTTTGCTTCGAGTTATGCAATTGTTGAGCGTGTTCATGACTGATCCTGCCTCCTTTGCTTACAAAAGGAGGAGTGATAAAAAGAGAGAAAAGGATACTTGTTCTAGTGTGATAGAGGAGAGAGTTTGTCCTGATACTCTGTTACTTCTAAGGCTAGAAAATAGGATGATGACTCAAGTGAGCAGGATATGCCATTCTTTATGCCATGTTGAAATAAATTATAGTGCTGGATTTTGAACAAAAGGGTAATTTTCCCCCAGGCAGTATAGATATAAAACCTAGATCGAGTACTTCTTTAGGAAAACACTGAATTTGAAATACTTTCTTTTTCCTTGGCTGTTTCTTTCTTTTGTAATGCCGTATTCTCCACTGTCCCTAGAACTCTAGAGCAGCCAAGAGAAATAAAAACAATACAAAGCAGTTTGCAGAGAAACAGCCTACTTGTCTTTCTGTAGCTCAGCCTTTTGTGTGATTTCCCATCAGTCACCCCACAACCTGTTGAGTGCAAAGTGTTCTGTCTGTCCATAAGTACATGGAGGAGTGATGCCAAAGCATTAACGGCCAAAATCTTCCACAGATTTCATCAAGTGCTTGATTGGTCAATGGTTTTGCCATGGTTTCCAGGCTTTCCAGTTCCTTTTGGCAATTTGGTGTTTATGGTTTATATTTGTATCCATAGGAAATATTTGTTCAAGTCCCATTTCTTCTGATTGTGCAGCATTTCTTGTGTCTTATAAATTGTTTTGGTTTAGTTGGAGCTTTCTGAAATCTGGAGTTAAATATTTAAGGAAGTAATTTTTTAGCATTAGGTCCTGAAAAATACTAGGAGGGAGGCAGTTTCTGACCATTACAGGACAATAGTGGTATTTGGACATATACCCCAAATCTTAAGCAAAGTATTTCTGTTAAACCAGCTTAAGAGTCAGGTTTAATCATCTGTAAATGTGGGTGTTTGGGATGTGGGGTTGCACAGGCACCACTGTAAGCAATCTAAGAAACAGATGACACTGTTTTTTGAGAATAGGTTTATAACCCATGGCAGAGGTAAAGTTACCAAAAGTGAAAATTACATATTCCCAGAACTTAGAGGAAATTTCATTTCTCTCTTTGTATTTGTGCTCAGGAAAAGCTCCAGAGGTTATTTTCTGCATTTATATTGCTGCTGGAGTGAAGCACTGCTTTTGAGATGTCTTGCTTAGTCCTTGCAGAGAGGTTCAGTCTAGGAGCTCTTAAACTCCCAGTAAATCTTGTATGAGTGATGGCTTGAGGCAAAACTTGCTAGGGCTGATTTTTATAAATTGCATTCCTGTTATTTTTCTGCTGTGTGGCTTGAGGGGGATCTCTTCATTTTGAGTGAATGTTGGATAACAATCTAAACCGTGCTCATGGGTTGGGAGCAGTCGTCTTTTCTTAATAAGGTAGTGATCATTTCTGAAGGACTTGTGACTTACATTGCAGGCCAGAGGAGAGGGATTGTTGCTATTCTGGAGTTTGAGGCACTACACTGGAAAGTGTGGGATATGAGGAAAAGTAGATATTCTTGTGGGAACTTCTTAATTACATTCATTTTGGTAGTAAATTGCTGTAGATGACTGGACACAATGACGATGCTTAAAAAAAGCAACAAACAAAACCAAACCTAACCTAGTGAAACCCCGTGTAATTGGAACCTGAGAAGAAGTGTATTGAAAATGTCACCAGCTTAGCCTTTCAGATTAAATGGTGAAACATCCCACTTTATCACTTTGATAGCTTAGATCATGTCGTGGCTATCCTCTGTGCATTGAAATGTATTGTAAAATTTCTCTTATTGTTCATCTGCTGATATTGTGAGAAATTTGTCTAAAGACTTGGAATATTCTTATTTTCTCTTGTGAAGTCAGTATCTTCATTTTGTTCTCTCAGATTTGTTTTGTTACCTGGGTATTCATTTGTTTCTTGTTCTTCAGGAGCTTCTGGTGTAAGATTATCAGGTCTCTCAAGATTTGAACCGAACTGTGCAGTTGTTTTGATGTTAATCAGTAGCTATAGGCAGGCAGTTATGATTAAGCAATTGCACTGTAAATCCTGTAGAGACTTGCAGGTTTGGCTAATGTGTTTTAAGGGAAGGGGAACACAATCCCAAGATGAAAGGGCTGTTTGGATGAGAGCCACCAGGAGTGAAGTCAGCAGCACTGAGCAGTACCTGGGGAAAGGTGATTCTGGCAGGGGGGGTTCACTGACCATCCACTCCATGCAGAGCCCTGACTCCAGTGCAGAGAAGAGCTGTGCATGTGAACTAATTAATTAGCAGGAGTAGTGAGAGAGAGAACTATGAGTAGGGGTTTGAGTACTAGTTAGTGAAAAAGCCATGTAATTTATAACCAAGGAACATGCCCTTGGTAAAATGTGTAAATACTAGTGTAAAGTTTTGCTTTGTGGGGTTACTCCTATATCCCTACTTTGTGCAAACGAGAATAAAGAAATAAAGTACCTCATCTTGGTGTGTGAATTGACACTGCACACCAGGTAATGAGTATTAGGGTCAACAGTTATCACAACAAAATCCCATCAAATAGAGAAGAAATGTTAAAGAAAAAAGGCAAAGACAACATAAATATACAGGCTTACCAGATTTTGGACCTAGCCACCTGGTATTTTTTGAAAAATGAATATAGGATAATGGGTAATAATTTTTACTGTGGCACTACATGAACTCAAATTCATCTAAAAGTAAATAAGAACAATTTTGTGCACGTATAGCTTCTGCTGGAGAAAAAAGTACTGAAGCACCTTTATAGTTAAAAATCTGTGTGATTGTTTTGTTAGTTTTTTTTTGTTGTTGTTGTTCTGATCTAATAAATACATTACAAGGCTACAGTACAAACCACATTGAATGTATGGCAGCAGACCATCTATTTTTGTTCTAAGAAACAAACAAGCCAGAACTGTTCGTGCCTTAGCATTTCAGATTTCCCAGACATTGGAGAGCTGATCTTGGGCTGTGTTTTGTAGTAGAAAACAGCACATGTAATCACTGTGGTGAGTCCCTTGGATTCGGATGAAAGCAGTCTGCCTCCCAGTGGAAGTACTTGGGGCGATTGACTTAAACGAGCAGAAAATGACTGTAGGAATTGGGAGTGATAAACTGGCAGTGATAACTCTTACACCACTTCTTCAGTAGGCAGAGGTTGCTGGTGTAGCTTCTGGCTTATTTTTATGCAGACTTTTTTCATACTGTACCTGCTGTGGTGTTGATGTTCTTAGTTTAAGTACTCATCCATGTTTAATTTGTATCTGAGCTGTAAAAATCTAGCAGTATGCTGGGGAAATTGGTGGTTTCATCCCTCTCTAACAGTGAATTGGCAGATACCGAAGTTTTTCTGAGGCTTTCCCCTGTAGCAAGGTACTTTACCCATTAATTTCTTTTTTTCTCTGTCACAAGCATGAAAACATTTAATTTTGTTTGGCACTAAATGCAGTTTTAATGCTCTTAATAACTGCTTGTGAAAAGGAGTGGAAGCCGTGTATAGACAGTATCTGGTAGAGTGCCTGAAACAAGGCAGTGTTTGCCATAAAGTGTCATGTATGTAGTGGGAGGGGAAGGAGATGAAAGATGGAGCAGCGCTGGATTGTGTTCTGGCATGGATGTTACTTTGTTACATAATTTTAAATAAGTGTTTTAGCGCACTGCCTTCTTTTTGGGAAGTGCTTCAGGTTTGCTCATAAAGTTGTCACCCTAAAGCTCTGTTTTATTGTTCTTATTAATAGAAGATGTATTTGTCAATCCATTAAATATCTAAACTGTCTTGGATAAATTAAAAAAACCCCCTACATTTCCTTATTTAAGGAAAATAAGTTTTAAAATGTTTTGTATAGAAAAGACCTAAGATGCAGAATTGCAATGAGGTTTGCATTTTTAGTTGATTTTATTGAAATGGTGTTTGTGTTGTGGGTGAAGGTAGCTTTAGGAGTGTTTAAGTATTGTTACTGGAGCTCATTAGCGTTGAACTCACTTGGATATAGTTTTATTTTTCACCTGGAACGAAGGTTTCAACCTAAGTTTGTCGCCCATGCAGTCAGACTGTGCGTTGGAGTCCTGTAGCTTTTTTGTGGGGGAAATGGGTCTGTTTGTCTGCTTTGAGATGTCACTTTTTAGTTTCTCATAAATGTCACTCTTTGTTTCCTTGGGAAGCAGAGGAGAGAAGTTTGAACCTTGGCTCTCACTGTCCTGCAGTGTGCAGTATTTTAGACAGTGGGGCTTGGTTGTACCTAAAAATGATTGATATTAAATAGAAGTTTTTAATACCCACTTACCATTACCTTTCTAGAATAACTGGGTATACTAGGGATCTATTTTAGAGAAAGCACAGTTCTGTGCCCTCAAGAAATGTCAGTTCCTTCTATCTAGTTTCGTCCTGTGCTAAACAGAACATTTGTCTCCCTGTTGTCTGCCAACACTAGGTGTGATTTTTTTTTTTCCCACTTGATGTAAATGAACCTAGTAAGAGGAAAAGGAATCTTTTCTAGATAATAAAACTTTTTCCTTTGTATCAAAATTTAATTAATACCATAGAGGGTGTCTGTAGGGTAAAAGGACTTCTCTGCTTCATTTAATTCCTGCCTTTGTAGTATCTTGGTGTTTACCAAGGACATAAGAATTTATTTATCCCAATAACATGCCTTCTGGCTGCCTCCTAAGAAAAGAGGAGTATCATTTTACAAACATAGCATTGACATGTGAAGGACATAAACCCCTTTGTACTTATAGGATGTGTATTAGCCTATAACCAAAGTTTAAAGGTATTTAAGCTTGTGGCACTTGAAACCCCCAAGGCTGAGCTCCTAAAAAAGTAAGCAGTGAGATCATTAGTAGGAGAGCAGCAGGTTAATCCCCAGTCCCAGCTCTGCCCTTATCCTGCAGTGTGCTGTGACACTCGAGTCACAGGTTCATTGCAGCTCCACTGCCAGGCTCTTCACTCTCCTCCCCTGCTTTTGCCTTGTCAGTAACTCCTGTCAACTCATGGTTACTTAGTCTGAGATAGAAGATCATCTTTTCTAATGCTAATTTTGTGTTGATTTAGGTGGTTGCAGTGACTCAAATGAGTACCAAAGTTGACACAGAGGAAAATCCACCATTCTACCCTGGGAAGGAGAGGGTTTAAATGGATCAACAAGCTAATCTGACTCATTCCTTGCCACACAGGCACTCTTGTGCTGGTACAATGGAGGGCAGGAGTGGAATTACCTTTTGGAGATGAACAATCTGTTTTTATTAGCAGCTGAGCGTTAAATTTGCCTGAGCCAAACTGAAATTACACCCCCAGGCTGTGCAGTTCATGAGCAGCCTTTGCTGCCCCAGCGGTCTGTTAAACTCCTGCCTCGGAAACTGGTTTGTTCCAGGTCATGATGCCTCTTCCTGGCGGTCTGTGTGTGCCCTCCTGGGCTTTTCAGAAGCACACTCGTGCAGAGAAATGCCTGAATTTCCTCGGGACTGGAGTTGAGTTGTAGATTTGCTTATGCTGAAGTGGTGAATGGGTCGAGTTGTGGAGGCAGGAGTGGGAGTGCTGTGTTGGCTCTGGCCATCTGTCAGTGTTGTATTCCCTGGCAGAGCAAGGGGGAGCATTTAAACAGCCTTAGGATTCACCCAGGATTGTGCTAGAGGTGGGTCACAGCTGGAGACTACAGATGATCTGAATAAGATAGCTCAGAATTACCCTACATGCCATGCCCTTTCAGAGAGTGTTTATTCTCTCGACGTCCTGAAGATCTGCCTCCTTATGAGAGCAGAGACATAATCAATAACAATTTTGGTCTCACAGCATCCCTCTTTCTGTGTAAGACCAGAGCTGTTCTCAGAATGTGGAGCAGCAGGGAGGGCAAAGTCAGGGAGAGACAGGTTGTCTCCTGTTCAGGACTGGGAGTGAGACATCAAGGACTGGAGTTGATGTGGGAACTAGTTTAATTCTTGTGTGCTTTCTTGAAAGAATTTCAGAAGAACCTCTGGGTGAGTGTGTGCCTGTGTTACAGCCATGCAATCCTCTTGTAGATCCTCTGTAGCAGAGGCTGTTCAGTAGCTGTGACAAGCCCTGCGTGCTCCTGTGGAGCTGTTGAGGAAGGTCCTGCTGGGTTGCTCCCAGTGAGTACTGGTTCCTGGGGTTGGTGTGCTGAGCATTGCTTTTCCTCTCAAAGCAGACATTCTTTGGGACAGAGCCATGGACCTGTTCCCAGCTTGACGGCAGAGAGGCACTGCTGTTTGTAACAGGGTTCAGGTCTGCCTGGAGAAGGATGTTTGGATGTTTGAGAGGCTCGTGGAAGGTCTCCCTTGTGCTAGAAGTGATGCTGAGACCCAGGCAGCAGCCTCGAAAAGGGTGACTTGGAGGGGTTGGAGGCTGGAAGATCAGCAAGCAAGGGACAAGGACAGTGTGCAGTGGTGTGGAAACTACAGGGCCTGTGAGAGAGGGTCTGCCAGGATGGCCTGGAGAGCAGCACAGCTCCCACGAGCAGTGCCAGGGCAGCAGGGCTCAGGGAGTGCAGGAGGAGGTGGAAGGAGAGGCTCATGGGAAGCAGAGAAGGGTGAGCTGGGGAGGTGAGGTGTGTCCTTGTGCCCACTTTGTTGCTTCCAGTTTGGGAAGATGTGCTGAGCACCAGCTCTTCTCCAGGGACCCAAAGCATCCATTTCCAGCAGGACTTGCTGGGATTTCTGTCCTCTCTGTTTCAAGAAATGTATGAAAACACTTGTATTGTACCTGTGCAGAACGTCTGTTTTCAAATATAACTGTCCCTTAAACCCATATGGCAAAAGAGACCTTCCACTTAGGTAGGTGCATGTTTGGGATTCTCCTCTGCACCGTTCAATTGCCCCAGGCCCTCCTTGCTTCACAGTCCAGGGAGTTTGCTTGTGGAGCATAGGCTGATGCGTCTGTGTACATTTGGGTTGCCTTTTTATTTTTATATAGATGACTACATGAGTATTTATAAATCAGTAATAGGGATTTCTTTCTTTTTGGTCTCTTCTTTTGTGAAAGAAAGACTCACTTGCTGAGTGCTAGCAAATACTGACAGCTCTTGAGTGAATTCCAGATGTAGTAAAAACCTGCCTCTTCAGGGTTTTTAATGTTAGTTTTTAAGTCCAGATGTAAACTAAGAGAGGCTATTTTTGGTACTGTTAGAAGTCTGTATTATGGGCTTTGTTATATTGTCTTGACAACTCCTATAGTTACATTCTCTAATGAAGAGATTGGGCAGTACATGAAGAGACTTGGTTATTTTGTTTATTAAAGCTTATCCCAGTGAATAACCTTTTTATCCTTTCAGTGAATGTTAATAGAGAAATTTAATGTGCATTTCTACAACTATAAATTGTTGACTAAAATATATTTTTGCAAAAGTATCTTGGAGTCTCTGAGTTGGAGTTTGGTTCGTGTGTGTGAAGTCATGGAAGTCAAAAAGTGGGGCAGTGAGCATCCTGGACTCTCACCTCAAGCAGCAAATAGTTAATCCACTGAAAGTGGAAAAGATTGTCTTTAAGAACTGAATAGCTGTGTAAATAGAAATGTTTGCAGAAAGGTAATAGGTACAAAATGTTTACATTTGCCTATTTTAAATGTGATTTGCCAGTGCAGGTTTTCATGACTTCTTTCTGCAAAGGACAATAAATAAAAATTTGATAGATAGTGGAGCAAAATCAATAAATACAATGATTACTATCTTAGTAAGTCTTTTTGTAAAGTGTTCAATATTTTATTACTCAGGCTGAAATGCATTCTCCGTGTGGGTGGAGACACAAAGATAGGTCTATTTTTTTTTTCTACCTCAGAAGGTAGAAGCAGTGTACACTGAAAACCACTGGGGAGTTAGAATTTGTCAGGGAGACAAGGACCATGAGCTCCTGAGTTTACCCAAAGCTGTTGCAGCCACTTTGATTGTACTCACGGGGCTCAAGTCGGAGCAGTGGCTGTGCTGTGTGCTACATCTGATTTTGTGTTGTTAACTTGCATGCACTGGGACTGGACTCTCTGAGGTGATACAGTACAGTATCAGATGAGAAAAAGGTTTTATTTATTACAAAATATGAGTGAAAAAATGGAGGATGTGTTTTATAATTGCCATATTTAATGGGATTTTTCCATTTTTAGATTTCATGCAGTTGCCTGTGACAACTCCTGTTGAGTAAACTGAGACTGGAAGATCTTGTATCAGCTCTTGTACCTGTACCTGCCACGATGAGAAGTTGCATAAGGTTCCTTTTTTCTTATTAATTCATGCTTTATTGTAATGTAATTGTTGTAAGCAGGTCAATTGGTAAACACATTCCTTTAAGGATTTTGTTCTTACTCATCTAACAAAAGTTTTCTTCTAAAACTGAAGGGTAAAACAGTATTATTATAAGTAGTATATCAGGCCAAATCACTGATTATGTACTAAGAAGGATCAGTCCTGAAAAGTACTGGTTTACTTCTCCAGACTCATGAATGAATGTCCTGGTTGCTACTTCTTTTTGCTGTTGAAAAAGCGTGTCAAACTTAGTTTGTGGTCTTGCTCTTTCCCATTTGGTGACTACCAGACTAAACATGAATTACATGTAACTGAACAGCTCTTATGCTTGTCCAGAACCCTTTGCTTGAGCAGATTTTCTATAAATTGTATTCTTGTCTAAATTAGCAACCCTTTCATCCAGGATTTCACCTCTCAGCCTTCCCTGCATCACTAGTCAGGGTTTAATCACTGATTCCTCAAAAACCCCAGCAGGCTTATGTGAAATCAGGATGGACACATGTTCTGTAAGAACCTCAGTGTTTACAGCTAATCTGCAGACCAAACCACTAAGTTAGAATATTACCACATGTCATGTGTTTTTATTTGTCAGTGATTGAGCAGGAGCTACCTAAGAACAAAATTCCAGTGTTGAAAATGCAATGAACTTTCTCACTGTGCTATAGTCTCATACTTGCAAAAGCTGCTTAGGATCATGTCCTCTGCTTTCTGCTTCCTGCCCCAAAATGATGGGTTTGTTTACACTCTTTTTATGGTCAGAAGCAGTCATATGCTTCCAGAATTAATACGGTGACAACATTGTACTTCAATTAAATTTTAAAAGTGTGTATAGTATTTCACTAAACCTTTCAAAGTTTGTTTTTGTTGGGTACTATTTTTTTTAAAGGCAGAATATTAAACAGCAAACACTGCTTCCCTTTTAGGCCATCCAGATCTGATATAAACTTGAAAATTTCACTAAAACTTCTAAATTTTAGATTAGTTCTGCAGATTAGTTTTTTAATAATGTATTTTCATTTTGAATTTTTAAAATAGCATACATTAAAATAGCATACATTTGAAATGGTAATTGTTACAGAGAAGAATGCATGAGCAAGCATTGTATCTTAATGAAAACAGTCTTATTCTTTTACATTGTCATTAAAAGTGGTTTTCTTAATGGAGGTTAAATGACCTATTGTATAAGAAAAAAACAACAGAAAATGTACTGTCATGTTCAGCTGCGTTGGTTTTGCTTGCTGTAGAAGATAATTGCCTTACAGCTAACACTCCAGCCTCAAGTCAGGGTAGAGTTTTGCTTCTACATTGTCATCAAAATAATATTTTTGTTGAATGTTTAGTGATCCGTTTAGCTATGATGTTCTCCTGGGAATGGCAGTGATAAATCTGTTGGGCACAAAGGTATTTTAAACTGCATCTCCTTTGTTTACTTGGTATTTTCCTCTTCTACAACATAGCAAACAAATGAACAAAATGGTGAGTTAAAATGTAACTTCTGTTCCTCAGTTACACTGAGGAAAGAGGGAGAGCCTTTATATTGCCACCAAGGAGCTTCCTTTGTGTCATGGCTCAGCTCCCCTTACAACCATCACCCTACAAAGATACTGGAGCTTTTTCTTCTAAAGAAACTACTGGAATATATTTTTCTTTATTGTTCCAAAAGGCATTGCACTTTTCCAATATCCAGTGTCAATGGTAATTACAATTAGTTACAAGCATAGATGCTCTGTAAATATCACAGTCTGAAATCCATTGCCAAATTCTTAAGATGTTGGCACCAGAGCTTGCTCTCTTTTGCTGAAGTTTGCTATCTCCTAGTTGTAAGATTTTTGAAGGAGAAAAAATGGAGTCTTACTTGGCCTGTAAGACAAGAAACTTCATTTGCAAGAGATAATTTTTAATCTTAAAAACATTACATTTTGAGTGAAAGAAAATTGTCTTATTTTTTAAAATAAACAATTTTCAATAGATGACTTGTAATAGCCTTACTTTTGTGTAGGAGTAACTGAAATAATTAGCAATTTACTTAGGGTAAGAGATGTACATCAGAGCAGAGTTCTAGAGCAGAATGCTTGCTTTTCTGAGCCGGGGGGACAGTCCAAGATGTTTCCCTTTAGCCTGTCCTATTGGAGTGTTCCTTAGACCCTTTCTTGCAATGCAGCCTTTTATGAAATGGTGGGCAAAGCACAATTTATGTTTGCAGTTCAAAGCAAAGATTTCCAGGTTTGGAGGTAATTATGCAAAGGTGAGACAGAAGAGAGAGCTTGACATGACAACTTGGCATGGTTATCATAGAAATAGTGGAAAAGGTTCCTCTCTCCTTCTGAGGCGGGAATAAAGCTGTTGGGATAACTAACTGCAAAATGAAATGGGAGGCTGCTGTTCTGGAAAGGCTCAGTGCCTCTCTAACCAAGTTATGAAACCTAGAGAAAATATTATTTGAACAGCCTTGACTGTGTGTCAGACAGGGAATTTCTCCGAGGAACAGTTTGACTAAATGTATTAAATGAGTTGCTTTAATTTTCATATGTACCAGTGTTTGGTTAAATTCTGTTTCTACTTTTTAGGCAGAGAGAAGTTCTCCAGCTTTATAAGGAGAAAAAAAGATGTTCACCTCCTGAACTGGGCCAGGCAAAATAATAGTAAAACATAGAACTTTTTAAAAAATGGGTGAACTCTGGATTCAGCTTTAAAATATCTTGTTCTGTGCTGCTATCAGCAACAGTATAATTTTTCTGGCCTGCAGTAGCTGATTGGCTGGCTCATGATTATTTTCATTAAGTATCCTTCAGTGGCAGCCTAAGAGCATAAGTCTCTTCAAGCGATTACTGAATTTGCCCTTTAGCCTATTTAAGTTTGTTTTTTATTTGTCATTGCTCTTTTTGCCTTTGATCTGAAAATTGAAATATATACACTTCCATTTAATTTTTTTATATTTTAAATCTCTTCCCCCTCACTGCTGTTTGTTGCAGTAAGTCCCTACTGTGAAGAGCTCCTGTGGTTTATTTGAGTATGTGTCTCAGGGTGCTCTGCAGAACAGACTTTGATGTTGTTTGGTTCCTTCAAACTGCCTGTAATGATGCATTGTTACAGTGAGATTATAGCAGCTTGTTAGGGAAAAGGTTGATCATGAAATATTGCATGGAATTTTAGGAAGTTTTATGTTTCAGGGAAAGATGGAGTTAATATTATCCTAAAAATGAAAGATGGCGTATTTATCCATTCCCAAAAGGACTGCATATCTAGAATTAATGAAGCAAGGTTTCCTTCCATTATTACTGAAGGATCTTATATGATTTAAACATTACTTTTTTCAACTCGAATTTCTTTTCATTAGGGATCTCAGAGAGTTAATGGAGGAAAAGTGAAAGTGTAAGACATCAGCACAGAATAATACATCTTATGAATGAAAATTTACTTAATTTAGAATTGTCAAAAGCTGTACATCTTACACATACATCGTTGTTAGTTGATTGATTTACGATACTGCTTTTAATAAGTTGTATCAATAAATTTGAAAGGTTAACTGAGCAAAGTGCTTTTTTAGTTTATTATGTATGAAACACTGGTTTTTAGCCAGTGGCTCATAGAGTGTTGCAGAAATTAATCTTCAGCCATTATGGCAACCATCCCTGATTTCCATAAGGATTTAAATTATGTTGTTGATTTATCTTTTTAATCTTTTAGAGAGATTGCATAATTTCTTGGCTCAGCAGTAGAATATATCAGAAAGTTGCATTGTCATTGTGGTCATTGGATATGGTAAATCATGCTTTTAAAAAAGACAAAGTGAATATCCTGACATCATTAGGGACTCTGGAAAAAGTTACACATCTCTTCATAGTGCTGTTGTTATGAATTTGGGGATATTTATAAGCTGTTTTCTAGTATTTACCCAATATTACTTAATTCATGTTTATTGATAGAAGTGGGCCCATTGAATACTGGTTCTGAGCCTGAAATCATAGGGCTGATGGAATAAACCAGCAAAGCTGTGTCACGTGCACAGCTTTCCTTCGCCTAGGGGGGTGTCCCAGTGCGTCCAGTGCTTGGGAAACATTTCAGCATCCTTGATGGCCAGGGTTCCCATGTGCAGTGATGACATTGCCTGTGTTCCTGGGGCTTGTTGGGGGCTGATAATTCACAGTCAGAGGTCATCGAGATTCCTAGTGAGGGTGCACATGGACCTCTGATGTTGAAAAGGATCTTTTAAATTGTATAATCACAAAACAATTTTCAGATTCACGTGTCATTGTGCTACAGTCCGCTGAAGGGGAGTGGAACAGTTCCACCTCGTGTATCAGTATCTGGTTTCATTTGCGTATGGGATTCAGACTTCTAACTCCTGCATTAAAAGACCTGCTGGGATATGGATTGTAATATTGTGTTTAAAAATACTCGCCTGCCAACAGTGATAGTGTACTACTAACCTTTTCTTTTTTCTTTTCAGATTTTTTTGGATCCCTGTCTAGCTGGTCCATATTTCCAAACTCTGTCTTGTAACATTCTCAAGCAGCCAAAATGAAGTTGAAGCATAACATCAACCCTGTTCTTCTACAGTTTATAAACTTCATAGTCCTGCTCTACTCCCTTGTAACATACATTCCATGGTACATTCTTTCAGGATCAAAGCAAGCTATAGCAAAAGCCAAACAGGTTAAAGCCAGACCTGTGAATAACAAGCCTGGGGGTGCATACAGATCTGTTAACAGTCTACATTGCTTAGCTTCAGTTTTATATCCTGGGTGTGATACACTTGACAAAGTTTTTAAATACGCTAAAACTAAATATAAGGACAAAAAACTCTTGGGAACACGTGAAATTCTGAAAGAGGAAGATGAAATCCAGCCATCAGGAAAAGTTTTTAAGAAGGTAAGTATTTTTGCAGTCTGCCTTCAAGATTTTTTTCCCAAACTATGTTTACTTTTTTATGTAGCACTTCTAGTCCAGAAAAACAAAGCTGGGGAAAAAATTAATTTTTCTGCTTAGATTCAGTAGCTGTGAAAAGAATTAAATTATTTAACTCCTAATCTTTCAATACTTAGCATTTAAACCAAATCTAAACATTTTTGTACTCTAGAATAGATATCCTATTTATGGTTTCAGTCAAAGGAAAAGCACATGTATGTTTTAAGTATTTGTTTTCAATATTCAGCTGGTGGTGTAAGTGGCTTTAGAGGTTTCTTTTTAAAGTGAATTTTTAAAAGCCTCCCTTTGTGTTATTCAGAACTGTAATCAGATAAATATACAAAAATTACTAGATGCCAGTACTCAGATGTGCCTTTCCAGCAGACTTAGTTGTGATTTAAGGATTTGCTGTTCTGTCTTGGGAATTCTGGACTTAAATGAATTTTTTGTTTGGAAAAGGATTGCACAGATTTTATTGGAAAAGTCTTTTTTAATTTGAGTCTCCTTTAAGGTGAACTACTCTGCTAATCTGTAATCCTGGTGTGTGTGGGAGATGTGGTTTCAGTGTCTGACAACAGCTCTGTTGTTTCAAGAGACTGACTTTTTATAGAGTATAATGTTCAAGTCTGTATTGTCATTTGCTGCTTCATCTTTGTTCAGATACATTGAAAAATACACTTTTTCCTGAAGAAGCAAGGCAGAATGCTGCAACAGAATATGCATATTTGTGCATCTCTGTGTTAAAGGTCTGCATTTCTGTATTAGAAGTTGTTAAATCCATGATAGATAATTTTTAGTTAAGATTAGTTTCCATGCTGCTAGTTTTAATTCTGATAGAAGAGTATGTTTAAAATAGAATTTGGTTAATATCACAATATATGGCAAAGTTCAGTTCTGTTAAAATCTTTATACCAGCTTTGTTAGTGAAACTTCCCTTTAGCTGTGAGTTGGTTTGGCAGTATGAAGGAGATGCTGGCATGAATGGTTACATGTGCTCTCACTTGATGCACACTTTGCTGCCTCATTACCCTATAAAGAAACAGAAAGTTCATGTTGTACAAAGAACAGCTTCTCAGCACAGATCAGAATTTTGGCTGCTTGTGACATGTGCCCTGTTTTTTAATCATAATTGTGAATGTAAGACTTAAGAATTTAGGAGTTTTAGCCTTTACCATTATGCAAGCAAGGCATTGTGGATATTGGAAAACTGAAGAATGTTTGTGTTGATCCACCTAAATTACTTGTTTGTGCTTATTTAGACTTAGAAATTGCCCAAGTTAGGTAATTTTGTCTAAGCTTGACACAAGGGTTCATTATGATGGATTGCCATACTTGCTCTTGTGTTACTTTGTTCCAAGTTGTGGCATTATCACACAAGTCCAGTGCTAATATTTTTTTCTGTTAGGGAATACAGTGTTTCTTAAGACCTCAAAGCATGTGTTAGCAATTTCACAAGATACCTTGTTGATTCTACATGTCAGGGTTCTCTTCCTTTGATTTCTGTCTTTCATTCCAAGCACCTTTTTATTGCCTGGTTCCCTTTAGCAAAGCCAGTTTGCTGAGGTTTGGTGTAGTTCTTCAAAAAGGTGCACAAGTTTAATTCTTAGGTATAATGCATGTTATTTCTATACCTTACAGGATCTGCAATATATTTTTATATTGTATATATATATATGTGAGTGTATATATATATATGTATCTCAAAAAACAAAAGTAAAATATTGAGCTTTTGATTCTTGGGAAAACTTGCAGCTAAAATTATTTAGAGCTTCTTAACATCTTTAAGATCAGATACTCCATTAATTTATTATGAGAACAATAATATCTCTGATAATCTGTAATTTCTTGAATTTTTATGATAGCATATTTTTGCAAAAATATTTGTTTCTGCGCAGATTCCGTAGTAGCAGAAATTTATGAATGCGAATAAAATACAAATACTTGCTTATGCACTTGTTGCATTTCATAGTAATTCATATTATGGTTAGTTCTTCTATTTCCTTCTATAGTGTACTTCTCTAATTTCCTTCTCCAATATCATGCATACCTAATATTAATTTCATAAGTCATGTATTTAAGTCAGGATAAAATAATGTTGAAAATACCACTGAGATTAAGATGTAATTAATTGGAAAAGGGATTTAATTTAACCACAGCTGAAATTTTATGGTGCCCAAAAGATGAGCTTCATTATTTTGTGTCGTCTTAGTTATAGGTTATATCATCAGGTGCTTGCTTTGATCTGTATTGGTATGTGGATTTGGCTTTGTGTGTATTCTTTAATTGGTTTATTTTTTGAGGGAGATCTCTGTTTTGGGGGTTGCTTGTTTGTCTTGCTCAGCTTTAAAAAGAGTTGGTAACCAAGAACAGAATTACTGGGAACATAATAAATAAGACATAGGGGGGAGAAGAAAACACAGCTTTGTTGGGGAAGGTAATGCATCTAAAGCCTGAGAGACTTGGGTGCAACAGCAAGCACATGGGCAAGCACTTGGGAATTCAGAATTTACTCATTATTGCTGATACTGAAACTTAAAGTGAAGGTTCAGGAAGGTTTTGCCATGCCAAGTCATTGAGCAGTAAGAGAGTCACTTATGATTTTGAAAACCATAGATTGCTGTGTAAATGGTATGTTAGGGTAGGGTTTTCAGATATATTCAGCTGCAATCCTTGTGTTCATGTGAAAAAGGCCAAAAGTGGACATTTCAAATGACCTCCTTTGTATTATTTTTAATATAATTTTACAATAAAATGTATTTAATTCATGATCACTGGTTTCCAATTCGTAGTCAAGATTCTTTAAGCCTTATAAGGTACTTTTAAAAAGTAACTGAGAGCACGTAGTTTAATGACTACATGAGCCTGCAGCTTTATCAAGAACATTTTATTACACCTTTGCAGTAAAAATTTTAGCATGTTTCTAAAATTCAGGTAAGAGAAATGTTAGCTGTGTGTTTAGTCTCTGCTTTTCTGGATTTCCAAGCATGAATAGTCTCCTGGTGTTTTGTGCCCTGTGGAGATGTGGCTCAGCCTGCAGTGTGAGCCTGGAGCACGAGAGGGCAGCGTTTCCTATGGAATGTGTGTCTCCAGGTGAAACCCCAGAGCTGCAGTCCCTGCTGCCTGCTCTTTGTGCTTCTCTTGCATCTCTGCTCAAACTCACCTCTGGAGCCCTTTTGCCAGCTCTTGGACAGTTACTTTCTTTCCATTCGCTCTCAAGCAGAAGTAAAACCTCTGGAAGTTGTTAAGTTAAATGTGTGTGAATGTTTAAACGACTATG
Source organism: Toxostoma redivivum (assembly GCA_013397375.1). Taxonomy (NCBI): domain Eukaryota; kingdom Metazoa; phylum Chordata; class Aves; order Passeriformes; family Mimidae; genus Toxostoma; species Toxostoma redivivum. Next base: position 1,642,955 of record VXBI01002221.1, on the reverse strand, counting down.
GCACCTAATGCCAGTCTGATCACCTGTTTGCAGCAGGAGCAGAATCACAGAACTGTTAGGGTTGGAAGGGACCTCTGGAGATCCTCCAGTCCTGCCATCTGCCCAGGCAGGGTCACCCAGAGCAGGTGGCACAGGAACGTGTCCAGGTGGGTTTGGGATGTCTCCAGACAGGGACACTCCACAGCTTCCCTGGGCAGCTGTTCCAGGGCTCTCCACCCTCAGTGTAAAGAAGTTCTTCCTCGTGTTGAAATGGAACTTCTTATGTTTTAGTTCATGGCCACTGCTCCTTGTCCCATCACTGGGAACCCTTGAAAAGAGCCTGGCACCATCCTCTTGACAGCCTTTGAGATATTTGTATGCATTAATGAGATCCTCTCAGTCTTCTCTTCTCCACACTAACCAGGCCCAGCTCCCACAATCTCTCCTTGCAAGAGAGATGCTCCAGACCCCTCATCACCTTTGTGGCATCCACTGGACTCTTTCCAGGAGCTCCTTGTCTTTCTTGCACTGTACGTTGGAAAGAAAACATTAGCAAAAGCTACTGAGGGCAAGGCCAAGAAGGGAGGTGGATTTGGAGACATATTCCAGCATAAAGAGTGTGAAAGAAACCATAACCTGCTCTGTGTCCTGCAGAGGAAGCTGATGGAGAAATGCAGGAGAAATGGACTTAGAGCAGTTCAGTAGTATGTATATATGAATATCTATTACTCACTAATGTGTATATAATATAAATGTCAGGGATGGAATAGAGAAGAAACACTGGGCATGGAGAAGGAACACTGGAGTTTGAATATATGGAAGGCAGAAGGAAAGTAAAACTCAAAATTACTGCATTGAAAAAGATCTTACCTGTTCTCATGTCAGTGTTCTTCAAAAATTTATTTTTATATAAATAGCTACAGCCAACAGTGCTATACGTCCTTAAAAAGGATTTTCCTTTTTAAGAAAAGGTAGCACCAATGTGGTGGTCTTTTACTACATATCAAGCTTGCTTAAGCAATGAAGGTGAATTATTTAAGAGAATAAAAGAAGGGGAAAAAAGCAGAATCACTAGTATTATTTGGAGAGATTAATTTTTGGCCATTTAATGATTTATTTTCCTCACTTCAGTGAGTTACAGAGTGATGGAAATTACTAAAACCTGTTATGGATTGGGAAGCTTACCAGAAACAGTAACAAGAATCAGCTTGTATTTCTTGGCCTAATTATTTATGAGCAGTTTTCCTGAGGCTACACTGTAGGCAGAGTATAATGGGGGAAAGGGTGTTGCTCAAGTCACTGCTATAAATTGTTTTCAGCTGATGAGCTTGTCAAGAACTTCCATGTCTGCCAAAAATACTGTCTTTGGGGAAAAAAATTATCCAAAATTGGAATTTAAATTCCAAATTACTGAAATTTGGATGGACAGGAAGAGGTGCAATATTGTTTTTGGAAGCAGTGAGAGTTTCCCACACCAGAAATATCTTGGTGTGTTGAAACAAAAAGTAACTCCCAGGTCCCCCCTCTTCCTCAGGGGGCTATGGCAGGGAGCACAGGAGAGCTCCTGCCCCACATGCTGCCATTTCAGCCTGATCTTCCTTCTCCAGAAAGGTTTTGGGGTTTAGAACAGCCATTGAAACCTGGAAATAAACCAGGAAAACCTGAGCAGATATTTGTGTGAGCCATCTGTATTTTCTGGTGGGATTGCTATATACTGCTGTTGTTGACAAATGTTGTTTTTTGGGCTTGTTAAATGATATTTTCCCATAAAGACATTTGTGAAATTTCCAAGCAGCTGGACATATACCTGTTTGTCCTACTAAACAAGGAGGTTAATGAGCAGCATGCAGTGAAACTGTAGTAGGTACAACTCATTGTTACAACTAATTGTAATTTGAGCAGTTTGGAAAAGGGTCTTGACAATGGAAATCTACTAGATTTTATTTTTCTATTAGAACTTGAAAGGGATTTTTAAGTATGTTTTATTAAAGAAGTAGATGTGGAAATACAGACTCATTAGAAATGTAGTTATATGTCAAAAAGTTGTTAGATTTGACAGCCCAAACTTTGAAATTCAGTTCATGTTGATGAATGAAATATGGAAAAAAGAACTAGCTTTTCTATTTTTTTTTTTTTTTTAGTGTTTGCCTGCCTTTTTTACTAATGCTTTGTAAAGAACGTCTGAAATACTTGATTAAAATGTTTTGGTTTTTTTTCAGAATTGTCAATGTGCTTATATAAATAGATGCGTAGGATATAATAATTTAGGATATAGATTTTCAGTATAAAACATCTTCATACTGTAGCTACATATGAAAATTTCCAGGCTGGTCTCAAGAAATATCCTGTCACTCAGTAAGGAAATAGTACTGCAAGGTGCAAGTGCACAGAGAAATCTAGGTAGTGACCTGTAAATTCAAATCCAGTTTTACTGTGCACCAGCTTTCCCATATGGAAAAGTGAGATTGCATAATATATTCTACATGACTTCTCAGAACTGAGGCTTGCCAGTAATTTCCTATCCTGTGTTCTGTCCCACTTGTTTAACAGTAAAAAAAGACAAAATTATTACTGCTTATCCCCTTGACATTTGTTTCAGAATGAAAGGAAAGGGATTTCACAATTTCTGACTGAGGGCCTGTGGAATATACTGCTTTCTGGATTCCAGTTTCCATTTTTTTTTTTTTTTATGAACATCTGTGTGTCATATTTGTGTAGAATTGTGGCCCATATATCCAAGAAACCAAATATAGAGAATGTACTGTGATAACTAGTGCTTTTCATCCTTTATATAAACCAAACCTTTTTAAAAAGTAGAGGTATGTGGGCCAGATAACCAAACACAGTCTTTCAGAGGGCTTCTGAAGCTACAAAAGATGGTGGGAATCATGTGCTTTTCCTTCTGTGAAAATAGAAACTGAGGTGGTAACATGCATGGAGGTATTGCATTGTAATATGGTTTTTATGTTGGAACTTCTACAGCCCGTGTAGCTTTTGGCAAAAAAAAGTATAATCTTTATCTTGAATAAACTTGTGTTATAATTCAAGCAGATGTTACTCAAACATCCATGGATTCTTCACGTGGGTGAGGATGAAGTAGGACATGTGTTAAGGATTTTCATTTTCTAAATTGGTTTTATTATTCTTATTAGGTCATCCTTGGCAAGTACACCTGGCTTTCTTACGAAGATGTATACATTAAAGCTGTTAATTTTGGAAATGGCTTAGCAGTCTTGGGTCAGCAGCCAAAGACTAACATTGCTATCTTCTGTGAGACCAGAGCTGAGTGGATGATTGCAGCCCAAGCCTGCTTTATGTGCAACTACCAGCGTAAGTACCTGTCTTCCCTGAGGTTTTTATGGCTTTTGATTTCACAATCTGAAAACAAAACTCTTTCTTACTTCGTTTTATATACACTAAGAAAACTATATCTAGATTTTATGTAGAACATTAAAGTTTTCAAATTAAAAAATACTACATAAGGTAGAAACTGTGTACTTTGTAACCTTTTGCTTTAGTGAATAGAGAAATTTGTATCTGTTGGCAGATGGGGAGAGTGGTTTTGGTAAGTATAGTTTGCTCAATCAATTTGTGAGAGGTTTACTTTCTTTTCATCTCAAACCAGTACAGATTCCCAAGTTTCTGAAAACAAACAAACAAAAATCACACATGAATTCATTGACTCAGTTTCAGGAGTTGACGTCAAACCTTCATCTGTGCCTGCAAGTTTTGTTTTAACTGGGTATTTTGTCAGTTCTTCAATTTTCATTTTGGTTAGGCCTATTTTTCTTGCTCAGGAAATGTACTTAGTGCTGGTCTCAGTGTGCTATAGTTGTTTAAATTCTGTTTCATCATCGTTCCTTAATGTATCCTTCACTTAACCAATCCCAGCCTGGCTGGGTTCTGTGGTGCTGCCAGGGGGACACATCTTGTCCCCCAGCACATGCCAGAAGCTGCTGTTCCTCATAGGCTTTGGCTTTTTCCCTCCTGTGCCACATTAACCCTCCTTCAATAAGAGGTGGGCTCTAAAAGCCAGATATGCAGAAATTCCTGATTTCCTACCTTGATACACTAAAGATGTCTATCAGTTATACTTTTTTCAGATTTTGGAAGCAAGTCTTATAAGATTTCTATTTAAGCAGTCACTCTTTGCTCTGAGCATGAGTCTATTTCAGTTTGAGAAGCAATATGTAGATGAGGAAGCAGCAGTTTTCATTTACAGAAGTTTTTACTCCTATCTCTGGCTATTTTGCATGTATCTTTTGCTGTGTTGGTCCCTCAGTGTTAAGAATGGAGTTGGTGACAAGGTGCTCAGCTCTGGCCCTTAACATTTCAAAGTCAGCCTGCTTGCCTTGTGTGACAGCTGGCTCTGTGGACAAGGAGAGAGTGGATGTTGTGTACTGGGACTGGAGCAATGCCTTTGGCATGGCCTCCTGCAGTACCTGTGCTCCCAGACTGTTCAGATAAAGATGGGTAAGTTTGGCTGCAAGGATTGTAAGCCACAGAACAGAGTAACTTGCCAGCCTTCAGTGGCTGACAGTGACTCCAATACTGCTTAACTTCTTTATTGAAGGCCTGGATGATGGGTCAGAGGGCAAACACAGGAGGTCCCAACTGGTGGCATGTTGGGGGCAGCAGCCAGTGCACTCAGGGGTGGGGCTATTGTGCAGAGGAGTCTGTCAGCTGGAAAAGTGAGTTGTCTGAACCTCATGGAGTTCAGTAAAGGCACTTAAAATTTCCTCTGTACATTCTGGAATGCACCTTGTGCATCAGTATAGGCTGGGGGACAGCTGGAGAGAGCAGCTTTGCAGGGAAAGACCTGAGGGCTCTGGTGGGCCATGAGTCAGCCAGGATTTTGCAGCACCTCCTTGCAGTGGAGGCCAGCAGTGCCCTGGATGCTGGTAGCATGAAGGTAGTAGGTCCAGGGAGATGATCCTTCTCCTCCTTTTGGGCACGGGTAGAACCACATCTGGACTACTGTGTCTGCACTAGGGCTTCCTATTAGGAAGAAAGATGCTGACATCCTGGAGCAAGTCCAGTGAAGGGCTGTCAAGATGCTGGAGGGGTTGGAGAATGTGACATCTGAGGGGAGAGGCTGACAGAGGGGGGTCTGTTCAGCGTTAAGATGAGTGAGTTCAGACCTTGTTGCTGTCTGACAGTACCCAGTGGGAGCATGCAGAGGAGATGAAGCTAGGCTCTGCTCACAAAGGTGTGCTTTGATACCACTGCAGGCCACAGTCACAAGTTCAGTGGCAAGAAAATTTGATTAGCTATTAGGGCAAGCATCTTCATTGTGAGGGTGGTTATGTATCAGAACAGGAACAAAGAACAGTTGTGAAATCTTCATCCTTGGAGATCTGTAAAACCCAGACTGGCCATGGCTCTGAGCTCTGCTGCAGTGGATGGTGTGTGCAGGTGATCTTTCCAGGTGCCTCTCTGCCTAAATTGGTGATGTTTTTGGTTGGTTCTTCACTGAGTAAGTGCTGCTGGCTTGCCTATCAGAGCAGAGGACTGCACAGACTATTCTCAGATAAGATTCCTGTGCTGCTTTTAAACTACATGTCTCTGTGCCAGTTCTCTTTTATCACTTTTGGGATCTGTCAGATTCCTAGTGACTATCCTGGGAATAAAATGCAAGGGCTTGTATAATTTTTTTCTCCTTTGGAACTGAAGCACATTTACAAATCCTAGGGAGATTTGTAATTTGAGGAGGGAAATCTGAGCTGGGGGCTGGACGTTGTGAGCAGAATGGTATGCGTGTGTTTTTGGGTTTGTTGGATTAGTGCTTTAAATCCCTTTAACTGCGACGTGCCTCAGCACACACTCTGACGTGGTGTTCAGCATCTAAGCCGTGTCATCTTCTGTGAACTTGGCTGACTTGTGCTGGCAGATGAAGAGAGCTGTGCAGTGTTCACGGGCAGCTTGCAGGGCAAGTTGGAAGATTCAGATGATGTTGAAGGAGTGGTAGTGGCAAGACGTTGCTAAATGGTTTATGTTAGCATTTTTCAGCGTGCAGGTTTGATACCAGCTAACTGCCGGGGGGGTATTGGGACATTCTTTCCAAAAGTGAAATGTGTTCAGTCTGATGGAGTGGGCCCAGAACAGGTGTCAACAGAGCAGGTTCATCTGCTTTGTACATAGTGTTGGAGAGAATGCTTTTTGCACTGCAGAATTAAAATGAGGAAAGCGATGTTTATTCTGGATTACTTTTATAAACAAGTGATTTTGTGGTTGCTTGATTTTAAATGTGATATTTTTTCTGAAGTTCTCTAAGTCTTGTATTTGCAGGAGATGGAGTGGGATTTCTAGTTCAGGAGCAGAAGTAGTACTAACATGAAAACAGATTTTCTTCCTAAGTACCTCTTAATGTGTGTGAACAGTTCTTCAGCAGGGGAGGCAGATAAAACACAGGAGTGCATAGTCAAATGGGAGAGTAGGAGAGGTTAGGTTTCATTTTTCAATCGTGCTTGAGCTTCTGCTCAAGTTTTGGTTTTGTCAGAATTAAATTTGGCTGAAACCTTTAAACGTGCATTTTTCTTTTTATGTTCGTGATGTTTGCTGGATGCTAAAATACTCAGTTTAACATTCCAGTTACCTTGAAATAAATTGTGAAAGTTCTGTTTGTTCCTTTAGGGCAAAGTTTTGTCCTTTTATACGAGCTGGCAAATTTAATGGTGTTGGGGATTTTCTTTTTGTCAAGCCTTTGGTCAAATAACAAAGACTCACTTGTACTATTGCAAGTATAAAGGTGAATAAAAAAATAATCCCTTCTCAGTATGTTTTCTAGAGAATGAGGAGAGAAAAAAATTATAAAAAGTTTCGGATTTGCCTGCAAAAGTTTTAGGTGCCAGTGTGGAGAAGGGAGAATTTCAGAGATGAGAGTCATTGCTCAGTTTTGCTTTATCCATGACATCAGTGTCCCATCATACAAATGGTCTCTTTGTCTTTGGCTCTGTCATATAGCTCTGAGTGCCATGACGTACGTATTTGCAGATGAGTAGTTAAGTACAGCCGTGGTTATTCCCGAGATGATGCTTTGCTTTCTGGGCGGTGTTGTCAGCTGGGTTCTGCTCGTTGGCTCGGGGCAGCTGAATTTCTGCTACGTGTTTATATAACAGGGGTCACTGCAGTAAGGAGAGAGAGCTCGTGGGAACGAGGAGAGGCACTCTTCTGGACTTTGCTCCCACCAAATTAAAGAAAACACAGTGCATGTGCATTTGCCCTGCAACAGTTCTGAACTATGATGGACTGTTTTAACGAGAAAAAAATAAGTAGAGATCAACTATTTACTTCCCTGTGTAACAAAACTGCTTTTGAGTTGTTTTGGGTTAGTAACTCCTTGGATTTAAAATATTAAAATAAAAATCTTAGAATACAACAGAACTTTATTTAATTTTAATTTTTAATTTTTGCTGCAGTGGTTACAGTCCTAATGTACAGTGGATTGTCTTATTTTCATAATTCATTCTTTAAATATTCAGCTACATACAGACTAAAAAGCAGAAGATATTCAGATACCTGATGTGACAAGACTCCCCACAAGGATGTTGTAATTATTGATTGTGTTGATTGATCTCAGAGCCTTTTTGACATGTCCCTGTTTAGAGTTCTGCTTGGAAAATAGAATTTTTTTTTTGAGAGCAATACTTCTCTTCAGTTTTTAGCTGCCATTTTCTTCCCTAGTCTCTTCTTTTCTCTTCTCATTCAGTTCCATTGAAAATGGCAGGAAATTAAATATTATTTTAATTTTGTTAATATGAAATCATTGTTTAACACACTCACTAATGAGCTGACCTTACAAAACAGGAAACAATTTTTCTTATAGTCAATTCTCTAAATATTTTCTGTCTTGCTATTCTGTATGATTCTCATGATGTCAGTTCAGCGTCTAACAACTGTGATGATTAAACCTTTACTACATTATATTAAATAGATGGCAGAACAGGATAGTCACAGACTCATTCCTGAGTGTGAGAATTCTCTGCTGATGATAAGCTACTGCCATGCTGTAGTAATTTGTTATTAGCAGTCAATTGTAAAAGGTTAGTAACAGTATGTGAATGCTGGAAAGAGAAGGCACATGAATGAAAGCTGTTTCTTTCCTGTGTGCAAGAGGAATGTTACACAGGGATTAAACTGAGAACGTGTGCCTACTTTTCAGACAGTAAAAGCAATGAAAGTATGAGAGTAGATCCAGGAGAATTGCATAAGGTAATGTGATTTTGGGACCTCTAATTAACCTTGGAAAAGAGTAAACTGTTACATAGAAAATGGTTGTTCATTATTCCTTCTGGGAGTAACTGAAAATCACACTGTATTGAAATTCAGATGTGAAGAGGCTTTTTAAATACAAAACTGTCCCATCTTTGAGTTGACGAATATTTTTACTGTGTTGCTTAAGTTGGAATAGATTAATCTCAGTTCTTTTTTGTAAGCTGTACTTGAAAATGAAACCCATTTCCCCTGTTTTGTGTTTCAGTTGTTACTCTGTATGCCACGCTGGGAGGCCCAGCAATTGTTCATGGGCTGAATGAAACAGAGGTGACCACCATCATCACTAGTAAAGAATTGATGCAAACAAAATTGAAGGTCAGAAAACTATTCTTTGTCTATCTGTTTCCAGTGTGTCTTTTCACCATTGCTAAATAGCCTGGTTCCATTATACAGAACAATGTTTTATTGCCTTTCCATAAGGCAGGCACTTTTGGAAGGAGATTTATGTATCTGTCTTTATGTACAGAAAGTGGTAGTTTGCTCTCAGCAGGTTTTAGGCTGCTCAGTGACTGGAGAGTGTGCAATTTGCAGTATTGCAGAGCTGGAGTGCTGCCTGGAAAAACACCTTTACAAGAAACTGCCGTGGTTTCTGGATGGATTTATTGCCTATAAATGTAGCAATGGGAAGAACAGAAAAATGTATAAAGAGCTAACTGTGATCATGCTCCTGGCTTATTATCAGATATTTTCCCAGCAGAGAATGGTTTTTATGTCTAAAGATGAGTGTTTAAAGAGTTAGAGCTGTTTTTCCATGCAGAGGGAGAAAAAACTCACTAAACGTTACAACAAAGAGCTTCTTTGACTTACTGACCCTGATAAAATACCCAAGTGGAACAACTAATCTGCATGAGTTTCATCATTGTGTGTTTTGAGGAAACTGGACCTTTTAGATAAGGCAATTGTTTTCATGAAAAACTGTGCTGTTGTGGAATTTTGAATGAGAATTTCCCAAACTTTAAAAAGAAGTTACTACAATGACAGTATAAATGCCATGCACATTTAATTCAACTTGCAGTAAGAGAATGCATTTGCTCTGCTATAGGTGATGATCTTCTCTTCTTCCGTGAGAACATTGATAAATGTCTTAGAACTCATGTTTTGCTTGAAATGTTTAACTAGTAATTTTCAATATTTTTGCTAGCTGTTGCTTATTTTAAATAGCATAATTACCAAGGAACAATCTAAGAATTATTGTGAGCCTCAGTATCACCAGTTTCTCTCTGTTCTATGGAAAGTGAAAGTCAATTATGTCTGCAAATTATTGCAGTCTTATTTGTGGTGTTTTCATGAAATAAAATACAAATCAGTAAATGGCTGTAGAAGTTTTTTGTATTAAAATTGGAAAGGTTCAAGCTCTGCAGCTATTTGAGCTTGGCAGATAGCACGGAGGTTTTTGTTCTTGTTTTGTTTTGGTTTTTTTTTGGTGTTTGTTTGTTTTACTTCTTGGCATAGAACTAATTTTTAATTTCTGAACCCATTTTTCATTTCCACAGGAAATTGTTTCTCAAGTCCCACTACTGCGACATATAATTACAGTGGATGGCAAACCCACAACATGGTCAGAGTTCCCCAAGGGTGTCATTGTTCACACAATGGCATCTGTGCAAGCCATGGGGGCCAAGGCAGATACTGGTAGGTTCTTCCTGTTCACACCAGCTCTTTTGGTGCCCTAATTTGACCCTGTTGAGTAAACTTGAAGAAACTGCAGATTTCAAAATTATGCAGATTTAACATTTTCTTATCTCCTTTTCCTTTCCTTTTTTTTTTTTTTGGTTTTGTTTTGGTTGTAGGTGGTTGGATTTTGGGGTGTAAGTTTGTTTTGTTTTTGAACAGAGTAAAAACTGACTTCACAATCAAGTGTCACAGGTTGAAGGGTAGTTTTTAGGATAAGCAATTAATTCAGAATAGAAACTTAGTAAGCATTCTTATGAGCAGATGTATTAAAACCAGGTTATTCAGGGCACAGAAGGAAAACCATTGTGTATTTTATAACAAAAGAAATCAGTAATTTGTTACTGTTAAGTTCTGTAAAAATCACAGATAGATGTAAAATAGTCATTTGAATCTGACAGAACTTGGTCACTTATTACATTTCTGAAAGCATCAATCAATGTAAATTCATTGAAATCTATTTCTGCTTTATGTAATATTTTTAGATCTATAATTCACAATTTTAGAACTTACTTTAATTTTAATCTTAAGAAATTTTTATTCTTGGTTCTGAAGAGCTGCCCATTCTACTGTTGTAAGATTTCAATATATTCAGCAGTTACTTTCTTTTGTTCCTATCCATTATGTTTTCAGAATCTCTCAACTACTGCAGGCACAAGAATGTTGGATTGTATTTTAGGAGTAAGGGGGATGGTCAATCCATCTGATTTTGATGTTCAGGGGAATGGCAGATTGTTCCAAATATTATAACCTCTCAATTTCTTTAGAAGATGCTTTCCCCTATTTGACATACCAGTTTTATGTACTACTAAAAGAGTTTTTGTACAACACCAGAAGAAAAATTTTGCCTGTAATTCGTTAGCGCTCTGAAATTCGTTAATCTATGTGCTGTTTAAAAAGGTATTTAATCTTTTTCAGTCTTTTAAATATCACATACTCTGCACTACAATAAAGGAACATTATCTTTGTCAAGTTAACCATTCATAAACTGTGAAATGCTATCATGAATTGTTTATGGTCAAGCATGTCCAATTAATATTAAGTAGATGAGCTATTGCTTATGTTTTTTTCCGCTGTGGTGTTCATTGTGCAGGATAGGCAGGATTCAGTGAGTGGAAAATGATTAAATGTTGCTTTCATGCTTCTCATTCAGTGCGTGCACTGTGCCACATGCACTGTGTGATGCAGTTTCCTCTGAGTAAGCACAGTAGTTTTTCTATTTTCTTGCTCTCAGCAGAAGTATTTAAAAAGCACTTTAACCCAATTAAAGCTGTTGAACTTCTTTTAAATATTTATGGAGATTGGACCTCAGGTTGGCTCAGCAGTGCTTTGCTGCAGGTGTTGCAGTTGAGGCAGCATGTTGTTCCCTGCCAGGGAGCACGTGAGACAGGAGCTGGGCACAGGGATGGAGCCAGGGCACTGAACCTTCCCGAGGCAGGGATGCTCAGTGCTGCTTTGGGCAAGCCAAAGCTCTGCCTCTTTTTCTCTCCATAGCAGGAATATGGGAAAAGTAATAGGAAAACTGTTGTTGTGGTAGATAAGGACAATCAGGCCAAGTATTGCTCAGCTAATGCAAAGTTCCTTAAGCTTGAAGGTACTTAAGTTTGACCACAATCTTTTTTAAGCAAAAGTAGAATGTAATAGCAGAGTCCTGTTGTGCTGTGTTGAAGTGACTGTTGAAATGTGTCAGTGTCTCAGATCTCTCAGCCTGAGAGGCTCTCCACATATCACACATCCTATTTTTTTAACAACTTGCAGGAAACAAGCAGCCATCCAGGCCTGTGCCCTCGGATATTGCAGTGATCATGTACACAAGTGGATCCACAGGAATTCCCAAAGGAGTTATGATCTCCCATTGCAACATAATTGCTGGGATAACTGGAATGGCTGAGAGGATCCCAAATCTGGGGTGAGTACCAATCGTTACTTACCAGCAAATAAAGAAGTCATTAGATTAATTACTGTGTAAAATGTGAAGTGTTTTGTATTGCCACAGCTGTGACACACCATACTATGCACTGACATCTGAGCATCCTCCAGCACTGCATTAAATTACATGACTGCTTCATGTGCTCTTTATTCTCTGCTCTTTGGTATGTGGGCAAGACCAGGACGCAAAACCTCTGTGAGGCCACCTTGCACTAGAGTGGCTGAAAGCCTCCTAAGCAGTGCTTCCCCTGGTTAATGTTTAAATTCTGTGGCTTCTTTCTGTTGGTGCCATTTTTCATCTCATCCACCAAGTTGCCTTTGCAACCATAACACGTGGTTAATTGTCTTGGAATGAATAACCAGAGTAACCATCATCCTTTTTTCACCCTTAAACTTCCAGTACATAGTATGCAACTCTTGAAACAAAACCCACATGATTTGAAATATGCTCTCAAGCTCAAAGGCATTTTCTACTTTCTCAGTTTCTGCAGTAGACTTTGCATAAATTGCTCCATCTGAGGATTCTAGTGATACAGCAGAAACCTATATTTTAAAAATTCTTTGCAGGGAAAAAGACATTTATATTGGGTACCTGCCCCTTGCCCATGTTCTGGAGCTGAGTGCTGAGCTTGTGTGTCTGTCTCACGGATGCCGCATCGGTTACTCTTCCCCTCAGACACTGGCTGACCAGGTATGTTGTAGATCTAAGTTCTTAAGGTTAAAAAAAAAAAAATTAAAAAAAATTTACTTGCATCAGATCTTTGTAATATTTCTTTAAAAATAATACAGATTTTGTTTCTGATGTTAAAGATCTTGAATGTGTCTGCTAGTAAACTTGTTCTTCACTTTAGTCTTCTAAAATAAAGAAAGGAAGCAAAGGAGATGTTACTACACTTAAGCCAACTCTAATGGCAGCTGTTCCGGTAAGTAACTGAAGGATGAATAATTTTTAAAACCTTTTTTAAAATACAAATTATAATTCAATTTTTAGCAACAAAATTAATACCATGACCATTTAAATAGAAAAGGTAGAATCTTTGGTGTTATGCTGCCTTAAAATAATAATTTTGATACTTATTTGTATGTTGGGGATAAACAATCATGATATGAGCATCAAACTTTTTCAAAGTTAAGACAGCGATAGGGATTTGATTCCCATTTTAATTAGTCATTTCTTATTTGTTACAGTGAAAGAATGGAATAAAGGGGGAGTTGGAAGGAGGCAGCTGGGGGTTAACTGTTGCTCCTGCCCAGATTTTCCTTTCTTCCTTTCCATGAACATCTTGCTGTCTCTCAGCAAGGGAAGAGGAGGGAACCTGGGAGTGGGTTGTCACCTGAAGCTCACTTGAATTTCTAGATTGTGTTTTCTTTTTGCTGTACTGAATTCAGGATTTCTGTTTCTTTGAGTTAAAGTTCATCTTTTTATGTAACTAGGAAATTATGGATCGGATCTACAAAAACGTCATGAATAAAGTGAATGAAATGACCAGTTTCCAGCGGAATCTGTTTATATTGGCCTACAACTACAAAATGGAACAGATTTCCAAAGGTTACACTACCCCACTCTGCGACAGGTAATGTTAACTTCATTTTTAATGGCACCAAAAAAAATCAAAGTCTTACCACAGGAGCAGTATCTGGTTTTTTTGTGCTTTTCTTTGTTTTATTGTTGACATTTTGAACATGAACAAATCTGTACTTGAGTGTAAATTGAAACAACAAAGCAGGAGTTGGTGTGAAGGTTTAAATACTTGGTGATATAATTTAAGTGGCTGTTGTTTAATTTGAAACTGATTGAAAATTTGCATTTATTGCATTTTCGTCAGGAATTTAATAATAGATTTATACATTTTTTGGGTATGATGAGAAGACTACTCCTATAGAAAGCTGTAGGCTCCACATTTTCACAGAAGGGAGCATTGGTATATCTCAAATTGGAAAAACCCACAGGATCATTGAGTCTAACTCCAGGCTTTGTGAGAGTAAAGGATAAAGTTTTTGCAAAATTTACACAACAAAGTTTTTTTTAGGGGAAAATTATGCAACTTTACTCACTCATTAAATCTGTGTTCTTAAACATGTAACCCATCTTCGAACTACAACATGGAAACAATCTTAGAAATCTGTGCCTATATTTCTGCAAACTTCAATGTGCTCCTTCAGGATTTTCCTTGGATGTCATAAAAGTGTATTTGAAGGCAGTGGGAGCTTCCAGTTAGATCCCAAACTAGGCGCTCTCTTGCTTTGTTTGGAAGCACCAAACCGTCCTTTTCGCTTTGTGTTTCAGCCTTATCTTCCGCAAGGTGCGGATGCTGCTGGGCGGCAAGATCCGCGTGCTGCTGTGCGGGGGAGCCCCGCTGTCGGCGGCCACGCAGCGCTTCATGAACATCTGCTTCTGCTGCCCCGTGGGGCAGGGCTACGGCCTCACCGAGTCTGCAGGGGCCGGCACCATCACCGAAGGTGGGTGGGGACCGCCCTGTCCCTCCGCTGGGTGCCATGCTGTCCCTCCGGCTCTGCACCCACGCTGAGCCTACCGCGCTCAGCCCTGCCCGCCCGTTCCTTTGCTCAGGGGAATCCTGGAGATGGGTGTTCCCAAAAATATATAAACAGTGGCAGTGCTGATTTGGATGCTTTGTGCTAAAGCAGGTGAACTGTGTGTAAAATGAATGTTCTCATTTGTGGTACAGCAGCCCATTCTAGCATGAATTGTACTTACTACACGAACTAAGTGATTTTTTTCAACTTTTGTTGAGTACATTGAGAGATGTCAGGAGTTAAAATCTTCCAGCACCAGATTTTATTTTCATAAAACAGGACCTAGTGGTTTCAGTTGCCTTTTAGTAACTGAGTCGATACAGCCATCTACTCTCTTGATGGGATAAGAAATTTATCTGTGTTCTCTTAATAAATCCAATGGATTTTTTTGGAAGTCTGTGAATTAAAGTTCAAAAATAAATAGCAGATAATTTTCACTAAGGATGCACGACAACAAAAGATTGATATTATTATTATTTTTTTTTTTCCCCCTAACCAACTTTGGTTTTTCTTTTTCTGAAAATGCACTTGTTTAAATTCTAGTTTGGGACTACACTACAGGAAGAGTGGGAGCACCTTTGGTCTGTTGTGAAATCAAGTTAATGAACTGGGAAGAAGGTGAGAATTCCTGCTTAAGATTCAATTGTAATGTGTTTGTAAGAACTGTGTTTTTCTATTGGGCTTTCCTCAGTTGCAGTAATTAGAAGACTATTTCTTGGCTGTTGGTATTTTAAATGCTACTTTTGCCTATAAAAGTTTGCTCTTGGGGAGAAGGAAGGTAAAATAAATTCTTCAGTAGTTTCAAAAAAGGGAAATATCCAGACAGAAGCTATCAATACAAGTGGCATTTAGGTAGTTTGCATAATACCTTCAGCTACCATTAAGAAAGTATTTTAAAACAATCTTCATAATATTATTCCTCAAGTCATTAAAAATTGGCATGTAGAATAGAAGCTTAATGGATACTTTATAAAATACATATAATAAATTTTGAAATGCATCTGGGTATTTCCTTTCACTGTAGGCTTTTATGTACTGTAGAGTAGAAATACATAATACTTAAGTGTGTTTTGGACTAATGCAAAGCCCTATGGATTTTTTCCAAACTCGGCAAAATGATTTGATTTTATTTGAGCCTGTGTGAAACTGATAAAGCACATTACTTACTACAGCCAGAAGGATGGCACAATTTTTTTGCTTTGGAATATGTTTTCATTCTTATAAACTTAATAAAACTCCCCATCCTTTTAGGTGGGTATTACAACACTGATAAACCATATCCTAGAGGTGAGATCCTTATTGGAGGGCAGAATGTGACTGTGGGCTACTACAAAAATGAAGCACGAACCAGAAAAGATTTCACTGTTGATGAGAATGGGCAGCGGTGGCTCCATACTGGAGACATTGGAGAGTTTCATCATGATGGATGTCTAAAAATTATTGGTGAGTTAATAAATTCAGGTAAACATGTATATGTATAGATATTCATATACACACACATTTTTCAGGGCTGTGAAATAGAGTAATGAATAAAACCTCCATATCTTGTCATGCAATCTAAAGCCTTCCCATGTATCCCAGTGAAATTCTGCTATGTTAATGTAAACTTGTTTATGTGTTTTAGAAGCTGATTTTTGGTTCATTTTGAAACGATCTTAACACTGACTCCCTAAGTTAGTGAGACCGGGTCATAATTAGAGAGTTAAATATAAGCTACTGGAGTAGATAAGCTGCCTTATGTTGTATAATTTTGTAAGGTTGTGTACAATAACCTCAAGTAATTTGGGCGTAATTTTTGGTCTTATTGTTGTTTTTCAAGTAAAAGGTGAACAGTTGCTCTTTAAATATGGATTTAGCCTGAAATCAATAACATAATGTCACCAAAAGGTACATATCCTGCCTTGTGGGTCTGGGCCAGACACCACAAAATATGTGTTCCTGGCTAACAGTGGCTTTTGCAGAGTCCTACTTGTCTTCCATGCACATGATGGTGCTGTCATATAGCAAATGCTGTTCTGAAGGCAGAAAATGCATGGAATTGTAATGTCCCTCTTTTTGTTGGGAAAGACAGACTGATAAAATGCAGTCTGGAAACCTGGTTTCTGATACATTCACCAAACATGAGTCAATTTGGATATTTAAATATGCATTTCAGAAAAATTTCAAATCAATGTTTAGAAGTTTTCTGCTCTGTAATTAACACTTAGTTCCTTTCTTCCTTGATAGATCGCAAAAAGGATCTTGTAAAACTGCAGGCAGGAGAATATGTTTCTCTTGGCAAAGTAGAAGCAGCTCTGAAGAATCTCCCACTGGTTGATAATATTTGTGCATATGCAAGCAGGTAAGAGCAGCTGATACTTTATTACTGCTCTGTTCTTTGTCCTCTTGAAGCCATAAGCAAAATTTTTGCCACTTAATATGTAGATTTTTTTTTTAATCAGTTTAAAAAAGGATTTTACTTACAATACAATGGAATAACTCTCAATCAAAACTGAAAGATCTGAAATCCATTTTTATTTTTCCCTTCTCATTTGTTGTCATCATTTATCAGAAAATACCAATGAGGAGTTTTACATTCCCCCTTCCCCAGTCTAAAAAGCAGCTGAGCTCTGTTGCATTGATTACAGGCATCACTCAAACACTTTGGAGATTGTTACCTTTAGAAGTCCTAGGACACCTTGTTCCTTGCTGTGTTTAGTTGTGATTTGTCCTTCAGAGGAAGTACTATGGTGCTTCAGAGGAAGATGGGGAAAAAGCCACCAATGGCCCAGTAACTGGCTTGTGAATTAGTTATTTTTCTTTACCCCTGCAGTACACCACGTTGAAGCTTGAGAAAAAACACACTCTAATCTCTGTGAAAACACACAACAAATGACAATCAAATGTCATTTCTATTTGCTTTATATATGTACTAATAAATGAGGTGATAAGGGCTTAAACATGTCTTCTATTTCTAGAGTTTCTTAGCTCTTACACATATCAATATACTTCAGGTGGTCTTTGTTTCCTGTTGACATTTGACACTGATGTTTGGAAAGTTACTTTGGAGCTTCTGAATGATCAGAAATATTCTGATTCCCAGTATGGACCAAAAAGCCCCACTTTAATTTGAAAGAAGCCAGGATAAGCATACCAGAGAATTGCTCAGTGGTAATAAATTAAACAATTAACTTCTGGTTTGTTCACCTGGTTCTCTGTAATTTTGGGGGGTTTGTGTAGTCATTCTGTACAATTTTGATAGCTTTGGATCAGTAGACTGGCATTGGCCTGCCACTGCTGAGAAAATTTCCATTCTTTCAACCTTTATTTGTGGTTTGGACTCTCACTCAGTGAGTCTCATGTTTGCTCACTTTGACAGCCTGAAGTTGTGACTGTTCCAAGCACCCTCTGTAATCTCTGGAGAAAGAGCTTCCTACATTTCTTCTCTTCCAGGATTGCATTTCACTATTGGGCTTGTGCTACCAAATTTTTGAGTTAATTTTGCCAGGTCAACATAACACTGGAAGTTAAAATGCTCTTGCCAGCCAGACACTTGACTCTGATAGGCCATGTCATGTCTATTACTTAAAAACAGGAAAACCTATGAGCAATTTTTAAAGGTAATTTACTAACAAGAGAAGACATTCCAGATTGTTTTTTCTGTTGCTGCTCTGCTTTTTCTTAATACTGTTATGTGTATAATGTGGCCAGAGTAGCCATGTAAAAGAGTCCCTGAATGATTGTCCATATGCACATTTCATTGTGGGCATGTGCTCACCTCAGCAGTCTGAGCTCAGAGAGGTTTTCTAACAGTGCCTGTGACCTTTCTTAGATCCTGTCTCTCCTTATACTTTGCCTGGGTGATCTCATGTGCAGGAGGAGTCCGCAGGAGGAGTCCTTTATTTGTAGCTGTTCTGTCTCCCAAATGCAAAAGGACAAAGAGGGCAGACTTTTATAAATGGGTTTAATATGTGATTTGACCTTAGATTTTAGGGTGCAAAACTCCTCTGACCATGGTAGTAGGAAATCAGAATTGTTTGCATGGTACTGCTACTTCAAAAGCTCTATTGACTTCAGACAAAATAAGTGAGATAAGGAATAAAAACATGTGCTGAAAGGAATCATGATTAGAGCTGTCAAGGGGGACTCCTACTGCTTTATCAATACTTCACCCATCCAAGACTCATTAAGTGGGTTTCAAGCATCACCTCAGGAAAATGAGTAGCTCAGTTACCTGAGGAATGAGCAAACATGGCAAAAACCTGAGGGAGTCCTCAGTAATCTCAAGGAGATAAGGACCAGAGTTTACAGAACAGAAACAGTGGTATCTGTGTGTAGTGCCACTAAATATGTTTCTGACCATAAGTCTGAGAGCCATACGTGGGTAGAATTGTAAGCACAGCAAGGGAATGAGGTTCCTAGTATAGGGCAGACATTTTGGCAAAATCTTTCATCGTGGAAGTGATGATTAAGGAAGTCTTGAGGACCAAAAATTTCCAGTGAAAATCACTTCCAAGACAAAGCTACCAAATACAAAAGATCAGCATAAGGAGCAGCGAGGGGGAAGTAACTGCATGAGAGGGAAGATGTACCTTCAGGATATCTGTCAAGACAAGACACTGCCTTAGCATTTGAACTGCAACAAGTGAAGATTTAACTTTGTGGCACAGAATGAAAACCTACATTTACCAGGAACTGTGAGCTTCAAGGTGTTCTTTCCAAGAAAAAAAACAGTTGGATGAACCTGTTTGTCCAGAACAAGTACACTTCTACTCAAAGAGTTGAATTTTAGATGAACAGAAAGCTTGATGTTTACCCAGCCAACTGATTACTTCTATCTGCTGTTTATCCCTGGAGACACTGATGATACTGCTGGACATGATCCTGAGCATGTCAGAAGACTACAGGAGCCAGGGATGAAAGTGCCAGAGTCCTTGGTGTCCCAAGTGCCTTCACACACAATATCTACAGAGTAGGGAGCAAAGTTACAAGGGTTCAGTACAGAGTACAACATGAGTGTGCATGGGGGAGAATGGGACAGAGGCAAAGGCAGAAGGTGAGGTGCAAGCAGTAGTGGTAGTGAGGCTGATCTGAAATCATCCTGTAGCACATTCTCAGGAAGAGGAAAATGAGAATGGTTTTGAGCTGGCAGGCCAAGAGTGTGGTGATGCTTTGAAGTCTGTGCTTGTAATGGACTCTGGTGCAGTCTTCTCAGCTCCTGTCAGATGCCCATTATGATTCATGCCAGTTAGAAATGAGAAAATTGCAATGTGCAGTAACCAAAAACATATTTAGAGGTAGTATCTTAAAATTATCTTGTTAAGGGATATAGTTACAGTAATCTGCATGCTAAGGCTAAGTCCTTCTATTTTGTATTAATGATCTGACTGGTAAGAGTTGAAAAGATTTAATAAATCTGTAGATAGTTAAGATGGGAGGGAACCAAAGCCACAGTGGAGGATAGGATGAAAATTCAGAGCAAGCTTGGCTAGATGGAGATCTGCTTGAAAATAGCAGTAAGATTAAAGAGAGGAGTTGTAAATTGTATTGACAGCTACATAAACTTCAGAAGTTAAGGAGAACCACCCATTGGTAGCAATTCAATAGGAGCTGACATGAATCCACAAGTGCCATGCTGTTATAAGAAGGTAAAGGGCATAATCAGATATATTGCCTACAAAATGCACAATGATCTCTTTGCTCTAACAAGGATTAAAGGATCTGAGTTCTACATGTATCACATCTGAAGAGGTGGACCTCATGAAAAGAATCCAGAAAAAAATGGCAATGTCTGGGCAAAGACCTATAATGGCATGAATTAGAAGGAAAGGGCACTGCTGATATGTCTAAATAAACCTAAGAAAGGAAGCAAGACTAAAAAAGGTGACAAGGAAAATCTGTGAATGAATAAATAGTTTCTGTGGAAAAGAGAGGGACATCTGACTATTCTGAGGTAAACTCAGAAAAGAGAAGGAGTGGGAGTTGCCCTCAGCAGCAGCTTATCCATGCTGTGATGAAGCGTTGGCATTAGTGCTTGCTGATGTTTAAGAAATATGTAGATAAACATCTGTTAGATGTATCTGACCCTGCTTCAGGGCAGGTGAATTGATTAGAAGCTCTTCTGAGATCACTTTCAACTCTGACTCTGTGATCTGCTTTGTTAGAACATGTTGAGCTGCTGTGTGAGGTTCTGTGCAACTTTTCACCTAACTTTACACCATTGGAAAAGCTTTGAATACCTGTTTCAGAGTAAATTGTGCTTTAGGGCCCAAAGACTTTGAGATCACAGCTTCCTATGTTCTGGGCATGTCAGGAGCAGACAAAGAGTGCCAACAGTAGAGTGAGTGTATGGACAATCACTTGAAAGAGAAAGAGAAGTCACTTTCCTTACAGAAGCAGGCATCCTTTGAGATGTGTTGTGCATATGCTCATTCCACAACCTGCTCTCCAACCCCTCTTCACTGCAGTCCTCTACTCCTCTACAGTAACTGGATTCTGCAGTTGAGAGGAAACTGAGGTAGGGGAGCCGCACACCAGTCTCCATTCCGGGCTGCAAAACATGAGGAGAGGCAGGGCACAGTGACATCGTGTGGGTACTGCTTTCCAAAGCTTTGGGCATGAGACACAGTGGAATATGCATATGGACAGCACACCTTGAAGCAATCCAGTTACTGTAAGGTAAGTAGCTTCTCTTTCTACTTGTTTCTAAGCAGGCAGAGGTAATGTGTACTATTTCAGGAAGATTATCAGGTGAACAAAAGCCAGCTGTTAGGAGCAATCTCTGTATGAAGTGAAAACCCCTCAACTTGAAATTTTATTTTTGAACAGTTGTTTGTTTTGCAAAATTCATACTAAAGTACATTGTGCTTCTCAGTTTCCATTCTTATGTCATTGGATTTATTGTGCCAAATCAAAAGGAGCTCGCCGAACTAGCCCGAAAAAAAGGATTTAAAGGAACCTGGGAGGAGATCTGTAACAGTTCTGAGATGGAAAAAGAGGTTCTGAAGGTACTAGCTGAGGCTGCCATGGCAGGTGAGTGGCTGGGTAGATGACTTTAATCTTGTGGACTGCAGTGTCTGTGAAATAGATAAGCATAGGCCCTAAAAATATTTCCTTGAGTGTGTATATTTCATTGAACCTGAATGAAGTGAGATTTTCATACAAAAACCCCCAACAACAAAATATGAGTTGGGTCGGTACTTTTGTTTTATGTAGCTTCTTTTACTGTGGCCAATAGCTGAGGAAAGAATATAAAAACAGTGAAGCTTTACAAGTACAGTTCTCTGTATATATTTGTGTATGTGTGGTGTTCTTTAAGATGTCCTGTAGTATCTTGTTGGCCTTGCTGCTGGTCCAAAAACAGTGTGGGTCAATTATAATAATTATTATAAGTACAATAATAATAAAATAATATGATTGTTATAATTATAACAATTATTATAATTATCATAATATATATAAGCATAATATGCATCAGGTATCAGACAGTCTCAAATACTGCATACCAGTGCAGAGTTGAAATAAACTCCTGGTGACAGGAGCTCTCCTGGCTTCCACTTGTATCTGAAGGGTTTCCAAAACCAAAGCAGCATCTTTGTAGTTAGTAATTTTCAGAAGACTTTTCTTACGTTAACTCTTCCAGCCACATTTGAAGATTACTCAGATATTCTGTATCAGTGTCCATAGTTTCTCGTGGTGATTTTGTAGCTTGGTCTGTGAAGAAATGCCTTGTTTGTCCCGGGCCTTCCACTTGCCAGTTCAGGTTGACTCTGCTGAGCTCTGCTCTGGGAGGGGCAGTGGGCAGTCCCAGTGGTGGTTGTGATTCTGTCAGTGTGGGTTATTCTTCCCCCTCAGTATCTTTTTCATGCTAATTGGCTGTAGTCTGTCAGGCTGTTCTGGTGCAGAGTGAAGCAGTGCCACAGGGATATTTTATAATAATTTCTGCCTTACCTTCGCTTTTGGCCATTTCTGAGCAGTAAGCTTTTTTCATAATGCTGTCAGTTATGGCCACGGAATTACTTTTCAAAATTATCATCAGGGGTGTAAAATTTTCTATATTAATCTCTTGACACTTTCCTGCAGTGGATGTTTGCTACTGCTTTGCAGTTGCTCAGTATCATGATGTCCTTCTGTCCCTCCTTGCCCTTTGTCTTCATCCTTTCTACCCTGGATACCTACATGCTTCCAGAATCTCTGCTTGTTAATATTCATCTCTTCTCCATATTGCTTGTGGATATATTAAACTCTGATGAGATACTTGCCAGCTCCCATCCCAGGAGCACCCTCCTGTCATGAGTGCAGTCTCAACACTGCAGCTGCTCTTTCCTTGCCCCACCTCTCTAGTCTGGTTTTCTTCACTGTGTGGAGCACATGCGCAAAGTCATCCTCAGAAGTTGCTGTGATGGGGAGCATGTACAAAGTTGCTTTCATCTTTTGTGCGATGCTGTTCTAAAGAGAATCAAATACTTATTAAAATTGATGAAAGGTAGTATTTGATTCAATTATTTTGATGTTATTTTATATTTGGTTTTGCTTTTCACTTTGGTATCACAGGCTTTACTTCTAAATACTATGGGTTTTAGTGATAAATTGCAAAAATCTCCAAAACCCAAATCCAGTAATCTAATGCCAAAGGGAGAAAAAGAGACAGGAAAATCTAAAAATGACAGGTTGTACATGATAGGTATAGTTTATATTTTTGACATTTAACTTGAAAAGAGGATTTTTTATTATTTCTATCAGGTGGCTACTTTTCTTAGTTACTTGTTTTTCTCTTCTCATATCTGAAACCACAGCAGAAATTGTTGCAAATGATAGTGTTTTGTGCTGAAGGTGTAACATGGGGAGAGCGCTGCTCTCTTTCTCTACAGGGAAGAGCTCCCATGTGAACTTAGTTCTCTTCATCAATTTAGAACTATCAGGAAAAAACAAACTCCTCCATTTTTTCTAACCTAAGTAGTATGTATTTTAAGATTTTCTCTCCAGATGATGAGTACCATGATGCTGGTAGAACAGTCTGTTTTGAGGTTATCATTTCCATGCACTGAGGTTTTTTTGATGTTAGGGATCTGCACAGATACCTGAACAGCTGGGCTTTATCCCAGTATTTCTGTGGAAACTGGACAACAGGTGCTAGCAGGTCCTGTCACTCTGATTGTGACCCTACAGTTGTCAAACCAACCATGGGGGCTTGGAGGAGCACTTCTTCATTTGGGTCACGTGCTTTTCTGTGTGAGAGTATGATTTCTCTTTTTGTGCTTAACTTTAGGAAGATGGTTACATTTAGGTTCTGTATTAAAAATACTTATTTTTACAGCAAACCTGGAGAAGTTTGAAATACCAGTAAAGATCCGTCTGAGCCCTGATCCTTGGACCCCAGAGACTGGTCTGGTGACAGACGCGTTCAAACTGAAACGCAAAGAGCTCACGGCGTTCTATCAAACGGACATTGACCGAATGTACGGGAAAAACGTCAAATAATCCTCCCTGCATCACTCTGCTACCGTGAGCTTGGATCAAATAGGAAATACTTGAATTGCCTGTCTCAACTCAGCACTTGAGATCAACACACACACACAAAACCACCATTCCTCATTTCCAGCTTAAACTGTTCTTTCTAATGACGTCACCATGATGACTGGCAAGTTTAGTAAAATGTTATGGCAGCAAACTTGTGTCTGTCTCCTTTTTTCCAGTTTTCTCTGCTACCTTGTCAGTCTGTGGATTTTCCCGGGTCTTTTTGGGAAACCATGATGCTGATGCCTCAAGTTTTTAAACATTTATAAATCCTGTATAATGTTTTATTTGTATCTTTAAAATTTGGATGTATATAGAGAGGACTTGGCTATATAAGAAATGGTTATACTGGGGGCCTTTTTTTACCTAATTATTTAAAGATAAGAAGGTATTGATGTTGTGACATTATGTACATTGAAAATGCTTATTACAAGGTAATTGTTGAACAGAGGACCAGATTATTTGCTGCTGTGCTATTTTTCTATGTAAATCTGAGGGAGAAAAAGTTTGACATTCCAGCTTGTGGAATACACCTTCAATATGTGCCTAATGGTTACTTTTATTTTTATCTGAAAGTGGAGGGATGGTCATGGCACAGCTCTGCCTCAAGGCAGGTACTCTTGCAGGTGTTAGTTAAAGCTCCTTTAATACAGAAGATGCTATTAACACAGCAGAAGTTAAACCTAAGAATAATCTCTCAGATACAGAAACTCCTTTTTTAAATAGCTCGTGACCATTTCATCTTGAGCTGAATTGTGTTGTGCTAATATGAACTCTCATTAATTTCATCTAACACTTTAGAAGCTTGACTGTGTCCTTTTAGCAAAGGGACTGTAGCAACCTTTGTCTTTTCTCCTTAGGTTTGGACATTACAGTGGGTTTGCTCTTTTGTTGTTTATGAAGGTTTGGCAAGACCCCTGCTCTGCCCTAGCTGCAACCTAAATCTTCCTGGGGGGGATTTTTAAAGTCATAATGACAGTTATGTTCTCAGCTCACACAGTGCCTAGCTGCCCTTTGTGCCATTAAAAATCTCCCTTTGATTCTCTGTTCTTTCGTGTAGTACTTTCTGCTTTAAAAACAGATATTTGAAGCATTTGTCAGCCAGAGTTATTTATGTTGCTTGGTTTGTTACACCTAATTCTTACTTTGGGAAGGAGTCTCAATTTCTGTTTCAGTAGAGATTCATGGATATTGTTTGAAAAAATGTGGGGGCTCTTTTCTTTTCCAGTGAAAGTGTTCAGATTTGTTTCAGATAGGAATTTTATTTTCAAAATATTTCTGGAAAGAATAATCAGGGTTACATGAGAATGTGAAAAGGCATACATCAGTCAACTTTGTGATGAAGCAAATACTAAAATGTCTTTAATTTGGAGATTACTCTTGTGTGTATCGTTTACTTGTAGTACTAAAACTCAAGGTCCTGATGCTCACTTAGTGCCCTGCTATGGTAGCACATAACAATGCTGAAGGCCAGAAGCTTAGCTTGGGAGAGGGAGTTCCTGCTGTTTGTGACATGAGGCTGTGGGAGGTATTTGATGTGTAAATTCTCATTTTATAAACCTCTGAAATATTTTTTTAATTAATGCTCTCCATTGATTATAGAAAACAGATTCATAGGAGTTGAAGGTTATCAGGCAGATTCCCATATGAAATAATGAGGTGTTTTGTGCTAATTTTGGATTTCCCCTGCTGCTGTCCATGAAAATCTGTTAACATTTGGTAAATTGTGGTGTAAGTAATCAAATGGAAATATAATCAACAAAAAGAAATCAGAACCATATTTTTAAGATTACTGCCTTTAGATATCCAGATCATAAATTAAAACCTTGTGGCAAAAAGAGATAAGGCAAATGCTGAAAAATGACTGAAGAATCCAAATGTGGAAAAATTGCCAAGGCCGTAGGGAAGTGTCACACCATGTATTAGACATTACTAACCCTGAAATTTCTATCTGTGCTCCATCAACAAGTTCTTGAATAGAACTCAGCACAGACTGTACATTGTTCAAATATTATTGTGATTTTTAGTTAAAATTAATAAATTGCTGAAGTACTATGTATATCAATTGGTGCATTGTGCAGCAGATTTAAGAAAATAAATCTGCTTTTGGTTAAACAAATCTGAAGTTAGTATTTTGTTCTGCTAAGGGTTTAAATCCCCTTTTGAGAAATCCATAAATGAAACTTCTAAAATGGTTTGGAAATAGTACTTTTATTTTCTTTTTTCTAATCCAGTCACAAGATGGGGTTGCTGTCTAACTGTGCATTTGATTTTACCATTCAGGTTTTTTTATGTTTAAAATGGATGTGATATATATATAGTTCCTCTTTCATTAGGCATCAGACTCATTGTGGACATTTATTCCTTCTACAGAATGTGAAAACAAAGCAGTTCATTAAGTTTAGTCTCAGTGCTGGAGATAGAAAGACTTTTTAAAAATCTTTGGGATGAGTATGGGTTTTTTTCCTTTTGATTGATAGCAAGAGACAGACTCCACTACTGCTGGACTGTGAGTACTTCATGTCCCTCTGAGGCCACCTGTGCTGTGGGGAGTGACCTGGCTGTAATGGGATGTTCAGGCAGGCTGCACTTCAGGTGTGGGGCTCCCTCCCTGCTCCTGCAGGCTGCCAGGTCCTGGCTGCCACCCCGTGCTCCTGCATTGCTGAGCACAAGGACAGCTTTGGAGGGACTTATTCCAGCCCTGCAGAGATGCACTGCTTGCCAGCTGGGAATTCCTCTCCAGATTTTTTCTAATTTTTTTTTTTGGTGTTTTGTTTTGGTTTTTTGTTTGTTTGTTTTTGGTTTTTTTGGTGTGTCTTCCCATGCCCTGTGTAACAAGAACAAAAGTACCTGCTGGAATGCACTGCACTGTCCCAAAGGCTGTGGGCAGCTGTACAGGAACTGAGAAGTGCATGTTAGGGAGGAGTGGTGTCTGTCACGTGGGGGATTTTGTAATGGAAAGAGCTGGAACTTTAAACAGTCTGAGTTCAAACTAAGAGCAAGGGGCATATACCTCACCTGAAAGGCCCCCAAAAGGGGGATTTTTAAGAAAACTTTTGTAAATAAAAATTTACCAGGTCTCTGAATCATTGAAAATTTTAACTACTTACTCTCTTGTGAAAATCTATGTATTTCATTATTAAAATGGTTGACCAAGAAATTCCAGGGATGATGTGAATATCTTTTAAGTTTCACAATTCTTTAAAAAACTTTCAGGACTTTACGCTGTCGTTCAGTTTAGATGTAAGAGTTCTTTACAAAGTGGAGCATTTCTGCAGTGGGTGAGAATTTAAAAAGTTGCATGTCAGAAAACTGTGTGTTTGCTGCTGCAGGTCTCACAGAGGCAGGAGCACACCTCAAAGGGGAGCTGTGGCTGAGCAGGGAAAGATTCTGCTGAAGTGGGAGTGAGAAGCAATGTGTGACTGGAGCTAAGAACATAACAGGTGCCTACATCCACTGCTGTGCAGACAGGGTGCAGAGAAGGATAAGGAATCTAAACCATACATTAGGAACACTCTGTAAAGCTCCTAAGTTTATGCAGAAATTGCTATAGGACATAAAACTCCTTTGCAATAACCTTTGTCCTGCTAAAATTCACAAACTTTTTATTCTGTACTAAAACTACATTTAGGTGATGCAACGCAGCATTTTTAATTTTTGTTACTGTGATGTATTAATTACTTTGGACTCGGTATGAAATTGTGTACATCTGTTTCTTTACTGGTGAGGGGAACAATTTTCAACTTGCCTACACCTTGGACCAGGCTGAAATGTTAATTGAATGACCAATTGTATATTGCTGTAATGGGTTATTTAATGTAAACTCATTTTCAATGTGATCTTGGTTGTTACTATGAACTGCCTGAACATTGTATATCCTAATTGAGTTATATTGTATGAATTATTTATTTGTAATTGGATATCATGTTTCAAAAATAAAATTAATTTCACAAATTGGGTCCTGTACATCCAGTTTTTTCAGTGGTACAGAGCTGATAATAAATGTGTTAGGTATTGTCAAATGTTTCAAATGTGTGTGACCATTTTGGAGTGAATGCAGGAGCAGGAATTACCAGGTTAGCCTGGATTTTCACTGCAGGAAAATTAATCATGTTTGGTCAATTTTTATTTGCATAAAATCTGCCATTTACCTGTTTTTAAAAGCACTGCTTGTGGGCAATACCTGATGTAAAACTGTAGGCTTATGACTTTTTTCATATCTAAGTGTGCTAGAACTTGCATTTAGTATGTAATTCTCCTTAAGTTTGTGTGTTGAAGGATCAGATACTAGATGCTTGCAATTGGACTTCTTAAGAGATCTTAAATTTCAAGTTTTGATTACAAGCTCACAAAGCATTGTTGGTTAACAGTCCAGCCTGGAGGCATCTCAACAGAAGCCTCTTTTTCCCTTTTTTGTGTCTCTATTTACAGGTTCCCCAAACGCCCAGGGTTATAATGCTGACAAAATGTCAAACCTCACTTGCTGTATAGCTGATAATTTTGTTTATCCCTTTAACCAGCCGTGAGAAGGCTGCAGTTTCCTCTAGATTCAATTATATCCAAGGTAGTTGTTTATTTTTTTCTTTCAAAAATACTGGGC
The DNA here is from genome assembly GCA_013397375.1 of Toxostoma redivivum. Classification (NCBI taxonomy): domain Eukaryota; kingdom Metazoa; phylum Chordata; class Aves; order Passeriformes; family Mimidae; genus Toxostoma; species Toxostoma redivivum. The sequence goes on along the minus strand of VXBI01002221.1, from coordinate 1,614,472 downwards.
GATTTTAAGACTGAAAACTTATTTCAAATAATTTAGGGTAATATTATTCACTTTAACTGTTTTTTTGTTTTCCTGTTAGACATTTATAGCTAATAAAATGCTGTTAGGGATCTCTTTAATAAAGAGAAATAAACAAGTTCAGAGCTATTATAATGGGTATTTTTTTATAGCAACTAAGTTCAGATAGGATAAATGTGACCATATCAGAAAATATGTTAATGTAGCTATTAGAGAGCCATGGGATCCAAAATAGATACAATAAAAATACAAATAAAAACACTGTAAACCTGAGTTGCTGTTACTGTCTACAAAAAAATCCACAGGTGACAGCAGGGAAAGGGAGACCCAAACAGTTGAAAAGGTGAGTAATTTTTTAAAAAACCAGTTGTAATACTTGGGAATAATATTTTCTGTCGGGCACAGACCCAGCTGCACTGGTGGCTGAAAGGTTCCGAGTGTTGGCAAGTGTTTTCTCTACTCTAGATAGCTGTGGCTTTTAGCAAGTAACGTCTCTATGATTAGAATACCAGATTTCATTATATAGACTGGCTTCAGCATTTCATTCCTGCTTTATGTGCCAGCCAGTGCTTGGCTTTAGCTGCCTCCCTGCCCAACGCAGAGACCTTGCCCAGGGCTGGCCGTCGGGGCACTTCCATCCAGGGGTGGTGCTGGGTGGGCATCCCCAAACTGCTGCCTGGGCCCCAGTGGCTGGTGGAAAAGCAAACCTTGTTTCCCTGTTGGGAGTTGGGTGGGTTCAGTTTCCTGGGAGCACAGGTACTCAAAAGGACACTGCAGCCTGTCGTGCATGAAATGTCAAAAAGATGGTTTATATCAGACTTCAGGGGTATTCAGCATTGCCAAGTGCAACAGCAGGAAAAACCACGTACCATATTTGAATCCCTAGCCCCTGAATTTCCATGTATTCCACTGTACTCTTTCCCACTTTATTGCAAGTACATATTTATTTCTTCGGAACTGTAATGCCCTCTATTGGTAGCAAGGTTGGGTAGGTTGTTTGGTCTTTGTTTTGGTAATTATTTGTAGATAAGTGAGAGACAACTTTATGAATGTAAGAGTTAAATTCTAATGGAAAAGTTTATATGGCTTCCCACTGATGTGCAATCACAGTAGTGTTTGGCAACGAGCCTGCTGCTGGTGACCTTTATTCCACTGAAAAGGTGAGATTTTGATGTAGATCTTCACATTGAATAAGTTTCCTTACATAAAGTAAATTTCCATCAGGTTTCTGCTACTTTAGGCTCCTAGAGAGGTTAAGGGAGAAAGAAGCATCATTTTGAAATATGAAATTATTAATAGCAAAAGTAACTGTCTATCAAATAAAATTAATTGTATCCCAACCTGGTAAAACGTCCTGGATACTTAACTACCAATACAGGCTTTGAGTTTGAGCTTTATCTTAATAATGCTGGTCAGATGCAGTTCAATATTTTTTGAAATAAGATTTGCATCAGGAATTTTTCAGCAAACTCTGTATTGTTGGTACATTTCCTAGTACCATATTTCTATAGTTGTTTTTAAATCATGCATGTAGCTTACAAGACTGAAGAATGATTTGGAAAGTGTAGTTCCTGTTCTACAGTGTAGTTGGAAGATAGGTTGTGGATGTTTAACAAGCTGCAAGGAAGCTATTTTCTCAAACCCATTAAGCATATTATGTTTCATCAGTTCTCTGGATCTCACACAGGTTTACTGGGTATTTCTGCCAGGTTTCTTGGAAATGAAATGATTTTGCTTAATTTTGTTGCAATTCAGGACTTGGTCTGTTCCAGCTAAAGCAGCGTAACATAATTAGCAGGAAGGCTGAGAATGCCAATGAGCAATCTGGCCTGTTCAGCATCACATCCTCTTTCCTCCCCTTCTTGCCAAAGTTGGGTAAGAGCTGTAAAACAATAGGAGAATCAAAAAAGGGAGGCCTTTCAAGAGTAATTTCTGTATCAAGATATTTTAATGAGTTATTGATTGAGTGCAGCTCCAGTGGGATATCCCATGGGCAAACATTGTATAGGTGACCTGAAACAGGGCAGATTGAGGGGCCAGAAGGTTTTGGGTTGTCCCTTCCTGGTGCAGACCACCATGGAGCTTCAGGGGGATGATGGTTCCTGCTGAACTCTTTGATGTGTCTCCAAGGATGTTATCAGTAAAATGTGCTAAAATTTCTCTCAGAAGTTCCTTTCATTTTTATTTGAAGTCAAACTTCTGAAATATTTCTCTGAAAGTAGCTCCCATATAGTTATTTCTCCATGTGCTTAGTAATGGATTATCTGAGGTTTTCCAGGACTGGCAGGTCTGGTTGAATGTGCCCCTTGTGTTTTGCAGTAATTTTCCACATGTTTTCATAAATAGATGAGATTTGGGACTTTCCCCAGAATTTTTTCCCTGTACTACTAAGGGATACTGGTTTTTAAACCATTTTTCCATTTCCTTCTATCAGTTTTATTTTCTACCAGTAACTTTTCATTATACCATAGGCTGATCAGCTCTTTCTGGTGTGCTTTTTTTTTTTTTCCATAACTGATGTTTTGTCTTTCCTAGTTGTTTTACGGAATTTACAACAAGATGTAGATAAAATGGATTGCTTCCACAGGAAGGTGTGATGCTGTCTGTAAGTCTTGACTGGCAGAGATTTCTAGACAGAATTTTTTCTGAAATGCTGGAACAGTGAGGCTGTGGCTGCCAAGTGTCACCTGCAACAGCACAGGGCACTGTGCAGGTGTGTACATACCCTGTCTTTGTGGTCCATGTGGAAGGGTGAGCTAATTTGGGGGAGAGAAAGAACTCCATTTGAGAAATGCCTGCCATGAAAGCAAAGATTTGCTGTCCTCAGCCTCTGGTTTGAGGATTTGTGAATAGCCAGTGTTACTGCTCTGTAGCAGCCTCAATTTCAGTGGGAAATAGAAAACCTGGTTTTAAAAAGGAAAAGGAAAAAAAATTACATTATCCTGACACCTTTTTCCATTAGTCTAAATATTCCATACAAGGTTCTGAATTGCCATGTGATGTCTGACAGATTAACAGGCCACAGGATGCACTCCTGGTGCCAGGATGCTGCCCCTTCACCCCTTCTCCATCCCTGTCTGTGCTGGGGGCACTGGCTGCCCCTCTCCTTTGCTGACAGCAGCTAAACCATCATCCTGACCCTTGTGTGCCACAGTAAATACCTGGTCAATCACCTGTACTGCTGGATCACTCCCTGGGTGTCCCCTTCAAGGGCTTGTCCCTACTTGAAGGTGGGGAGTGCCAGGCTGTCCCCCAGGGCTCCATGGATTGTGTGCTGGAGTGGGCCAGAGCCCAAGAACCTCCCTCCTGTTTATGCCAGGAGTGATTTCTTTTTTTTTTTTTTTTCTTCTCATTTCTAGCTTTAGCTAGAAAAAGTTTGGATGGGTTTTTATAGCCCAGACCAATCTGGGATAGTTGAAAATTGCACTCCAACAATCCCAAGTATTTGAATTATAATTATTTCCATCTGTTTGTCTTTGTTTATTTACTTTTTCAAGAAAGCTCTAGTAGTACTCAGAATGGCTTTATTGTGATAGAAATTTCTAGCCCATTGTGATTTGAAGAATTCTGTGCTGATTCAGTGCTACAAAGCCTTAGAAAATCTCTTTAGGAGCACATGCTGGTACCATTTCACATTTCTTTCCCTCTTAGGGCTGAGATTACAGCTGACTTCCTGGCTTCTTTCAACTTTTTGTTTAAGTAAGAACTGTTTAAGAATTGTTTGGTTCCTTCTCTTCCATGCTTTTTTCTCCCTGTATCTGAGCCTCTGGCTGCTCCCCTGTGTGCCTGGAGCCAAAGCACGGAGCAGTGCCATGGGGAGCAGCAGCCTCTGAATTCAGCTATTTCCTCCTAAACACTGACTTTATACAGCAAAGGACACAGAAAATTACATACACTGTTCCATAGTCCTGCTCTGGTTTCCTTCCCAGCTCCCCTTAAGAAACAATTAGTATCTTTTTGCCCTTCTTTTAAACTTTTTGATTTTGCTGCCAAGACCTTTCTCATAGTTTTCAGAGAGAAATAGCTTTAAAGATTGATGCATCTCAAATGCTTGCATCATCGCCACATCTGGTATCTTACTCCTAATTTATAAATCATTTTTAAAACCAGGAACACGTGTCAGCTGCAGCAAACGACTTTCTGTATTAACTGAGTTGACTTGTAAAATTTTTTTCTAAAGTGTATTGGAACTTTAATCCTCTTCATTATCCCTTTTCTTTATCTGTTTTATTCTGGAGTTGATACCTCAAGCTGTCTGCAGGAATTTTTTGGTATGACCAGGCATCACTTCTGGAGGAGTTTAGAGGTGGGAGCTGGAGCAGCCTGCCTCTCCTGCAGCTGCACAGGCCACCCACCTTAGCCATGGGGTCCCCAGCCAGCCTGGGGTGCTGGGGACAAACAAACAATTGTCATAGGGTCCCTTGTCACTGCAGCCACTCTGGGGGTGAACGCTCCTGCAGCACAGTAACTCAGACCATGTGAGGTTGGATAATTTACTTGGACTTTTTTTATTTCCTCGGCTAATGAACTGAAATGTTGGTATTGGTAGTTTCAAAGCAAAAAATCTCTACTGGTGTTTCTCTGCTGGTCTGTGTGATAGTCTTAAAAGGCATAAAAGGTATGAATATCTTGGGGCACAGTTCTGAGTGTGTTCATACCCTGAAACTGCAGTGGAAGAAAACTCAGCTGATAGTAGGTGTGAAGGATGGCAATAGACATTTGTACTACTTAAATATCATTTAAGTAATATTTAAAATGTAACTTGGGATTTTTGTGATGGAGCTGACTTGGATTTTTCTTTTCAGTTACTAGACAAAAAAACCCCACAACCTTACAGGAAAATTGTGGGAAATGTTTGTAGCTTGTCAGTGACTCAGTTACGATAGCAGTTGCGTGCAATAGATGACTTGGTGAGCAGCAGTGACATTTGTTTTCCTGTGAATTTGGGAATCTCCCACAAGAGCAAAGACCCATGGTTCTGACCTGATTCCCTCACATTTTGGATCAAGAAAAAAGCAATACCTTTCATTATTGTGAAGAATTATCTTCCCAGTCCTACTTTATTTATTTTGAAAAGATTTAGACTGTCTATTTCAAAATAGCAAAGCAAAATAAAAAAATCTTTATCTATTCTGAATCCACCCTTTGTAGTTTTCCTGCTGTAGGGGAGAGCCCCTGACCTCTCTGGAGGTCATCTTCCTGCTGGACAGTGACCCATTCGTGTTTTCCTCTCAGTTCTGGAGAAATGATATGTCCAGTGACAGAATGAAGGGTGCAAGTCAGAAATCTCCACTTCTCACAGCCAGGTATGGTCACACCAACCTCAACAAAATGTGTTGGTTTGGAGTTCTTATCCCTCTTTTATTTGCCTGCAATATTTTTCATAGATGTAGGGATTTCTTTATTTTACCTGTTCTGAAGGCTAATATCAAGTTCAGCTGAAATAAGATCTGACACAGACCTACCTGAGGGTAAGAATAGCCTGGTTGCTGCAGTAAAGGTTGGACATTTATTGCTCTGTTGGCTTCCTGCAGCAGCCTTGGCATTCATCTCCCTGTGCCACCATTCCTGCCAAGGGCTAAAGACAGGGAGTGAGAGTAAAGCCTGGGACACACAGCCCTGGTGGGAACCTGGTGGTTGCTGTATGTCTGTAGCTCCTGCTCAGACTCAGATCTACGGGATTGATTTCCCCACTGTGGGTTTCGGTGTTGCAGAAGCAGCAGCATTTCACAAGTGCTGTGATTGCATCCTAGGAGGAGAGTAGGGTCAAAGATAAGTTTGTTTCAGACAGAGCAAAATAATGGGGTGAGATGAGGCTGGCTGGAACTTTTCTGTCTCCCTGACCGTGTCCATGCTGAGGAGCACAGTGCTGGCCAGCCTCTGCAGCAGGGCTGTCCCCAGCTCCAGCCCCGGGGTGCTGATCCCAAAAGCTCTGTGCAGGATGAACAGTGTGCCCCTGTCTGAACCTCTGCTCAAACCGTCTGTGTTTTGAACAAAATGGGGAAGCAGCTGAGAAGTGTAGGGGTTGTGCTGTGGGCTTCCAGGGAAGGAGGAGGGACCCAGCTATGGATGTAAGCAGAGACAGAGAGAGCTCGTTAGCACTCGAGGGAGAAACGGGTGGAATCAGGGGAACCTGTGGTCATGTCTGCTCTTTAAAGTTTAATTGCTCCTGCCAACTCCTAGCAAGTTGTAATTCGAAATTCACAACTCAGATCCCCAAATGATTAAAGTAATGGGTTTAGGATTTTATTTTTCTGGTTTCCTGGTTATCTGAGACATGCAAAAGCCATGGGCTAAACTTAATTTGACTGCTTGCAAGAGCAAGAAGCTTTTTTGCTCTTGCCCTGTTTTCTTACAGCAACCTTGGATCCTTCTGGGGTGCTCTGAAAGCCGAAGGCACAAGATGATGAGCTGATGTTAATGGGGAGTCAGAAGTGTGAATGGTGTCTTGGCAACAGCTCAGCTGTGTGAGATGAGTATCACAGTGCTGCAAGGTATCTGATTCAGTGGGGGGAGTTGATAACATGGTCCTGCTTAAGAGTGTCTGAGTCACATAGACTGAGTTTTGAACACCCCCAGTCGTGGACAAATTTCCTGTGTTAAAAATGTTGGTACAGAGGAGATTGCTGCTTGCACTGTATCTGCCTCCTGGGAAGGAAGCCTCCACCTTTCATCTTTAGAAAGTAGTATGGAGTTCATATAGATGTGAGGGATCCTCATTTGGTGTTTACTTATGTTTGGTCCATATTAATTGCCCCCACTTCATTGTTATAACAATAGAAACCCAATATGTTTTGTCTGTGATTTATTTTGTTAACAAGCTCGTGTGGTTTTCCACTTTTTGGTGCTGGATTAGAACCTCTCCTAAATTTAGTCCAGCAGAAATGCCCCCAGAAATCTGCATTACCTGTGTGTAATTGGCTACATTACATTCCCTTATTAATTAAAACGATGTGTCCCCTGCCCCGTGTGGCCTCTCTTGCCTCGGTGCCATGGCAATCTCCTCTCGGTGCAGCATCTCCCGATCTCCTGAGCATCGCTCGTAGCCATGGCAACCCGGGCCGAGGCGGGGGAGGCTGGGCTGGGGATGTGCAGCTCGCTCCTGCTGCAGTCACTGCTCTCAGGGTGCTGCTGCACTCTATGGCACTGGCCAGGCACGTGGATTTTTCCATGTGATAATGAACCTATGTGGCTGTAACTTGACCAGTTCTGAAATGAAGGGTTGAGTAAAATAAGAGAAATTAAATGAAAATGCTAATAAATTAGGGGGCAAATCCTAGGCTCACTTTACTCATAAGACTTCTAATATCTTTAATTTAGCAAAGTGGCTGCTTTCCTGAGCTAAATTATAGTAAAACAATTTATTGGAAGTGTCTGAGCACTGGCTACCCAAATTAATGTCTGTGTCTTATTTTCTTTTCTTTCCTTTTTGAGTTTCATCAGACCCTGAAACCAGTCATGGGGGGCCAGAATTAAGCACCAAAATAAATACCAAAGAGAGTCAGTGTGAGTTGTGTTTGAGAAGGAGCTAATGGCAGAGATGTACCAGAGACCAGCAAACATTAAACTGTGAGACCTGGAGGTGGCTGCAAAGGTGCAGATTTGTAGGAACACAAATGTGGGGTTCTGGGGCACAGTGAAGAAGTGACCAGCCCTTGTTGCTATTGACATCAGTGGGATATGAGGTCATGAGGCAATTTACAGAGCTGAGTTGGTAGGAATCTTTTCTAGGAAAGGATTTAGGTATTAAACCTAAAGGGCAGAATATGATTCACCTTACAGAAAAACAAACCAACCTTCACCCAGACTTCAGTGGGGAATGATGTCTGGGGGTTTGCTGTGTCCTGTGGAACTGAGCAGTTCCCAAGCTGAGCCTGTGCTGGTTGAGTGCCTGTAACAAAAGAGATTCTTTCCTTAAAATGAAGAGTAGTAGGTGTCTGTGAAGGAGCACCCTTCTGCTGCACAGGGGGCTGTGAGCTTCCCACCTGGAACTTTTGGGATCCTGTAGTGTCTCAGCCTTGCCTTCTGAGAGGCTGCAGCAGAGGCAGGGCAGAGCCTGCTGATCCTGGAGGTAAGTGGTGTGGTATCCTCAGGGATTTCTGATCTGTGCTTGTCTGACTGACTCTGCAGCTGCTTTTCATCCTTCACATGATGGAAGAGATTAATTTTATTTTATTCACCCCCACATCATGAAGGAGTCCAGAACAAGTTGCCCTTGTCATCTCAAACTTGCACCCTGGCACAGCTCATCACTGGCAATCTTGTGCTGTTTACATTTTAGTTATGTTCTGTAGTAATCTTCAGATCCTGATAATAAGGGAAAAAATTATAATAGACCAAAGCATTGATTGGAATTTATTTTTTCTTGTTAGTTCTTGGGTTTAGGAGAATATAATGACATATTTTGACTTGTTGGTTGATTCAGCAGCAAATCATAAAGCTTAATTGTCAAAACTCCTTAATCCCAAAGAACTGGCTTTTAAATTTATTTTTGGTGACTTTTTTCATTGCTCTTTTTTTGCTTATGCTGCTAGCTAATCCTAATGCTGTTAAATCTGCACTCACTCTTTCATTTAAATCTGTTGTTTACAAATGCAAATGAATTCAGATTAATATTTTCTTGGTCTGTGCTTCAATCCTAATGGTATACACCAGGCAATGAGGACCTGGGCAGGGAACCTTCCAGAATAGATGTACCCTTCTCTGCTTTTGAATAAGCAACTATTTAAAATAAAAAAATCTGACTAAAGCATGGGTGAACTTGGAGGAAAAGGAGAGTTAGGAGCTGGAAGCACAGACACTATGGCTGGAAGCATTCCTGGAATGTGCCTTGCACCAGCCCCAGTGCTGGTGGTCAAGGTGCTGAGCTGTACCCCCAGGAAATCTGGCAAAGAGAATTTGTCTCTGGGGAGAAGGAAGGAACTGTTTTGAGCAGCTCTTTCTTGAGGTCTTGGGAAAGCATTTGGAAACTCTGCAGGGCTGTCCCAGCTGAGAGTGCTTCACAAATGTATGGGGTGTGATTGCTATTTCAGGGCTCAGGAAAATGTGAGGTGTTTTGCTCCAGAAAAACACAGCAATTTGGTTTGATATGATACATTGTGTTTATAGCCAGTAATGTCAGAGAACAGACACAGAAAGCATGCACAGGTATAAGGATGCACATGAGTATTTTTCACAGTATTTTAGTGTTATTTGAAATCTTTTTTCTATCTCACTTCCCACTCTACAATTATAAGATAGTAGGTTGGTTTTAGAAGGGTTCTAAGGAGATTCTTTGGCAACCTGTTTTTTGAAGGACTGATGGTAAAAATGAGATACTTTGGGAGAAAACAAAGGCAAGGGACAAGAGTTACAGAGGGAGAAGGTGGCAGGATGTTTAATTCAGAAGGTGGTAAGCCCAGAAATGAAGGCAAGGACCACATGAGTCCCAGTACTCAAAGCCATGACTTCCAGTTTGCATTTTCAGTTCACACTGGAAGGATTTTGTATATGAGCTCTGTGTTCTTTTGCTTTGCACTCCACAGAGCAGAAGCTGAGCCCTGGGACACAGGGACCCAGCCAAATCCTGTGAGATGCCTGGAGGGAACAGACCTCTCCTGGGCTTTAGCTGAGCTGGACTGAATGGCTGGGCAGCCTGGAGGTCAAAACCATACAGAGGGAGGGCTGGACTGATGGGAATATGGATAGGTCATGTGGGAGAGAGGTTTTGGGGTACGGAAAACTCAGGGAATTGATGCTTTGTGTGCATGTCCTACCATGATGGGAAGAGTCAGGGCATGTTGGGGCTGGGTGAGCAAGAAAACCAACACAAACATTCCACAGCCCATACTGATGTGAAAATGGGTAGCAGCATGTTAAACACTCATCATTCTTCCAGGAGCCTTGCTGAAGAGAGCAGCTAATGCACTCCTTACCTGCAGGGCAAGAGCAAGGGGAGCATAGACCCTGCTGTGCTGAGCCTTTCTGCCACAGCACTGCTTCTCTTCCCTAAGTGGATGACTTATGTGAGCAACCACCACACATCAAGAGCTATATTGCAAATAATGCAGCAGTTATGTGGCTTTCAGGAACTCCTTTAACACTTCAGTTTAAGAATTGATTGGTACTCAGTGATGCTGGAGCATTGAAATACTCACGAAAGAGTCAGGAAATGTTGTAAATAAGGTTACAAAATTATTTATTATATGACTCAAAGAGATATTTATTAATTCGATGTGTTTAGATGTATTTTTTTTTTTTGCATTTCCCATCTGCAACAGGAATGATTTTTTCATTCAAACACACTGCATTTCCAGAGCTTGTTGGGAAAGCACAAGGTCTCTGTATCTGTGCAGAGCTCCCCACTTCCTGTCACTTCCTGGTTTCAAGTGAAATACCAACCTCATATGAAAAGACCACACAAGACCACATGTTGTTTACTTTGGGCTGATTATTCACATGTTACAAGCAGCCAAGAGAGGAAGAGAGTTTTTTACCCTAAGTTCTAAAAGCACAGCTCCATCAAAACAATGGTTATCTTTGCTTTAACAGAATTTTTTCAAGTCTGCCCACTGAGATATAAAGGATTGTATTTGAAAAATATATCCCCTCTGGTTTTTTTGTTATCATTTTCAAGTAAACCACGCCTGCCTAGAGTAGGCATTTTTACATTGCTAAATTTCCTTTCTTTGGTATCATTTTTTAATGATACATGTGGGAATTTAATTTGGATTCCTTTGGTCAGCCTAGGTGCACTGTTGATGTGTGCTCTCTCCCCTGTGTCTGCTCCTCACAGGGCACAGGGGCAGTTTTCCATGGGTGGTGTGGGCACATTCCCAGCATGGAATATGGCAGAGATTCCCAGGGGGATGCACACTTGGTTCAGTTTGATGCCACGTGCAGCCCCCTGGATGTACCTGATCTGCAGGGTGGTCACTCACAGCAATGAGGAGGGAGATGTCAGGAGGGCTTCTCCTTGGGCTTTTCCAGGTCTCTTGGAAGCCTTTCCAAATGTCTTTCCTGCAGAAGGTATGGAAGGGCTCAGGGATAATGTTAGCCTTGGATAATGTTACATTGTCCAAGGTCCTGGTGGTGGATATTAGATTATTCAAACTCCATCAGTTGTCCACAAAAGGCTGGATTAGGAGTGCTTGTGTTAACTGAAGGAAATAAAGTTTTCCTAACAGTTAAGAAGAAAGAAATCCTGTCCTGTTAGAGCTGACATGATCCTGCATTGCTTACAACCCATTCTCTACATTATGCATGTGGGGATCCTTTTCCTGCCCACTCACAGCTGTGGCTATGAGGACTAATACCAAAATACTGAAACACAGGAACAAATTTCAGGTTTCGGAAATCACAGCTTACTGCTTTCCCTTCTCTGCCTTGCAGAATCCCTCCCTTTGGAGAGGATGCATGTGCTGTTGCTGCCTCTTTTGTATGTTTTCTGTCCTCTTTGCTCTACACCTGGGGCTCATTCTATCGATGCTTTTTACACCCCAGATTGCTATTTTGCTCCTTTTGTTGTGTTTCCAAAGCAGACTTTTGCAATAAGAATACAAATAGCTGTTCTGAGCATTTAAAAAAGTGAGTGCTCTAAAAAGTGAATACAGTCAACAGATGCCAAGATGTAATAGATCAAACTGAAGTGCTATCTTAGTTGCTTCAGCTTGAAAGAGACTGCTGTAGAGAACAGCAGTGATGTAATCTAAGCTGTGTTTGAAATCCCATGAAGATTTAGGTCAACAGGGTTGAGAGCTGAAATTAATGGATATTTGCTGTAACAACTACAGTTAAATGTGGAGGTTTCACAACCAAAACTCAAAGGGAGTGCTACAAATGTACATGATGCAGAGCTCCTGATGTTGTAGAAAAGTGAGTATCAGAGGAAGAGGGTTCAACATTTGGTATTCATGTGAAAATGAAAATCTCACAAGTGCTGAAGTCACAGTGACCTGCGATGTTATACTGACATGGCTGTGAAACAAGCATGGGCTGCTTTTTCTTTGTGAACTAACTTTGCAGGATTGGAATAAATAACAATGAAAAAAATGTGAGTTGTTCCTCTAAGGCCTTGCAAGTGCTTTCACTTTGGCTGGGCTGGATGTGTGCTACTGTGATAACACTCTGTTCCTTTCAGCTCAGCCCTGCACCTATTCCTGGGAGAGGAGAGTCAATCTCCCCCTGCATGTTTTTTCTGTTCTCAGGAGGACGGCAGATCCCTGTGACACTGGGGTTGTAGTCTCTACTGTAGGGTGTCAGTTCTAAAGGGGTGGAATATTTTCTTGTAGTAAATGCCATGATGATCTCCCTCTCCGTTTCCAATCTCTTTTGAATGCTGTGTTTTCAAGGGCAGTGTTAGAACTTGATATGAAATTCCCCTTAGTACTGGCAGGTACTTTAATCTTAAGGCAGAAAAATAGACACAGACCATGCTGGAAGCCAGACTGGTTCCCTGCCTTGTATTAGCAGTTGTATTCCTAACACCCCCTAAAATCCTGCTGGATTCAGTGGGAGCTCTGGGCATGTCTGAGGCAGAACTTGCATTGTTAAATGTTGATGTCTTTCCCATTTCTTGATGTATGAAAATTAAACCCGCAAAGCTGTGGTTTAGTAGGACTAAGCAAGATCTGTGTCCTTGATTTCAGAGTCTGTGGCTTCCCTCATGATTAAATTTTGTCTGTTTGTTTTTCTTCTCAAATTCTTTGAAATGTGATCAACTTTGAGACTGGTTACACCTCTGAACCTGGGCAAGTGAAGTTACTGCCTGTGTGAAATTTGCCCTGTCCGTTTTGTGAGGGAGGATTCTGTTCCCCTCTTCTCCTTGGCTTCCAAATATAATTTTTTCTAAAAGCTCAAAGCAAAATGACCATGCCATGTTGGGCTTCCCCATAGCCCACAGAACTGAGGAGGAGGAAGAGATTACCTGGGGTGAGACATGAACTTGTGTAAGTGGCAACAGGTAATGTGCAGCTGCTCCTACTCAAAAAAGCAACAGGGTCCCAGCTGATGTGAATCTATTCTAATAAAATGTGTCCTGGCACAGGGAATGACTGCATGCTTTCCTATGTGATCTCTGGTTGCATTTAACTGGACAGCTAGATGTTTATGAATGTCCCCATGAGCTTTGTACCTTACACTGGGCAACCAGCTTTTAACTTCTCCAATGATCTTTAATTTATGATCTGTAGTCAGGTGAGAGTTCAAGTTGAGCACTTGAATATTTTCAGTGTATTTTTTGTCCCCTTTATTTCTTATGCTTAGCAATTACTGGCATTGATGAATTTCTCTTGTCATAGAAAGTCTTAAAATTAAGAATTAAAAGAAAAAACTGAGATCTTCATGCTGTGCGCAGAGGAATTTTTCAAAAGCCCTATAAATATTGATACATATCCCTCATCTAAAATTTGTAGTTGAAAAGCCTTCACTAATGTAAATCAAATTGCTAATTCTGAGCAGATTAGAGCTAGAAGCTGTTCAGGGAGAATGAATGGATCTAAATAAGGACCTTTCCATAGTTGGGAGAGCAAGAACTGTCTCTTTGCTGAAGAGAAAGAATTGGGTGTTTGGATTTGTCAATTAATTTCTCCTAAACACTGCTAATCACATTAGAAGGCTCTTGATTTTTTTTTTTTTTTGGTGGCATACAGAATTTTGTATTTTGCTTACTGTTTTGGATCCAGAAAGAAGCTCAACACAGTTGAGCCATACAGAATTGCTGAATCTATTTGACTCCAAAAGCAAAGTAAGCTTTGAGTTCCTTTTGTTTTTAAAGGTCATGCATCCTACAGATAATTCTATTCGGCAGAAGAAAAAGTAAAGGAAAAAGAAAAAAAATATTTTCAAATCAAGCATCACTACATTCACTGTGTCACATCAAATGAAAAGGGTAAGGTAATGTGAGGTATAGGTTTCATTTTATTGTGTGGAAATCTATGTTGATAAAATAATTTTGAAACTTAGCTACAGGAAACAGAATTGAAGCTGTGATGACTTTGAACTCAGATTCTCATATTAACCACTGAAAAGTTTATTTTTTTGAATGTAATTTCTTGTTATTGCTATCATGAGAGTTACCTGTTTCCACTCTATTTCCAGTCACTCCTAGCTTTCTGAAATTCAGTTTAGAGGTTGAAAAGGAGTGCCTCTCCAAAACTCCAAGACTGTCACAACACATGCCTTACAGTAAATGCTAAATTTAGTCTGAACTGTTATTACAGATATCATTGAGGTTTTCTGTTGCCTGTCATCTCTCAGGATCTGAAATCATTTTGCCTTTACAGATCTTTGTTGTGTGCTTGGAGAGCAATTGCACACTCCAGATGTGGCTCTGGGAAATCTCTTGCCACTGCTACAGCTGAGACTGTGAATGCAAATGATCACCTTGGCTGTGAAATAAGACTAAACCCTGTGCTTGTTCCTATTGATTAAAATATTTTTTGCTGCCCTGTGTGCAAAGAAGGCTTGAGAAATTTAAAGTTTCACGAATATGGTTCTGCTACAAAGGTTAAATGAAATTTGAATTAAAGCAAACCAAACTCTGAAATTGGAGAGAAGGCTGATGATTGCCTCTTCTGGAGTTATCTTTGCATGTTTTCCCCAGTGAAGGATGTAAGGTAACAAGGCAGAGCTGTAGCATTTTACTAAGTTTTTTATAGTTAATTACAGATCAGACCATCACTTCCATTTGGCATCCAGATGGCAACACAGTCTATTATAGATGACACTGAGAAAATGGCCATCTTTCTCTAGAAATTGCTTGTGTCAAGTTTATGAAGAATGTCATTATTTGTGCAGTATGAAAAATAAGGCAAAGTGATGGAAAATGACACTGAACTTAGAGCCATGTGTGAGTGGCTCACATGCCAACCCAGCCCTTGTGCTTGTGGACACAGTGGATGTTGCCTTCTTGGGGGGTGATGTGCCAGTGTTACTATGCTGTGCCTCCCAGCACAGGAAATGTGTAGGTATTGTTAGATTAATTTCATTTAAGTAGCGGAACTGATAAGGCATGGAAGCGTTAAGAGCACATAGTAAATCTCATAAATTTCATACTGTTATTACACTTAATAGTGTATTAATAGGCATGTGGCTTGTGCTACTTCTGCCCTTCATTTCCTACTCTGGGAATGAGTGTATTGCTGCTTTTGAACCAGCTTTTATCCAACACACTCACTGACTTCACTGAGCTGCACAGAACTTGAAAGGAGCAGGTGCTGATGTTTGTTTTAGGGGAGGCACTGCCAGTAGCTTTGGGGGCTTTGGCTCAGGTGTGTGTTTTGCAGCAGGACCCAAAGTCAGTGTGCACCTCTCAGCAGGGCAGGTCCTTAAACACAAGACTGGATCAGGACCACAAACATCTATTTTATCATGTCTTCCTTTATGGTGTCAAAAGCAGTTCCAACTTTAATTGAAATAATTTATGTGAGGGAAATATGTTGATCATCTTTTTGATCACCATCGGTTAGTTGTTTGCCAACTTTAGTGTCTGGAAGGTCTAAATTAAAACTAAGTTCAAACTTGCATGACAAAACTCTTCCTCCCTTTTCTCCCCAGCAGTAAATTACCAAACATTACTTCCATTAAATGTACATGTGCAAGAAGAAAAAACCCAACAAAAACCCCAGGTCCTCTGTCCTTCCTGTTTCTCTTTTCTGTTTTTTTCAGATGATAACTCTAAAAAAGCACGTACTTGGATACTCTTTAGAGTGGTATTGTCAGCAAACACTCATCAAACAGGCTCAGCTTCCCATAGGAATTGTTTGGTGTCTTTAGTCTTATTAACTCATTAACTGGGGCAAGAAAGATAAATGCAGCATCAGACCATGGATTATGCCTGTAATGAAGGGTTAGACATATATTTTCCATGGCAGCCTGCAGAGTCATCTGGGTCTCTAAGGAGGTTTCATGTTGTCTTCATAATAGATTCTGTCTTTGTTCAGTTTTCTGACTGTCCTAAAATTTTTATTTGGAGAAAGGGCTCACATTATATGATCCCTTAAGCCATGTTGTGAATTCCTGCCCCGTGGGATGCCTCAAGCCTCAATGTTTGCGTCCTTTGGTGACGGAGGTTGCTGCCACAAAAGGCTCTCTAGGAGACAGGGACCTTGAGAAAGAAAATCTGGCATCAACAACTATGTTGTGACCTTTTCATTATTGGAGTGCCTGGATGTTGCTCTGCTTTATTGGCCTGAATGTTTTCCAAAGGGGGAATGTGAAAGGTGGTAGCAACAGCACGAGGGTTATTCTTAAATGTTATAGCCTTGTTTGGGATGGGTGCAAGGAAGGTGAAGAGGAACATGTGAGAGCCAAAAAGCATAAGAGATGTGGAAGTGAAGTTTCAGGGAAAGTTCTCTGAAGTTTGGGGAAAAGAATTGATCTGAAAGGAAGAAAGGAAGAGACATCAAAAAAGAAGTAGCTAGTAAGTTTAACTTAAAAAATAAGTAATTTGAAATTAGGCAAGATTTTTGCTGTGATCAGTGGCTTTACAATATAATTTGTGGCAAATATAATTTTGAAACACAAAACTAGAACTCTGATTTTTAATGTTCTAGGTATTGTTTTAAGACAAAATATAGTTTCTACAGAGTACATCTTGAGAAAGCTGACTGATGGCATCAGTAAACAAGTGGCATATGTTTTTCAGGTGGTTATTCCCCTGTGTCTTGCTATCCCTCCTCTTCATGTCTATAGAAGGCTTGGGAATTCCTTGCAGGCCTTTTTAAAATTAAACTGTTTTTAAGAACCATGGGCTAACAGATGGAGATGTCA
The DNA here is from genome assembly GCA_013397375.1 of Toxostoma redivivum. NCBI lineage: Eukaryota > Metazoa > Chordata > Aves > Passeriformes > Mimidae > Toxostoma > Toxostoma redivivum. The sequence goes on along the minus strand of VXBI01002221.1, from coordinate 1,597,705 downwards.
TCAGCTAGCCAAAGTAAACATAGTTGCAAAGAGTTTTCATCAATAACTCTGCAGAATTATGCAATCCAGTCATCTTTCAGTTAAACTTTTGGGGAATTGCATAAACCTATGGATGTACCTGAGCAGTCTTCCTGTGTTGCTGTTGAGTGCTCCAGTTCTTCTTGGTAATTTTGTACAGAGCTTCACCTACATGAAGAATACGAGGAGCAAATAAAGGATTCTATTTGCACATGCAGGTGCCTACAGAAGAGCTGGTCTGCCCTGCTGTGCTGGCTCACTGCTGGGAGCTGTGGGGTGCCCGTGCCTCTGGAGGAGCCTTTGTGACCAGGTGAGTGGTGACACTGATGACACTCTTTAGTTGGTCTTGTTCCCAGGATCAAGCAGCTTCCAAGAGGGTTTCATGGGCAGAGAGAAAGGATTTCTCCTGGTGCTGAGCCAATTTTCATTGACCCAACAATGCAGGCACTTCCTCACGAGTCTGTCAAAGTCCTGCACAAGAAGGTGTTTCTAAAATCTGACACATTGTCTTTAAATTTTAAAATCCCCAGATTTCCAGAGCTGAATGGGGAGGGCAGATATCACATGGAGCTGAGAAAGTTGTGAAGTAAATATTCCCTAAAGTTAACTAGAAAATCCAGATACTTGCTCTGAGTTCTGCTTTAGCCCACAGCTGATATGCTCTTGTTGCCTGCTCGGTAATTTGTCGGGAACAGGGAAGAAGAATTCAGACTTGGCAAGCTGGTGCTGCAGACAGATTTTGTCAGATGAAATCCCAGTAGACATTAGTCCAACATCAACAGCTCCTGAGCTATCACATGGGAATGCACAGGGAGATAAAACCAACATCCTAAAGGGAGGATCCTCTATTTTAAGGTGCAGAGAGGGCAATCTGGCTAATGTAATTTTTTCCTTTCTTTCTGTAGTTGTTCAGAGAAATGATAGAAAATGCTGGTTCCAAACACAGATACAATTCTGTCTTTTCTCGAATGCTCAACTACATCTAAAGTTGCTTAACTTCTCTTTCTTGGCTTTTCCTACATGTGAAGAGAAGTTAATCCTATCTGCCTTTACCTCAGAGGGATTGTAAGGGCAGAGTTTGGAAAAGAATTTGCTGTCTATGCAAAGAATCCACAAGTGACTGCAGGGAAAAAAACCCCAGACCTACCGTTGGGAAACTCCAGCACCAGTCTACTGCTTTCTGGAAGTGGAGTGTTCTGTTACATAAACATCCTTGAAGCTTTGCAGAAGGGGTGACATTCACATGTGGGCCCTGACTAATTGGGCTTTGTGTGTGAAGAACGGGGATGGAGAGGATAAGGAAATGAAATCCCTAAGGTGCAAGCTGGGCCTCCTTCTTCCCATGGCCTGGGCTGCTGCTTACGTGTTGGAAAGGGGTCTCAGAGCCTCCTGTGCCACTGAGCACTGACTGGGAACTCTGTGGGCTCTGCAGCCCAGGCTGCATCCCAAGCGCCCTCCCCAGTGAGGAGTCCTGCTCTGCCCAGCATCCCTCTGCCCAGGAACTGCTAATGTCTCTCTGTACTGAAACCATCCTTAACTCAGTGGCCCTGCCTCTATCTAGGCATGATATCGTGCACACAGCATTGACTCTTAGCTGCTTCTATGGAGGCAGAAGGCAGCTGCAAACTCCAGGAGCCCCAAATTGCTCTCTGGAGGAGTCTGCACCCTTCCACTGAGTATGTGGAGAACCTAGATCTCGCAGTTGCTCTTTGATGCCCAAAGTTAGGCAACCAAAACTCACTCAGTTCTCAGGGCCCAGCTCTGCCCAGCCCCTGACCTGGCAGCAAAGTGGAGCTGCAGCACGAGTCGAAAGTCACCACTTTGTTCTGCACACACTTTCTAAAGCTTTGTCACTAGTCCTGATCAAAGAAAAGAACTTATTTCCTCCTCCATCTCTTTAGGGAAGACTGTGCATAGCAGACATGTAAATAACTTGGTAGTGTCTAATATAAAATTCACATGTGTATTTTTCTATGTGTTATAACAAACACAGAATAATAATGTGCAGGTTTTTCATTCTGTGTAGCAGCTCTCAGGGTATGAGGTCAGATTTAGCAACTGGGATGTTAAAGGATCAGATTCACAAGCTGAAAGAGCCAGTGTGGAACTGGTTAGGAAAGAGTAAAATCTGAATTCCCAACTCTTTTTCTTTTCACAGCTGTTAAGAGTTCAGTGGGTTGAACTGCAATCCTTCAAGTTCATCTGTTGACTCCAACACAAAACTATTATAAACTGTGCCTCTAAAACACGTGATGAAACATTTCTTGAGAGCTATTTATTCCAACTGCAGCAGAGGAAAGTTTTCAGAACACCCTGCATTTGGTAGAGGAAAGGTCTCTTGAGCTTTGCAAAAGGAGGAATTATTTGCATACCGGCGTAAGTTGCTTTTTGATTATTTTTTTCTCCTGCAGCACGGAACAAGACAATACTTCTAACTTTCCCCCACCATGAAAACATGATCAAGTAGCACAAAACTATGTTTAAGTGCCTAGCAGAGAATTTCTATATACTTTTCATTCTGTAATCGTATGGATCAGGGGTTTTATAATGCAGCATTGAACTCAAGATAATTTAATACTATGCGTTTTCTTTCCTTTAATGTTTTCTGTATCTGAATAAGAGTTCATTCACTTACAATACTAATGCAGAGGTATAACAGACTGAGAGCTTCAATCAGGTGTGGGGTTTGCAATTACAAGGAATAAGGAAGACTTTGGGGTAACATTTTTCCAGATGTTTCTTTTACACCTTTGCTCTGAAGTTTGATCTTACATATCTATTTACATTCTCCTCTAGGCTTTAGCTGTGGTAAAACACTTTCCATGCTGAAGATGGATCATGCAAATGTGACCCAAGCTATGCTTGATGCTGAATCCCCCAGCACAGAGAAGAACAACAGCAATGAGTATTTTTACATTCTGATTGTCATGTCTTTCTACGGGATCTTCCTGATAGGAATAATGCTTGGCTACATGAAATCCAAAAGAAAAGAGAAGTCATCCAATTTGCTTCTGCTCTACAAAGATGAGGAGAGAGAGTGGGAGGAAGCTGTGAAGCCTGTCCCAGCCGTGGCAGGGCTGAAATCGGTGCAGATCCCCATGATGCTGAACATGCTGCAGGAGAGCATGGTGCCATCCCTGTCCTGTGCCATCTGCTCCATGGAAGGCAGCAGCGTCAGCTCCGAGTCCTCCTCCCCAGATGTGCACTTCACCATCCAGGAGGAAGTGCTGGATTCTGAACTGGGGGAAGTGTCAGAAACACCCCTCAATGAGAGCAGCGAGGGCTCTGTGGAAAACATCCATAAGAACTCCTAGCACTTGCAGGGCTCCCCTGGTCAGCTGCCAAAGCCTGAGTGGAGCTCCCACTGAGAACTTGTGGCTCTACTTTTCTGCTCTCCAATGAACTCTGAACAGGTATCTGTGCTCTTGGGCCCAAGGTGTTCCTGAGAGCTGGCAGGACAAGGAAGCAGTGGTACCCAACTGCAAAGTGTAACTTGCACATAATTGGGTTGCTTAATTTTAATTTTTCCATTATTATTTCTTGCTATGAAAGCTAAGAAAGTGGTGAATATATATGTATTTTCTAACGAGGTAATTATTACTGGCATGTCTCTGCATATTTCAGAATTCTGTAAATATCTGGGAAATGTTTGGGGGAAGTTACCCTCATGCAAATGTTCTTAAAGATGATGGGTAATGCTCATTCACACAAAGCTGTGATAGAATAGAAATACTCTTACTGTGTTTTTCTTATGACAAACCACAGCCAACAGCCACATTTGCTCAATGAGGCCTCAAAAGCTGAAAATTTGTTGATGCTGTAGTTGAAGGGAGATTGCAGCATGGCTGGAGACTGACTTTAGGTATAGAAAGAATGAAAGACAAGGCAGAACAAGAGAGGCATTGGGTTCCTGTGCAGTTGTAAAACCTGGCTCCAGACCCATGACATTTATCTGTGTCTTTGCTTAAGTTATACCTGCACTGGCTGGGTTAGGTTCACCACCTCCTGCTGCAATCCAGCCTGTGACTGTGTTACTAACAGGAAAGATGGTTTAGTTTTTTGCTTTTGTGTTTTTTAAAGATGTGTACATTTGGTCACAAAAGGCAAAGATCTGTAAGTAAAGGAGATGTTAAAAGATCTTTGTTACAGGCTGTAAGATGTAGAAAGGCTCAAGCAGATGCTGCTCTGTTACACCCCCTTGAAAAATAGGTGGAATTCTGACTGGAATTTAACCTAGCAAGGGTGAATTCCTGGCTCCACTGAAATCATCAGTCGAGTCAGGGACTGGCACAAGATTTTGTGCTTCTCTGTTGGAGTTAAATTCTCTATTTGAGGTCAATGAAATCTTACCCATTTACATCATTAAAGAATCTAGACTTTGTGCTCTATTTAAGCCGTGTAGGTAAGCATTGTGTTACATCTTTTTTTAAGTCAGCTCACATGTGACACATGCATTTCTATAAAGCTATTAGTAACTAGTTTTTAAAATCACCACAGACTTTCCCCTTCCACAATTTAATGGTACTGTGACATTTTTCAAATGCTCATGACATTTGTTGCGAAATTATTGCACTTTTAAAAGAAGTAAAAATTAATACAAAGAAGAAAATTAATATTTCAATCATACCTTATATTTTATAATAACTTATTACAGTGTTTTGATTAGTTTTGAAGCATGAGGGCTGAAGAGCCTGATTCTAAAGCATTGCACAGCAAAATATTTGCAAAATGTCTCCACGTATTTCCTGCACTAAAATAGCTCTGTGATTTATCCACTGGCATTAGAGCTTGAGAGACAGCTCGAAAAGCATGAATGCTGACCCGCAGCCCTGAGCTGAGGCTGGAGTGAGCTGTGCTGCTGTGTTGGGAAGGGCTCAGAGGGTTAATGGATGCAGGGATCAGGGAACCTGTCTCTCTCTAAGCACAGCACAACAAAGGCTCCATTGTGCTCGCAAAGAGCCTGGTTGGGGCACACTGGAGGCAGCGGGAGGTTTTCCATCGACTTCACTGAACTTCGGACCAGACCATATAAAGCTTTTTGGTAGATTTACTCTAAAAGGGGCTGTTTTAAGTTTGAAAGGAGCCAAATTAAGTTTGGCACTTTGCCTGGAATCACTTGAATCCTGAAACTTTCCAAATGAGACTGACATGTGCAAGTTGTCACATTTTCCATTGCTTTCTCCTCCGTCCTTTACTTCTGGTATAAATGTATTTGTTTCTGTAAAAAACTGATGTATATAATTCCTAACATCGAGTTGTATATAATTGTCTCATGTATTTAAAGTTTATTGTTTCTACTGGCACTAATTTTATTTAAATAAAGAAACACATTTCCTGGAAAAGTCTCCATGTTCGTTCACTGTGTCAACTAGATTCCCAGTAATGAGACTGGGCACCATTCCTGCAGGATCCTTTTCTTAGCCTCTTTTTGAAATGATTCCTTGAGCTTTGCAGTTCTGCAGCATCGTGGGCTGACTGCAGGGCTGAGCCAGGTGCTCCAAATCCACCTTTGGTCCCTGTTGGATACTGGCAGCATGCTCAGGTCGTGAACGTGTGCGAGCAGGGCCACAGGGATCCCCTTCTGCAGAGACCTGGGGGTGCTGGGGAGGCACTGGGGAGGCTGGCAGAACTGCTATGGAAACTTGTACTGCTTATTCAGCCTCTGGACATGTTTGCATTTTGAGTTTCAGAGTTAGATTTGCTTTGTAGCAAACTGAGTGGGCTAGGGTTGAGGTTATGGACAAGTATGTGACACAGATCTGTGATCCCACTGGATTTCCACTGCTTGGCCATGGCACACAGCTTTGACCCTGGGTCTCACTGCTGCTCTGTCGTTCCCAGTATTATGTAGAGAGGGAGTTTTCAGAAACTGCCTCCCTAAAAAGGGAATAAATGTTTAGAGGCAACTTTGAACTTCCTTAAATCTGTTGAATTACATGTACAGATTCACCGGCACTGGTTAAGACCTGCTTGCATGGGGTAGTTTGAGGTTGTTTCAAAAATCAGATTGCTAAATAGTTCTATCTGCTTGCTTTCCCACAAAACAGGCTCCCCTGTGCTCTGCTCTCTTCCCTCACTCCGTATTAAATAATTCTGGGGCCTGGTCACAAGCTCTGTGGAGCTCAAGCTGCCCATGAGCAAGGCAGCGCTTCCCTGCAGCCGAGCAGTCCCGCGGGACAGCGGCGTGTCCTGGAATAGCGGGTCAGTCCGGAACGCTCCTCTGCCACAGTCACCCATCCTGCTGCCTCGGGGCTTCAGTGTCCCACTGCCACCACGATGAATCAAGAAACATCTGACAGCGCTGCTGATAAGGAGGAAAAACAGAACAGAAAGTAAATAACAGCTCTGCTGCATGGATTGCAAAGGTAGCTTATTCCAGCAGTTTCTTGTTTTAAATTGAGCTACTATAAAGGGAAACACTGCCTGCTTCAGAGCCTGTTTAGACTGAAAAGAGCTACTAAACACAAAAATGTGGCCACCTTCTTGCAGAGTGTTATCGAGCTATCCTTGGGTTGTGGGGTTGGAGAAAGCATGTAGATAGTTCTGAATGTATTTGCTTTTGTCCTAAGGTGTTTGTCCAAATCAGTATTCTGATGACACCGGGGAAAAAAAAAAGAAGCTAAAATCTATTTTAGCCACAAAAGTTGGATGCATGTGCAAGTGTATGCAATGATGCCTTGAAGAAAGCCCAGTTACCCTAGACTGCTAGGTAGCTATTATTCCAAAATAAGTGTTGCTAATCTTCAAAAGCTACAGATAGAAGGCAAAAAAATTGCTCCCATTAATCTTGTTTCAAATTCCTTTTGACTACTAAGGAGTAAAAGGTAATAATATTGTTTTTTTCCAAAATAAATGACATTTCCAGTGTGCTTCAGTAACTAGGTTAGATTCAGAGCTAATAGATCTTGTCTTGAAGGACATGATAATTGACTGTAATTTGACTGAATGGAGGTGATTTTTTTACAAATGTATTCTTCTTTAAAAGAATACAGCAATTAGACTCCCATTTCTTGGCAGTGCTATACCTCATACATTTGCTGCAGTAGTTACCACATACTCCCTTTGAGAGAAAAGAAGAAGGCGGCCACATGTGGCCTGTGTACATGGGTTGGCTCCAGGACCTACTGTAAATAGAAATGCCAGCTCTCAAGGCTTCCAGCTGGGATCTGATAGGACCTGTCCTAAATCCTACCAGTGCATCGTGGCCAGACACGCCTGTGAGGTTACTCATTCCGTGGCTGAACCTCCTGAATAAATGAAGGGGGAATGCAGAACTCATCTCTTCCCCAGGCACAGGATCTCCCCAGCTTTCCCAGCATGGCTGTGCTCTAGCCCAGGGGAGAGTTAACCAGAGAAGGAAGGCCAAAGAGAGAATCCTCTTTGCCGGGACCAGAGCACAGGTCACAGATGGTGGCAAGGCCAGGAACCTCATGTGCTACAACTCACTTCAAAGCTTCTCTCCTTGGCTTGGCCCTCTCGCAGTGGGTTCCCTGGATCTCTCCCTTTCTCAGACAAGTGCCCACATTCACACAAATAATCAAATAGATTCTCAAAGAGTTGGAAAGGAAGGAAATGGGTAAATTCTCACGGTCATTTCTGTTTCTAGGTCCTCAGTGCATGATGCTGGACAAGGATATGTGCACTGCTTGAGTACAAGGGGTACACAGGTCCCCAGGGAAAACCATGCTTTTATCACAGCCCTTTCAACCAAGAGGTAAAACCATCTGCCTTTAATTTTCATCTAAAAATTTCAGATGGGAGTCCCTAGCACATAAAAAATGAGCATTCTCAGAGATGCTCAAAGTAGGTGCAGCACAGAATAGTTGGATATGCCAGGTGCAATTGTGGCAAAACTGGACCATTCTCTCCTGTGTTTTCTGACTTAGATGGCCATGTTATAATCTTTTTAGGACTTATCCTAGTGGGAAGATGATTTCTTCCTGAGTTAACAGCTGGATCTAAGAGGCATAAAAGTTAGTAAAATTGTTTAGGCTATTGGTTTTCATGCACTGATTATATTTGCCTCTGTGTATTTGGTTGATTTACTTTTATACTTTTTCCATTTTCATGCACTTCTGCAGGTCTTACTGTGTATGGCCAAAAATAGCTGCACCTTCTTAGTGCATTGACACTTCTGTAACCAGCTCAGCTGGGCAAGAAATGGAAAATAATAAAAAAATCAACCAGCACCAGTTTTTCAGAGTTTAGTCTGGATTGGGTAGGGTTTAATTTGTGTAAGACCAGATTAGACTGAGGCATTTGCCACACAAATAAGTGACTAAAAAACGATAATAAAGGTAATTGGATGATGCATTGCAGACTATGTTCCCAGTTCTATACCTCAATAATCTGTTCAACTGGCCAGTGCTGCTCTGGATTATTGTATGATGCTACTTATATTGCTGTCTGTGAAAATATGAGATGTTTCTGATAGATATGAAATGCTTGTGAATTTTAGATGAAAGATATGGTATAAATACAAAACCTTTGCCCACTTAGGAGCAACAATTTATTTTCCTCTCCTTAATACTACTAGATGCAGCAGCAGTATTAAGTAGTATTAAGTGCAACAAATGCCAATTTCTAGCACTTTGAATATCTCAGGTCATCCCTCCTCAGGCCCAGAGAAGCCAGGTAACAGGGTTTTTTGCTTAGTTGAGAGCTGGAGAGCAGGGCAGTAGTTCTGGGATATGGAAGACTAAATTCAGTTCCCCCTTCAGGTCCAGGTTCACTGTGGTACTCTGGAAAATTACTTGCTTTAGCCAAGACTCCCTTTTATAAACTTTAAAGAAGAGCACACCTTCCCTGCCTAAGGCTGATGGAAAGATAACTATGCTGAGAATTTCAGAGTGCTGGTCTCTGATGGAACGTGAGAAAAGGCAGAAGAGTTGCTTATCCATAGAGAAGGAACCAATTAAAGAATGAAAGAATTTCCTGTGGTGTGAACTCCAGCTGTTCAGATGGAACCATCATGTGATGCCTCCAGGCCCTGCAGCTCAGCTGTGAATGCTGGACCTGTACAGCCTGCTATGGGGCAGGTCCCCAGCCTAGCCCTCCCTAGCACAGCTGTGTCTCATCCCAGCAATGAAAACATCAGCTAAACACTGCAGGTGAGAGGATGTGAGACATGCAATTGCCTTTGAATTCCACCTTAGCCAATGCACAAAAGCTTGCTCTTTTCTTCTCCTTAGGAGAAAATATAAGCTGTGCACCTCTAAGGATGTACATCCCCCTTTTCTTTCCTCAGTTTGGGATAAACTGATCAAACAAGGCTTCCTGTAAGAGAAGAGAGAGGAAGAGGAAAATCTGATGCTGCTACTATTTTTTAACAATAGGTATGGAGTGATACAGCAGCACACAGGCTGCCTTGAATATAACACAGGAGAGCCCCTGTGGTGCCTCTTTCCAGGCCTTAATGGAAGACCCATCCCATAATTTTCCTTACAAATACCTGCCAGTCCTGGCAGCAGCAGCAGCCATTGAGTGTCAGTAATTGCTTTTCAGCCTCCAGCACTGTGCTGCCACTGCCCTGGGAAACAGGGAACACTCCTGACACTTGCAGAAGCAGGGAGCCATGCTGGGACTGCTGAAAGCCCAAGCACCACTGGGACATTTCTCCAGATCTGTCTCTCCTCACTCATCAGTGCATGAGAGCACTGTGGAAATTCAGGGGATGTGCATTGAGTGCATAGGGGTTAATTTTCATCAGCTGCACAGGATTTTATGCCAAAGGATGCTCTTGACTTTGGTTACAAGGGTGTTATCTAAGAAATGACACTGAGGCCAGTGGGTGATGTGATGGTAGCACCTACCTTGTTTACTGAAAATCTGCTCATTGTGCCTCCACTGGAGGAAACAGCAGCAAGAGCCTGTCACATTCTGTTTCTCAGGGTCTATCTGCTCAGTGTTAAACATAATTAACTTCAGTCATATCTAATTAGCTGCTCTTTGGCCAGGGTGTGTATCTCAGATGGATGCTCACTGTAAAGATTTTTTTCTCCTGTGTTCATCAAGAATTCAAGACTAGATTAAAATAATCATGCAGCTGACTTCTGCAGAGAGGTGCCAATGGCTGCTGAAAGGGCTGACCTTCATCATCCTGCAGTGGCAAGAAAAATGCTGCCTTAGAGGTGGCTGCTCAAGGCTTTTATTACTTCAGGTGATCTACAGGGACTTTACTTACTGTTTGTGTAGACGTTTACACAGTGCATTATACATTAGTTTTGTAATAAAACTAATGAAGAATATTCAATAGATCCCAGGATTTCTTCTGTCAGTAAAAAAGAATTTTTTCCACAGCTTCTCTTCCATGACCTTTAGTTTGTCTTGTGAAGTACTACCATCAGGAATAAGAACATTATATTCATGTGGAAAGAAGAGTACAAAACATTCATATAGAATAGAGTTTTGGAACCAAATGTGTCCTGTATAGGAATATTTGTGAGATACATATGTGCCAGGGAAATATCAGAAACCCAGGAGCTGAGAGTAGTAGTATTAGACTCTGAGTCCTTGTATTTATTTTTTTATGATATCTAGACAGACAGTGAATTTTCCCTCATTTTTCTGTTAAGAGCTGTATCAGTTTGAACTGGAAGAGTCCAATAATTGTACTTATATCTGTACGTCTGTTCTTTATGGCCCTGTTTTTTCTCCCTTTTCTACTACTTTCCTACAGGACCATAGCCCAGGGAAATTATTTTTTCAGGCCTATCCTTGCTTTCTTTTTCTCTACTGCATAAAAGTTATAACTTAAGGCACTAAAGTCAGGTTGAACCTGATTTTTTTTCTTTCCCTTGGCACTCTTTAATGCTGACTGCACCACCTCTTGAGTAGCGCAGTACGTGCTTTCCTACCAGCTACACACACTGACATATGGTTACCATCAATTTTATAGGGGCTTGGAAGCACAAGGGATTGTGTTCATTTATCTTGTTATAAAGTGGGGCAGAGAATTTGTAACTTCTACTGCAGGTCACCAGTTCAAATGCAAACCCAGGGCAGGAGTGACCAGCCTTGATGTGGGACTCGATGGCTTTTGTGCCACCGGCTCTGTGAGACTGGGTCCCTCAGCACACTGAAGGAAGTGTTTTGAAGATAAAGAGGAGATATTTTATGCTTCATTCTGCAAAAGCAGGGGCAGGTCTGTACACTGGGTGATGTGAAGGAGCTGCTGAAGTTGCTGGCTGGTGGGGAATGGTGGAGCCCTCCACCATTGATGATCACTGATACTCCCCAGCTGGTATCTGCTCACCAAAGCACAGCCCCAGCTGGCACCATTCACAAAAGGCTTCTGGGCCATGAGGATGGGAGGTATAGGGGTCACCAGCCCTTTTCTTATGCTGATAACAACCTTCTCACAAATGTTACACTCAAAGTGGCATCAGGGTGTGGTGAGGGGAGGGACAGGTTCCAAGCAGGATTTGGGGAGATAACCCTACATGCCCCCCAACCCCTGCAAGCCAGGAATTTGTCTTTCAGAAACAATGTCTCTCCCTTTCACTTTGTGTTTTTTCCTTTTTGCTCCCTCTGGGCTCTGGAAACATGCGTTTTATTGCTACACAGCAACTTCCCTGAACTCTATCTGGAAGATTAATGGTTTATTGAAGAACAGGCAGGATTTAGATTGTCATCAAGAGACCCATAAAAGCAAGTATGTAAAAAGTGTTATGGAAACAGAGCGTGGCCCCTTGGAGTTTTCAAGGGTGGAAGCTGGGCTGTACACATGCCCTGCATCCCGTTCCTCACCCCTTGCTGGGAGCACACGTGGAAGGGCAGTGGGAGTAATTTGTGCTGGAAATGAATGAGTCCCTTGCCATGAAATTTACTGTAAGTGCACCTTTTCGCATCAGCTGGGTTTTTTCCAGGCTGACTTCTGCCTTGTTGGTGCGCGTGTGCATCTTGTACGTCACTGGGAGCACACTAATGACCATCAGGAACATTTCTTTTGGAATCCTCACAGATATCCCTAGTGATCCAATTTGAAGCACTGCCTGGAAAATGATTAACTCCTCTCTTTGGTCTATGAGGGATTACACGAATCTGCTCTGCTGCTTCGGGCCACAGCCAGCTCATTCCTGTAGACATCCTCGTGCTCCTCTCCAGGGACCCGAGCTCTTAGGGAGTCCTGCACGTAAGCTATTGTTGCATCTGAAAGCCAAACTGTTTCATTTAAGCATGGGTCCATAATAGTGACTGTGCTACCAAGGCCTAGGGAAAGACTGGGCTGCAGGTTACCAGCTGACACAGTGAAAACATCACCCTGCTCAAACACCAGCTACAGCCCTCAGCCTTTTTTACCCCTCATCTTTTTCACAGGATTCATCAGTGGTGATATATTCTATGTGTGGAAATAATGGCTTCATAGGTATGCCAAGCATTGTTAGCAGTACATGGGCAGTTACTGCAAACCATTCCCCTGAATACTGAAAATTGGCTGAAGTTGCCTCTCTCCCCATGCTACCATGGGATCTGCATGATAAAGCCCAGACAGAGCTGAACGGGGAATGCTGGAGCTGTAAAAACACAGATGGCTTAGAGAATGGGTTCCTTAGGTGGAGGTTTAAAACAGAACCTCTGCAGATTGTTGGGACAGCTCATCCTCACACATATCATTTGCTCCATTAGCCTTGATCCAGCACCTTCCCTCAGTACTTCAGTTTCCATGGGCTTCCCTGCCCTCCTCAGCACCATGGGTCACTTTCTGTATATCATAGTAGAAGCAGAAGTAAAATTAAAGTATTAAAAGAAATCCTGTTTCTTTAGTTTTCCATATTTCTTCTCAACCCAGTAAAGGTGCAGGTTTGCCCTTGGCTCCTTGCAGCAGTGGGGCTCCCCTATAAATGGCCTCAAAAGAGCTCCAATGCCCCTGGACCCTGTCGTTTTCCAGGCATGTCAATGAGGTCTCCTCACTCCCAATCTGTTGGGTTTTTGGTCCAATTCACACCAGATTTCTCACCTTCAGCCACAGATGTCCTCGAGGGCAGGTTAACCTGCAGCCTGTTTTAACCTGCTGTTCATAGATGCTTGTTTTGCATTTTTGTCCCCACTGTGCCCTGGATCAGCTGCACAGGAAGCAGGCTGCCCTGACACAGAGCCCTGACCCACATGGGGCAAGCTGGCACCTGGGGTGTCCCAGCTGCCCCTTCCACCTGCTTGGGGGGGTTGAGTCTGTCAGGGGTGAGGAACACTGCTGCAGGGATGGGGCAGACATGAGCTATGGCCACACAACTGCTTTCACACAGGGTTTCTGTGCAGCCTCCAGCTGTTTAGTTCATGTGCGTGGAGCAACTGGAAGTTGTTGAAAAATCTCTTAATTACACTGATTGACTCTCAGAAGAAACTGTCAGGTGATAAAAGCCTCAAAATGAGAATTCCTGCCTCCAAGCAAGGGCAGCAAGTGGTGTGCAGCTTGGTGAAGGCTTACAGCCCCCATGGGGCATCTCTGAGGTCTCTGTGGGTCACAGCCCCAGCCAGTGCTTTTGTAGCTCCATAGCAGCCCCACAGGGGATCTCTGAAAGAACTGTGTGAGTTGTATCCAAGCTTGTGCTCCTTGAGTCCCACAGAAGCCACCAGACCATTTGCCATGTGGCAGCCTGGGGACAGTGGTGGCTCCAGGGGATGGCAAAGGGCAGGGGCAGGGGGTGGATGGCCCTGGTCCATCAGCCCAGGCTGACCAGAGGAATAACAAACATTTGATTTCCTCCTTGATCACATCTCTCAGGTGCTGCTGCTCACAACTATATGCTCCTTCATCCTCCAAGGCCTGTGATTAGTCCCCAGTAGCTGTGTCAGGATGCACTTCATAGTTCAATTACACATCCCAGTCAGAGCAATGTCTCTAGTTGCTCAGCCTGTCAGGCTCCATTAGCTGAGTGCATCCACGTCCCAGCACTGAGCAGAATGGTGAGAATGTGCCAGGCTTACCCAATGAGTGTTTTATCTTGGCTGCATCTTTAATACAAACTGCTCTGACATCTCCTCATCCTTTGCAGAGCTCCCTTGTGAAGGTACAGAATGATTGTCCCTGTTCCTGGGACTGGGCTGCCTGTGCTGTGCCCATGGAGGGGCCAGAGGGACGTGGTCACCCCTGTGGTGGTGACCACAGCTGTGGCCTCAACCACAGGGTAATCAGGAAGCATTTTCTCATACAGGCTAAGGTCTGCTCTAGCTTTGCCTTGTTGATATTTGTGAAACCTCTAATTAGCTGCCCTTTCATTTTGCTTTGTATCTGAGGTTGATACTGTGTCATCAGCTTTTCTCAGGAGTTTTAATATTTCCAGTGACTTATGAAAAGGGCAATTCTGTCAGGCATTTTGTGACCTTTAACTTGGGAGAATGTCATTCTTGAGGATGACTGTGGCCATTTTGTCTGCTGTGCTCCTCACAGTGATAATTTTGTGATGATGGTCACTCTAGAAAATCAGATTGCAGGTTTTTAAGTGTGGACTAAGGAATCCCATAGTGAATTCCTTTCTATCCAACCTATATACAAAGAAAATCTTGTTTGTTGTCTAATGTCTATAGGGACATCAAATGAGCCAACTGGCCTGCAAAGTCAAAAGGAAAAAATTCTGGTGAATAGTAAATTTGTTGGGAAAATGGTATTTAGGTCATCCCAAAACTATTTATGAATTCAGGTCAAATTTTCTGAGTAGTTACTCCTGGGATTTATTTTTTTTTCCTTTTTTTTTTTTTTTTTTCCTGGGAGTAGATTAGTTTTTCCCTTTTACTAAACGCAGGGGTTAATGCATTTGCCCATAAACTGGGAATCCCTCATACAGTTTCAGTCCATGCTTGAGTAGAGCTGGATAATCCATTCCCACTGAATTGCCAGCACTTTTGAGTATGTTAGGAAGAAAGGGCAGTACACCCACAGTATGTCCCACTGGACTTGTGTCCCTACAGTATAAAATATGTATTTCCTGAGCCAGAGAGAAAGAAATTACAGACACTCCCTAGTATGGTGGCTAGCGAATACACAGAGGCAAGAATATATCAAATTTCTGCTATATAATCTGCTCTGACTGTAACTGGTATAGAATTGTACAGGGACGTCAAGGCACTGTGAGATTTGTTCATCCTGTAGCCTGGCAGCCATAGTGCTCCCATAAGAGATGTGGATTCTCTCAGGGCATAGGCAGAAATCAGCCTGGATCCATTGCTTCTTGGATTTATTCAAGGAATTAAATATCTTATCATTTCTTTTGCTGTTTAAGAAGCAAATGCTTTGTTGAAACAACTGTGTTTCAAGTAAAAGCCATGTTAATTTAGTTTCTGGTGCGGAAACATCAGCTTAAATTTGTAAATCATCTTTTTGACTAAAAGCAGTTATTCACATGAATCTGTCAAAGTGGGGCCCTGTTAGCCAGCTGCTAAAGGAGGGGATACAAAGCAAGCAACTCAATTCACCAGAGCTTGCAGGCTGAGAGAGGAGATGTGGTAAACAGAGCTGAGGACAAGTAATCTGGGATGTGGTTTGGGTGTCATGAGTCAGGCAGGCAATGGATAATAGGTAGGTCTTTGGCAACTGTGTTAATATTTAAAAACAGCCTGAAAGCGATAATTGGATCTCACTGACTGCTTCAGTGTGCTTGTTAGAGGTGCTGCTAGCTACAGCAGACTTTCATAGCACAAGCATAGGGGAAATATTTAGCTCATGAGACAGAAGTCTGACCTCTTTTCTCCTCAGTATGTCCTAAGTGTAGAAGAAAAAGTGGAGCTAGGCTGACATTTATTTTTCTGAGAAGAAAACAGCCTGTCTTTAAATTGTTCTTTGGGTTTTTCCATCTGATTTTATAAATGACATGTTATTTTACTGCACCCTTAAATGGAAACAGACCTTATATTTTTATAAGAATATGTCCTGTCTTTTTCTCAGTAACTGCTAGTACTGGGGAAGGGGTGGTGGGCAGAATGTCAGGGGTGAAATCCTATGAAACACAAATCCATAAGCACAGGCTTTTAGATCAGTTCAGGACAACTCTCAACATTTCCTTATACATCTGTTTTCAGTGGGAAAAATAAAATTCCTTTCAGAGTCAGGAAGGATGAAAATGCTGGGAATAACCTATAAGAAAGCTTGAATTTCAGCTGCATCTCTGCAGTTTTTCCCAATTAGCTAATGGGGCAGCTAATAGTGGTGTAGGAACATCTCAGAGTGCTGGTGCCTTTCTCCCCCATCCAATCTGATTCATGCAGCAAACAGCTGCAGGCATGGCAGGTGTTGCAGAGACTGGAGAGAACCTTCAGAGGCATGTTTGAGGAGGATTGTTGCATTCCTGTAGGGTCTGGCTGCACAATATCACACTGGGGAGAGGGAACAGCCAGGAGTGTGGTGGTGAAGCAAACAGGACACTGCATTGGGGGGTCATGTCACAGTTCTGTACCTGACACTGAGTTCACTGAGATGGGCCAGAGCTCATCAGTTTGGATATTTTACATATCTTTGAGGAAAGTACCAAGCAGTTTTAGCCTTAGTGGAAGTGGCAGGTGCCTTATCATTCCCTGTGTGCCTGAATTTTGTGCAGTAATTGGTATTTGCTACCTCAGATTTGTTGCAGGTTAATGCCCAGCCATTGAGCTCTAATTCCTGTGTACATTAGGATGTGCTGATATTTGAAGGGAAACGTGTAATACTCTGGTTTTGAATTTGTAAATGAATGCACAGCTTTCCTTGGTTGCTGGTTGACAGAGAATGCAAGAACCAGCATAATCAGCAGTTCCAGGATTTATCTCTAAACAAATACCAACAAGAGAAAAGCAGCAGTGCAGCAGCTTGCACTGGATATAATTCTCATAAATTCAGTGAGTAAGCACACAGGATTTGCCTCATGAGCTGCCAGACCATGGACAGTCTCCAATCCCATGGCACTGCAGGGGTATCAAAGTTCACTAAATGCATTTACCTGCTAGCACTCTGAGGCCAATATTCCTGCCTTAATAAAAGTACAAGCCTGTTAGACAACAGTTTACAGCTGCATGACAAAAACTGCACAAAATTTATTTATTCTTTTTTAATTCAAGGGAAGCCTAGA
Source organism: Toxostoma redivivum (assembly GCA_013397375.1). Lineage (NCBI taxonomy): Eukaryota > Metazoa > Chordata > Aves > Passeriformes > Mimidae > Toxostoma > Toxostoma redivivum. The sequence goes on along the minus strand of VXBI01002221.1, from coordinate 1,580,651 downwards.
ATAACAAGATAGTCAAAGTGGAATTTTAATGAGCTTGATCTCAGCAGAGGCTTTTAACTGAAGTACATAGCTCAGAGACAATATCAAAAGGTGACATCCTTTACTTTTTTCCTCTAGAGGCCACAGCTGCTTTTCTCCTTCCAGAGCCTGGGACTGCCCAGTGCAGCCTGGGGTAGGCTGTGGCTGCTGGCTCAGGTCCTGAGACAGCCCAGGACAACTCGGGGACTTGTCCTTGCTCAGGGACTGGTGTGCCAAACCTCAGCTGCAAAGGAGATCCTGGGCCATGAAGGCAGGTGTGGGTGAGGCCAATCAGGTAATAAAGCTTATTAGTGCCCCCAGGAGTTTGAGCTCCTTTCCTACAGCTCTCCTCTTTGTCCTCAGGAGATGGAAAGCAGGAAGATGTTACTTTAAGCACTGCTTCTGTGACTGGAAGGTGTGTTTTTGATTCTTTCCTCTAGCTCATATTTGTGATTTAAAAAATAATTTTATTTTATGTGACCTGGAATATTTTTTGCAGTAAGCAAGCTGTTAGGCTCCTCTGGTGGAGGAATTTAGAAGTATGGCGAGTTCTATTGTGGTACCTTAGCATGTAATAACTGATCTCTGTGGGACAAGAGCTTTTCCAATTCACAGTTTTAGGGAGGTTTGTCTGTAGATGCCTGTTACACATCAGGAAAATGTGCCCTCGTTCTTATGAGTTGCTCAGAAAGGGTGAAAGGGGCCACCCTGGTAGCTGTTAAAGGTGGGCCAAGTCTAGGAGATCATGGAACTTCAATTCTGCTGCTTTGGCTGGGAAGTTTCTAGTGCTTTGCATGGCAGTGAGTTTTTTTTTCTGCAAAGCCAGGGTTTGAAAGCTGAGATGAGTCACCACATTAGGATGCTGCTGTGTTGTAGTCCCACGTACTGGCTGAGTGACCCAGGAGCAGTGTGTGGGTGGGGTCAGTGGTTTGCGTCCCCAGCTGTGCCCAGCTCAGGAGGATGTGCACACGGGATGCACTGGGCTGACAGCCTGGTGCTCCTGCACAAGGGCTCGTGCTCTGGGGCTCACTGCTTTAGTCCTTGGTCTGGCTATGGTGGTGTGCTCACACCTCTGAGGTCTGCTCCAGCTCAGTGGAAGTGCAGGGGAAGAACGAGCAGGAGGCAGAGTCGCAGATGGCACAATTACCACAACTGCACTGGGCCAGGTCCAGCTTCCAGAAACTGAAGACAAACTTTCATGTGGAGGATTTTTTTGTGATTTGGTTGTTTGTTTGGTTCTTTTTTGTGTTGTTTTTTTTCCCCTGCAAAGCCAGAAAGGTGTGCAAACTCATTGATCAAACCTCCTTTTCACTGACAGTCCCTGCTATCATCACTAAACCTGGGCAGGATTTTGTAAATAAATATTTCAAAACTCTTTAAAAGGCAGTTAGATGTTCTAAACAGAAGATTCAGTGCAAGGTGCTACAGTTGGATTTCAGATATATCTTTTATATACTTATTTGTACACATGTGTGTGTGGTCCTGTGGTGCAAGAACAGAACCTCGACAGCAGGGAAGGAGGGTTCCATCAAAGGGCAGCCAGGGTGGCAATCTCAATGTGCTGCTTTGTTCTGGTGTTTCACGTGGAACATCAACATCTGTGAGAACGCTGGCTCTGTTCCACAGCACAAGTCTCTTGAGTGTTGTTATATACTGGCTTTGGGAGGTGTTAGAGGCAAAAGTCTTCTGAAGCATAGTGAGCAGAGAACCCCGAGACATGGTAAACTGAAGGTGGAAAGAAATGCATGTTTTTATTTTTAAATATCTATTCCTTGGAAGCTATGGAGTACACCAATGGGTCCTTCCTGTTGCCTTTCTTCCCAAGCTTTTGTGTGACTTTCTGTCTCACAGCAACAGCTGCCACCTGGAATTTGAAGGAAAAATTGCAAAGAACAGTTATTACCAGTGGATTGGGCTTTGGGCACTGCTTTTATAAAAGGTATGGGAAAAGTTGCCTGGAAAAAAACCTGCCAAAGCATAATTATTACCAGGGGATCTGCCTGTAAAAAGTGAGGTGAAGGCAAGCTCAAATTTCAGAATCCAATAAGTTACTGACAGAAGAGGCTCCAAAAAATGCAAAAATTTGCAAAAGATTCTCAAAGCCATTTTTTAAAATCAGAAGTTGTGAATGTGGCAAATTCTGCTCATAAAGTTCATATTATCGTGCTTTTCATTTGTTGCTCATGTTGCCATGGCACAGGAGCAGTGTGTGGAGGTAAATGGAATAGTCTGTACTGTCCATGCCTCTGAGAGAGAGCACCCCCTCGAGTCCCTGCAGGCAGGGCAGCTGCTGCTCCGTGCAGGTGTAAGCTGCCACAAGCTGTGCTAGACATGGTGCTGTAAATCTGCTGCTGTTGTCACCTCCCTGTTCCCTGTACCTTTCTGTGTAATGGCAGCACAGCCCTGGTTGGCTTTTTTTTTTCTCTGAAGTGGGATCTGCCATCAGGACTTTGCAGTCTGGGAACTACTCATCCTATGCAGGTCTTGGTGCTCCACCTGACTTATATTCATAGTTTTCTCTCATTTTCAGGTACTGCCTCATTTTTAGGCAGAATCCCACTTTCCAGGAGACACATTCCCTGTTTTTATTCTTGTAATCACAGCTTTATTAGAGTTTAAAATTATTAAACGGACCATTGTGGTCTCTTGCTGAAAATGGTGCTGAGCAACATATGTTAGGATGCTGAGAGACTATCCTGTGCAAGCATTATCCTGTGCTCCCTTGGTTTTATTCCTGTCTGTATGCATCCATTCTAGGGTATTCTTGGAGATACTGGGCTAGATGGCTTTTTTGGTCTATCAGGTAACAGCCTTTATCTTCCTAAGTTTTACACACATACCTTACCTAGGGGAAAAATAACTGCTTACACAGAAAAAGCTTATTAAAATATTTTTGTAATTGTAACAAGATACTGCATTAATGATGCTGTAAGCTGCTCAGATCTATTGGATAATCATAGTGTGATAATCACAGACTTTAAAGGGATTATTCTCAGCTAATGAAGTTTGTATCCTTTTATTCTGCAAAAGCCGAAGGAGACATTTATTCTTCCTGTTGTACAGCTAAAGTGAGCAGAACTTGGTAGCTGAAAGCCTTGAACTGATATGCATGAAAACACAGAATGACAATATTTTGAGTCACTCTCAGAGAGGCTGCAGGTTCAGCAGATGTGAGGCAGTAAAACTGTATCTCCATGAAAAGAAAGTAGATTATGCAAACACTGCTCAGATCAGCTTGCAAGCTGTTACTGGCTTTGCAAATTAGTAATTGTGTGAGTAAATCATGACTTCCAAACAGTTTGGCCTTTCACAGGTGTACAGAAGGGCAGGTGCAACCAAACACAGGTCATGGGGAGAAAAGAATCTGGTCACACTTGTAGTGAAAGCAGTTTGTGACACTGCTGGAATTTATCCCACTGGTAGGTCTGTGGATAAGGGGTTTTTAGACAGAGACCCTTAGAGATGGGAAGAGTAATCAAATTAAGAACTGATTTTTAGCTTGTCTATATTATGAAGATTACCTAAACTGTTAAGTCTCTTTCTAGCCACTTGCTTCCAAAAAAGTGATGTGGTTCCCTGTGATGTGCCACTTTTGGAAAGGGACCAGTTCTAAGAGATGCAAGGCATAGGGGGTAGCTGAAACTTAGTGCCTCAGACTGAAATAATTGTTTAAAAGTGAAGAAGGATTGTTTGGGTTTGTGTTACCTGTAATAAAGGTACATAAATAAAGCTAAATAAAGGGCTTGAGTATCTATCTTTGCTATAAAGGAAGTTTATATCACTGCAGTCAAAACCTTCAGATCTACCTAAGGACAGAATTTAAAGAATTTTGACTACACAAAGGCTCTGAAATTGCTGTTCAGTTTATTTTTAGAAAGTTTTGACTTTCTCATACTACCATAGCAATGAGTGCTGCTGAGGTCTTCCCTTGGGCACAACTTTCATGTGTCTGGGTCTTTTGCAAGTGCTTGGTGAGTCCTGGCACCACTGCAAACCATGGCATGCTGAGGCAGGCTCTCAGGTGAGCTGGGGTCTGCATTTAGGTGTCCATGACCTCTCCAAACTCCAGGTAACTTCAACAGTTCATTGTTCTGGGGTAGAAATGGTGCCAAACAAGCAGAATGCACTGACTGTGCCATGTGTAAGCCCAAGGCAGAACTGGGGAAGGGCTCCTCAAAGTGGTGTATTTACGAACAGTAACATAAGGCTTATGCTGTAGGTCCCTGGTGTACTGGTTTAATACTTCCAGACTTGCCCCAAAGCCAGTGTGTGTGAAATTGCTGTGCTCATGTGCAGCAGTGCTGAAGAATTCCACTTGCTGGGGCTGATGAGAGTGGCTCCGATGGTTACAGGCTCTGACAAAGACCAAGCCTGGCTGGTTTTGGGCAGGCTCGCTGTGTGTGAGGAGCCAAGCAGGCACTTGAGGCATCCAGGGCTCCCTGGAGCACATGGGGCTCGCTGCACACAGTGACAGGACCTTGCTGACTTGTCAGGGACGTTGCTGTGGGTGCCCCATACACTCTTGAGATGTCTCTAGTGTTCTCTATAAATAAGTGGTATTGAGAGACCAAAGCTGTTAAATGTAAGGACAGTGCTGAGAGTGACTCTCTTCTTGTTGCCTGGTGCTTTGCTTTCTCCAGTGCCAGGGAACACTAACATGCATTTTCTTCAGTCCTATCAGATCTTATAAATGGATTCCTAATCTTAAAACTCCAGTTTAATCCCAAAGTACTCTAAATTTGAATTCCAGTCTGTTAAATCTACTTAAGGCTTCTACCATTTCTTCTTCTTCTCTGATTGTGCAAAATCCTTCAGTTCATTTTATTCTTAATAATGACATACATGGCCTAATCACACAGTCCCAGAGTAGACCATGTATATATAGACTTTATATCCTTCCAGCCTGTGTGGTGCAATTTGTGTGTCCTGAGACAAAACTGCACCTGCTGCATTTTATGGCTAGAATTCAAAGATTCTTGTGGCTCATACCTATCTGGCTTTCTTAGCTGAGCAGAAAGTCTGAGCAAAAATAACTCAAAAATCCCCATAGCTTTATCTTTCAGAGTGGATAAGAACAAAGTGTTAAATGTGTGCAGAGGCAGTGCTATCTTACTTCATTGGCATGGATGTTGCTTTTAGGATTTTAAATTCCTGCTGCCTTGTATCATTGAGATGTCTCTGCAAATGTATTTTTCTTTCTTTATTCTATTGTATTATGACTCAGAGACTTGTTTAAATATCTAAAGAAAACATATAGATCACCCAATTCAGTCAAGACTGGATTGTAGGTATTTAATTGCCTTATCTGACAGAATTCAACAGGAATTGAGCACACTAATGTATTTGAAAGTCTGAGTATTAGTGCTAATGAAAAGAGCTAGTGATGTGGTTTTTTCCTTTTTTTTTTTTTTTTTTTTTTTTTTTTAATTTTTAGCTACAGGTAGGACTGGAAAGATATTTTAAATTTTCCCTTGCTTGCTCATTTCCTGACCTGAGCACTGATTTCCCCAGGAAGGGATAGGGATGTGCACTGTACATGTTTTGGGAATGCACATCACTGAAACAGTGACCTGATCACCTTTTCAGTGCCAGCTGGTCCCTGCAGAGCTGTAAGGTGGCAGCTCTTCATGCTGTAATGCTCAGAGTAAATTTGAGCCTCCAGGCCTGGGATGTGAGAGGGACCAAGCCTGTTGGGTTGTTGCACTCTGCACTTCCTCTCCATTATTGTCTTTTACAGCCCTGCTGATGGAGGAGAGGGATTTGGCTTGCAGGTGGGATGTTGGCTAGTGCTGAGTTGCTGTAGCTTTAGCTCTGGGTTTTGTGAAACCTCTGATGATGCAATTTTTATTTGGGGGCTCTAGGTTTTAGAAACCCACTGGGAAAGACAGTGGGAGTGTATGAATTAAGGTAGGAATGGTGCTCCCTCAGCAGAAGCAATGTAGATAGAAACTGCATCAGGCTGAGGATGGTAAACACTTTTAGCACATGTACATGCCTGATAGGCTGGGATATTCAGTGATATTCATGTTCAAAAGATCTTATTTCTTCTCATGAACTGTCTGGTTTCCTTTCCCTTGGAGCTCTTGGTGTTCACTGTCTGAACTGATGATGTGGGTAAGATCAAATTCAACCTGACAAAATAAGTCAGAGGATGTGAAACTCTCCTTTTTTCCAGTCTCCCCTGCGAGCAAATAAATGTCATTTCACCCAAGTGAAAAGTTGTTCTCAACAGGGTTCAGACTTTTATATTTAGTGAAATTATGTGTTTTTCTACATATGAAGATAGTTTTGGTGTTTGTCTGTGTAGGGATTTATGTTTTGTTTTTCTGTTTATGATTCTTAAGGTGATATATTAAGAAGGGAATATTTTAGTGCTGGCAACTCATTCTTCCCTGCCCTTCCTGCCACCTTCCTCTAAAACACTGGGCATCACAGGCCATGGGGTCAGGCAGAGGGGCAGTGCTTCAAAGGGGTTTTGCTTTGTGCAGGCATCCTGTGATGCCAGGAGAACAAATGTGTAGATTAAGGGATAAATCCCATTTGTCCCTGTGGTTTCTAGATAATTAAGGATGGTGTGTTAGCTAGGCTGTCCTTATTGCTTTTGTCATAGTCTCATACAAAGACAGAGCTAAGGGCCATGCCTGTCCAGCAGAGGTGTGATGGTGCTGGAGTAACTAGCTAAGGCATCACCTTTAGTAAGTGTCTAAAACATCAGCTAAATGGCAGCAACAGCACCGAGCTGGAGTGTGAAACTGGAGCATCTTCTGGGAAAACAGGAGCTGTAACAGGAACACTTCATTAATTAAGACTCTACAATAAGCATAATTGTTGCTCTGTTTGGGCTGGTTCTTTCTAACCAAAGCTTATGACTAAGCTAAAGAAACAATCTTGAGATGTGATTATAAGGAGAAGGAACTTCAGTGTGAAGTAGGGGGAAGTGGAAAAAATGAGGCTAAGGAAAAGAAGGGTGCCTGTGGGAACAGCTCAATTTGTTATTCTTTTCCTTTTTCTCAAATAATATTCATTATATAACCTCAAGAAACTTTGCTTTCATGTTATAAGACTTACATACATAAGCCTAAACCTGAAGACATGTGGTTTTTTTTGCTTTGCTAGCAATCTTTTAGGAGACAAAATGGGCCCTGAGGACAAAACACTTTGTTGTTTGCTTATCTTTGGAAGGTATTCATTCAGTCTTGATGTTCTGTACTCTCCCTAGCCTCAAGTAATGTGATCCTAGAAGGTATTGCTTACAGCTAAATGTAGTGTTTAGTCTTCAGACTTTTATAGCACACAGAACTAGCAAAAAGTTCTGCCAGTCAATTTGGAAATTTCCTGTGGCGAGTTATAAATGGTGTCAACAGTAATGTTGGTGTGGGTGAAGGTAAAGGTCTCTGACTCTTTCCAAATCTGGCATTACACTTCTAAGATAAATGTTGTGCTCTAATTGCATCATACATCACCGTGGCACCCAGCCCTTCCTGAGGATCCTTTTCTGTGGGACAATCTCCACTCTTTCACATCTGTGTGCTGCTGTGACTTGGTCAAACTGCCTTGAGCTATTTCTCAGAGAGGTATTGTGATGTCAGAAGAAGTTTTTGAAACAAATCCATAAAAATGAGTAGCAACAAATTGTCAAAGCTGAACAGTGTAGTTCTGCTTTTTCAGTTCAAAACAGTGGGTGTTTTGAAGGTAGTCAAACAGAAATTACTGAGCTGCTAGCTGTGGTGCATAATTTATCAGTGAAATTAGCTTTGGTGCCAAAGGAATAACAGATGGCAAATTGATGCTGATTCTTGAGGGAATCTGGCAGGATTAACTCGGGTAAGGATGACTTTCTACAAGAGAAAACTATTAAGCAATTATAATAAACAATAGAATTAGTAGTCATATAGATATGCTGAAGAGGAGAGATTCACACAAAGAAGCCATGCCTCACAGCTATGTTTTTGTAAGATCTCAATAATTAAGGAGCTAATTCTCCATCTGGCTTATGTTAGAGTACTAGAACTTCTTAAAAACCTAACCAAACAAGAAAAAAATAAGCCCAAAACAAGCAAAAAAACCCCAAAACATACCCTCAAAATTCCTCACAGAGATTGAGTTAGGAGTAAAGCAGTAGTTTTCCACATTTGGCAATAATACAAACGGCAGAAAAATAAAATTAGGAAAAATACTAGGAAAATAAAAAAGAAAGCACCTTCATACTTTGTTCTTGTCTCACTTAGTCTGTGCAGTTTTGGATTTTTTCATAGTGTTCAGAAATTTCTATGAAGATGTAGGAAATGGTGATGTTCCTTAAACTTGGAAGATGTGATGTGAAGTAGAGGGTGGGAAAGGCAGACCATGGCAGTTTATAAACTCAGAGATATGGAAAAGGTGACTAGTGAAGGCATATTCAACATTTCTCATGACATGGGGTCTGTAAGTACATAATGAAATAACCAGCTGACAAGTTTAAGACAAACAAAACCCCCCTTACTTTTTTTTCCACAGAAACATAATTAAATGATGGCATGCCTCGCCGCAGGATGTTTTGAAGGCCAAATGTTTCAAACCATTATTACACAAATCAATGGAAGAAAAACTTCCACACAAGGCTCCTGAACAGTAGATACAGTCTCTGGTTGAGGAAGTTCAGAGCTGGGAGGATACACTTGGGAAATATTACGTTTTACTTGTGCTGCTTTCTCTAGGCATCCCAGCTGCTGCAGGGGAAAAGCAGCAGATTAGAGGGATCTTTGACCTGACCCTGGATGTGTGGTGGTGCTGGGGAATCTCCCTGGTATATTCTAGGGAAGCATCTGTCCTCCTCCAGCTCTCTGCCCTGTGAAAGCCTGGCTCCTGTAGATGGATACAAAGCCAAGCCAATAAAAGCCATTTTCAGTGTCCTCTGCCAGGCTCCTGACATCAGGACTAAAGAAGGCAGCTCGTCTCACCTCTTGGTTTCTTAATACAGAAGAATTAATTCTGGATAAGAAACTAATCTTGATGGCATTTCTGTTAGTCCAGTGGCTTCACAGCAAACCTGTTTCCTTCCCAGCTTGGTCCTGCAGCTTGTTTTATACTGCCAGATGAATATTCCATTTTTGTATCCCCAAACAGCAGATTCTCTGAGACACATAGCCTAGGTGTGAGGCCCAGCATAGCAAACTTGCAAAAAGTTTTCCATAAAATTAAACTAAATATGAATAATATGTATGTATTATATATTATTTATATTATGATATATAATATAAACTAAAATTAAACTAAATAACTGAAGAGTATGTGAGATATTTCAGTTTCATCCACTGTCATTTAAAAGGGGGATTTTGTGTATGGTTGAGGGTAGGTTTGTTTTGTTTTGGTGGAGTTAGGGGGGCTGTTTGTGTAGTGGTTGTTACTGGGTCTTTTATGAAACAGCTATGTTTTCTCAGATTTTTCAGAAAAAAAATCCACCTCAATATCTAAAAATGCAAAATTCAGAAAAAAAATTGTTTGAACTGACTTAAGCATGAGTGAACACAGAGATTTTGCAATCTCCCTATGGTAATGGTGTTTTTATATATTTGATAGCAGCAGGCAACACAGAGGGGACTTCTGAGAGTCCATTATTTTCCTGTGTTCATACACAGTAGTGATGATTATCTATGCACATTCATTGAAGCAGGTGACTATTAGGCTGCTTTTTATCCTGACTTTTGAGGAAATTACGTTTTATTTCTTGTGTGCTATTCCTAAAAAGACCTAAAAATATTCAAATATTCCAGCTTCAAACTAAAAGAATCCAGGCCACATAATTGGATACCATATGGAAAATGTTTAAGTTGGTAGTTTAAAATTCATCTGTGCTCTGGTTAGACACTTAGTGAACAGCTGTGGAAGTGAAAAACAGATGAGTAATTGGATCTGCTATCTTTGGAAACCGAATTCAATCCATGGTTTTAATTTTCTGTACACTTTGAACGCTCAGCACGATGCTGATGGGAGCACAGCAAAGCAAGGAGCAGGTTTAATGAGTGTGCTGGCTGTGCCACCTTCCCAGGCTGCTGGCAGCTCTCCCAGGAGCCCTCGATGCATTCATTGGAACTGGGTTGAGGAAATCTCTAGTACTGCTGTCCTTTATGAAGTTCCCCGGGGCAAATACCCCCTATTCCTGTCGGGTAATATTCTTTGGAAAAGAAATATCCCTTTGTCTGTATGGACTAGCTCAGTTTGTGACTGTTTGGATTGCAGCTTTCAGGAGCAGCTGATGTTCCTACAAAGGGAGCCTGGCTGCACCACCAGCACAGAAATTACCTGACTTAGCAGTGAAAGGCTCTGCTAGCAGTTCTAACTGAAATTACAAATATCTCAGTTTTCTTTTGGAAGCAAAACAAACTCTAAAAGTTTCTACTTTGTGTAGTTTTTGCTTATACAGCATCTCTAAGAGAGATTTCCTCTCCAACTATTTGACAGAGTTTTATAAAGAAAGATGTTTCTTTAAAAGAATATCTAAATTTCAGGTTATTTTCCTTAGCAAGGCATGAAACTTCTCCTGTACCCTGAGACATGGTTTGCATACAAAGTGTGCTTTGAGGGGAAAATGGACAGCTTCTCCTTCCTTCTGTCCATCTTCCCACTGCATGTTGAAGGTAAAGGGAAAAGATTTTGTCCTTTGTTTGCCAGGGTGTTCCATTTTATATTTGTCTCAAATTCAAGAGCTGCAGCTCCTGGTGTATTGTTGCTGCTGCTTCATGGGATTTCCCCCTGCTTTTGGCTAAGTGAAAGGCACAGCAGGTACCTTCTGCAAAGGGTGTGAGTGGTGACTGATGTGAAATCCCACTCCCAGTGAGCACAGTGGTGATGGAGAGCTGGCTGTACTCAGGTTTGGGCAGAAGATAAACCTGTGCCTAAGAGCTGGCAAAGGGCCTATGTTATGCTGGTTTTTACAGATCAGGTCAGAACTACTCCTTTACAGAAACTCATCTGAAGAGGGACTGCCTGACACTCAGGTATTTACTGTACCTGCTTGGACTTGGATGGGATGAGGGTTTGCTGAGAGACTTGGGACAAGAAAGGAGCTGGCTGCAAGCAGCTGAGATTTTGCTCAAATTTCTGAGCACTGAAATCTGAATTCTGAGCACTGAATTCTCTCCTGTATGAGAGAGCTCACAGGGAGGGAATGAAGCTGCAAAAGTCTCTGGGGACCATAATAAACCTGATTTTTCTCAGCTAAGTTTGATGGTGATCAAATTGATACTTCTCTAAGTGGGAATTGGAGAGGCTTGGCTGTGATGTGGCTCAGGGCAGTTGCTTGTGGACAGCTAGAAAGCTGCTGCCAAGTTATTTGAGGAAAATGCAAGCTCTCTGCTGTGTTTTTCCAAAATTAAGACTGTGTTCCCTTTCCCCTACTTAGTATTTTTGTTTGTTTCTTGTCCAAAGATGCTTATAAATTAGAAATACAGAGCTCTTTCAGGAAACTAGAGCTTTTGTGGGCTGTGCTCTTGTGACTTCTAAGATTTTCTGGGGGAGTTATGTTTCTTTGTTTTGCTTTTTTTTTGTGTGTGTGGTTTTTTTTCTTTTTTTGTTGTTTTTTTGTTTTGCCTGGTATAATGCACTGCTTTGTTTATTTACACCAAAATATTCCAGGAGTTGGTTTGTTTGGAGATGGTGGTAATTGCTACTACAGAGATGGTGCTAACTGCATTTGGCACTGTGCTTTGTGAGGTGCAATACCTGCATAAAAGATGGAGACCTCTGATGAAATGCACTCCTTTTGATATTGCTGAGAACCTCTCAGAAAAGTCTTTTTTTAATATGCGTAAAGGCATCCATTCCCTTACCTCCCTCATAAAAAAAAAATCTCTGAGTCCCGGTGAAGTCAACAGTGCAGCCACCACAGAGAGATGTTAAGAGATATTTTCACAAGTCTAAAGATTCTGACTGTCTGCTCTAGCCAGAAGTAGCTGGTAAAAACATATCTGTGAATTTATTTTTTTTAAATAATCAAACTCCTGGATTGTCTGAAAGAGCAGTAAGTGCCTGCTTAAAGGCACAGCTGCTGGAGTCTATTCATCTCTCAGTAGATGAGATATATTTATTTGTTTGGAAGGGCATTGAGTCAGAGCCTTGTACTAAAACTCATATTTTGGTTTGTTCAGACACCCTTAACAATCTGATAAATAAGAAAATTGCATTAACAAAAGGGAAAAGGAGGAATTCCTTTCTTGACATCTCCCAACTTCCCCTGGAAGAGTATTTGGCCAAACTCAGGACTGTGGACCTGGCCATACCTGTGTGCACGATCCAGGAAACTGAAAGCATGGCTTAAGAACTGCCAGAACCTTCCTTGCCTGATGTCTTAGGATGACTGGGAGGAAGGAATGTGTGTGGAAGTAAAAAAACACTCCAAAACAACACTTATAAAAATTTTTTAAAAACCAAAGCAACAACACCCCCTGTCATTTATTAGGTGATCCTTTCCTCAAAATGCTCTCCAATTCCTTTTCTAATTCTTCTGTTGTCTTTTTGAGAGAGTAGTAAAAGAAAATATTGAATTAATCATATTGTGTAACATGTGAACAATGGGTTTTGACTAGAACACATTTTCTTACCTCTTCATGTCAAAATAATTCCTATCACAAGATTGGTTATTTTTAGCTACTTTCTGACAATTTATCTGCTACTTTAGTTGTTACCTGCAGCAAAATTTGGATAATAGATGTGAATAGTAATGGAAAAAACAGATCATCACCACAAAGAAACAGTTAAGGCTGCATTACTCTGTTTTTATTTGGTATAAATTCTATTTTCATTTAATGAGCTAATTATCAAATACTGGGAAGCTTCTAATCCTTCATAGTTTGGCTTAAATTTTTACTTAAGAATGGGCATTTCATTTTAGGTTTTTTCCCCTCTGTTTTTATGATTGGCATAATCTCTTGATATGTTTCTGTCCCTGTTTGACATTTTCATAGATGAAGAGAATGTTGAGTAGCACAGGTTCCAGTATAGGTTTTTGGAATACCCATCTTCAAATGTATTTTAATCTGAAAATTAAACCCTTGTTTCTGTCATTTGAACTCACTAATTCTTTAAAGACACTGCTTTCTCCTAGAGCAAAGCCAGAGAGTCCACAGAAGAGTAGTGGCAGTCAAGGCCATTCAGAAACCTGTGTCAGTATCTCTGGGGGGAAACCCTAGTGTGCTGAGTAATTTATTAACACACTGATCAATACTCAGAGCATTCTGATAGCTTTCCTAGGCATCACTGTGCCTGAAAGGCTCATTGACTCTTCCTCATTAAATCATATTTATCCAAGTATCTATTGATTCTGACATACAGTAAATGTTTTACTGGCTTACATAAGCAGCAGTTAAATTCTTTAGTCTCTTGTTTGCAAGAGCACCCTTGATCCATTTTGCACATCTGGGAGGTGTTTGCCCACTACACCCCTCTGCAAGTGAGGAAGATTTACATGGCAAGCTGTGCCCTGTAATAGCCTGGCAAAATTTTATACCAGGGTCCCTTAGAACTCCTGGGTGAGCACTCCCAGCCTTGGCTCTTTATGCAGCTCATGTTACAGAGCTGGGATAAAGCTGCCTCTTCACCACTTTGGCTGAGGCAGCTCCCCAGACTGATTTCTTGGGCAGGCTGGCTTAGCAGGCGAACCTGCCTGACCTCCCTGTGCTGCACACAAATGGAAAGAATTCAGTAGTGCTTCTGAAATGGGCTTATCTGCTTAAGTGTTTATGTCTTTATGATCTGCTGGTTTCAGAAACTTTCTGGCAGGCTCCTGGCTTCCAGTACTTTTGAAAAAGTTTTTTTATTAGTAGTCTTTATACCTACAGCAAGTTGTACTTTATGCCAACAATGAAAAGATTTTTTTTAATGTGATTCTACCTTTAACTTGACAGAATTAATTTATTTTCCTGTGTTCTCCATCTAGCCATATCTTCCACATTTTCTAATTTTTTTAAAATCTATCTCTCTTATGTCTGTCCTTCCTCAGAAGTTTAACCACACTGTTGTTTTTATTGCTGCTTTTGGAATCTTATTCCCTCAGATGGCTGTGAACTGAGAGTCTTATGTAATGTTTTGAATTGCCTCCCTGCTGCAGGCAATTGCCCTGCTCTTGTAGCTTCTGTTTAAAATTTTCTTTTAACTAAGATTACCAATTTTTTCTGTAATTTCTTTTAGAAAATTTAATATTCTTGTGGTGGAATTTGGATGTGTTTTCTCGCTAGTAATGTCATTAGAATTGACAATAATGTGGTCATCAAAGAGCAGTTTTTCAGTGATCCAGCTTGAGCTATATCCTGTGCTTGAGAATCACATTTCATGTGTTTTCTGAGGTTGTTTCTAAGCTTATTTAAAGTTCTGTATTATGCCACCATGGGTTTATGAAGTAAGTAACAGCGGTAGCCAAAGTTTCTTGATCTTATCAGTCCTTGTGGCCTCTCTAATCCTTGGCACCATTCTGTGGTCACTTTTATCATCGTGGCTGGGCTTGACCTTTACTTAAGGTGGGTGCTGTAGGCAAAGTCTATAAAGGAACAGTGCCTCAAACAAGAGAGACCATGTAGCATGCATGGACGCATCTATTCTCTGTGATTTCTGTAACTGTTCAAAACACACTGACCCCCACCACCTTGTTGTCATCCCTAGCAAACATGGCACTTAACATTCTAGTATCTCAAAGTGCTTCAGAAACATAATGCTTGGCTTGAGATGTGATAAATATTGCATATCAAGTTTGAAATATTGAAGCTGACTTTAATGTCTGCAAAGGAAAAAAAATAAAATCTAAGATTGCAAAACACCTGAGCTTTTGAGAAAGCTCAGATCACTGCATTGATGCTCAGCTCACCTCCACAGGAACAGTTCTGCTGGTGTTTGTCAGCTAAATAAAGCAGAAATGCTACTTCTGTAGTGGAAAATATGAAAGGCATTTTAGAAAGCCACAATTAGCTGCTCATCTTATGATCTCTGGCAAAGGGTTCCTGCTTGAGAGGCTATTGTGAGCAAGGCCAATTTGTTCACTGACTTTCTGGTGTAGAATAACTAATTTACATTACTCAACAGAGCTGAAAACAGCTGATGTTATTGGGAAGAAGAAATAAACAATTGTTGTTGGGAAATGAATGGAACAGTGTATTTTTCCAAGGGATAACTAGATTGAGCTTAGACAGAATTACAGTGATAGTAATGAAAATTGCATAATGAACTAAAGTACTGTGCAGAACAACATGTCTAGCTGTTATGGTAGACGTTGTGCAGTTCAATTGTTCATTATTAGGTAACTGAATTCTCTGCAGGCTTGAAAAG
The DNA here is from genome assembly GCA_013397375.1 of Toxostoma redivivum. NCBI lineage: Eukaryota > Metazoa > Chordata > Aves > Passeriformes > Mimidae > Toxostoma > Toxostoma redivivum. Next base: position 1,565,342 of record VXBI01002221.1, on the reverse strand, counting down.
GCACATGAATAATATTGTGTTTCACAAACTGTTGGAAGTAGAAATGAGAAGTAGGCTCTGCTGGTACTGCTTTTCATTATTTCATGATTGGAGCTTGTGTGAAGGTCTGTAAAACGTTTTGATAATATGTTGTTCATATTGAATGGCCACCTCATATCCAGCAGTTCAATGCAAAAGCCTCTGTGAAGAAAGTAGTTCTTGAGACAGTGTATAATAGTAGTAAGCAACAGCCTAAGAAAACAGCAAGTGAAGAAATTCCAATCTACAGGAAACAATAACACAAGAACCTCCATTTCATTCCAAAGACCTACCCAGCCCAGCATCTTCTCTGATGGGGACTGAAAATGAGTGCCTGTCTAGGGGACAATGTGGGAGCAGAATTAATGAGCACAATTTCCCTGTGAATGCTCTCACAGGCTCCCATTTCCAGCTTGGAGATTTCCTGAGCCAACAGAGCTCCTATGTATTTGGTAACATGCAATAAATCTCTCTCTCATGAACACATGCAGTTTTCCCTTAGACACTTGTAAACTTTTAGCATTCATGATATCCCATATTGGAGTTCCTCAGGTTAACTCCTCTTCATGTGAGGAACAGCTTCTTTTTGCTCAATCTATGGAAGAAAACCCTGATATGTATTTTGCAAAATCATACCCAGCAGTATGGCCAAATCCACGTTTAGAATTACTGAAGTCATTCACATACTCAAGGTGAAGCTGAAATTGGGAACAAGCTGAGGGTTTTCTGTGCACTGGAGGAAGTGTCACAGGACCTTGGTTACTCCAAGACTGTCACTCAGGAGAATTGTGTAACTGCCCTGGCACTGTGTTGGCTGTTCCTTGGGGGTCAGCATCCCTTCCAGGTTTAGACTTGGTCTGACAGGCCAGCAACACAACTGGCTTGTAAATTGTGGTGAGCACAAGTCCCTGGGAATGGGAGAGGTGGGAGTGGGATGAACTAGTCAGCCACCCTGCAGGAAATCAGAATTCTTTTTCTGTTACCTTGAATTAGACTAGTCATCGCATTTTGTACAGCAGGAAATCAATATGTTCTGTAGACTTGGAAACCAGTTGTTCTGCACACACCTTCCCTTCTGTTTTCTGATCTAATGATTGCCTGTGGATGTTTATCCAAACTGTTTGATTGCTGCTCTGTGTCTGGTTTGCTGGACCCTGCTGTTGGATCTTGACTTTCTTGTTGATTTGGAGCTCTTTGGATAAGTTTACTTTTTCAGAGGTAGCTAACCTACTTGGAGTCATGGTCTATGGCTAGACTCCAAGCTTAATTAGAAATAAAATAAAAAATAACATTAAAAAAAAAAAACTAGCCTATAGTGAATTAATTTGTGTATTCATTGCTGACTTGGAGTCTGAGTGAAAAGATATATCCATGTTACACAGGGAAAGAAGTCTTTGTGTGAAAGAGAATTTAACTGAGGGGAATGGTTGTATGGCGTTGCCCTATAGAAACTTGTTATTTACTCACATTATCAGCTTTCAGGCTTAGGTAAAAATGTTATTAAATAAAGCTGGGACAAGAACACAGCAGTACTGTCCTGCCCTGAATCAATATCAGGGTTTGTCTTCTATGTTTTTTGATCAAGTGAATATACATATATATATTCACTATTTTTTAATTTTTTAAGATAGAAATGAGCAAAGATTTTTCACTTAAGGTCTACTGGTATCTGATTGTCAGCAAATTTCTTCAAATCCCTCCTTGCAATTACCCAAGAAAGAAGTGTTTCTTCTTAAGAAGAAATCAAGAAAAGAAGTGATTGAAGAAACAACAGATCTAAGTAGCTGGCATGAAAAAAAAGAAATCAGTAAAATAATAAATGGTGCTAGGCTATCCTAGTAACTATTTATGTCTTATTCATCTTAGGATGCACTTCTTATTTATTATGCTAACATATTTTAAAGTAGAATTAAATAAGTAGCTAGTGCTGTGGTTTTCAGTGAAAATATGTAAAACTGACAAGACTGTCAGCATGATTTAGCACTTGTTTTCCTGGCTGCAGGTTTTTTTATTTTGGTTAGGTCTTGAATAAAATGTTTTCACTGAGCAAGAGTGTGACAAATGTTATTGACTATGCTAAAATTTCGAAGCCTTTCTCTCTGTTTAGGAGAACTTTTGAATTGTAATTTGTTATACACAACTCTTTAATAAAAGGTAAAGATTAGGTTGCTTTGTCATAAACCTCATATATATCTATCTCAGCCAGGAAAATGTTTTCTGCTGCCATGCCTGCCTTATTCCACCTGTGTGGAAACCAACAGAACCTCTTAGTGCAAGCAGGCTGCAGCACTGCACTGCTGAAGGTTGTCATGCCAAAACTTGAGAGGCTGATGACATTTTAGAGAAACAAGAATCTTGAACCTACTCATCCTTCAACACTGAGTTTGGATGCATTGCCAATTTTTTTTTTTTTTTTTTTTTTAATAATGTACTGAGTTTCACATTACATTAGACTTTATGTCTGGACTTAAAAATTCTCAACCTGACTTGCAAGAGCCCGGACTGCACAAATGCTGGTCTTGGAAGACAACAGTATTGACCATGCAGGCCAGGCAAAGAGAGGAACAAACTTAGGTTTCTGTTACAGCTAGAAGAAAGGCTCCTTTCCTCATGGTGAACAATGCTCAGGGTTAAGAAAAGTTTGTTTAATGTGCACCAGTAGCAGCACAATCTCGGACAGGTAAAGGGCATTCTGGTTTGTGCTAACAGTCTTTGAAGTTCAACAGCTAAAAAGATTTCTTATACAGATCAAACTCGATTTAAAATGTATTGCTTTTTATTTGCCAAAATGAAAATTAAAAATGTTTCCTTTTGGACTAGAGGTCTCAAATGAAAATGCTTCTGAAATAAGGACTAAATTAAGATAATTGTTCCCCCTTGATGGTTGTGGAGATGTTAAATGGAGCTGCTATTCCCTTTTTTATTCAACCCATTCAGTTCAATCCACAATTCTTCTGAATTCAAGCTGTACATTGCACCTCCTTAACCATTCAGCTCTTTGCTTTAAGTAAGTTATATAAAGTAACATGGCTCTTAGGGGAAGGGCTGAGGGAGCTGTGGAATACTTTAAAATGTTTGGGAAAGCTTCTTTGGATTTCAGATCCCCTCTGTCTGCTGAAGAAGTCGAGTGTGGTCCCTTATAAGGTGGTGGAATGGTCTAGTTAATCCTTGGAACTTCCAGCCATCACCAATATGGAAAAAGCAAGTTTAGCATCCCATCTTCTCCAAACGTTTTTCTAGTCAAAACTGTTCTGCAAGTAAGTGACCCGCATATAAAGTAGCATTTTCTATCTGATAAAAGTTATTCTATAGCAACAGTTGTACCTTGTTACTGCAATTGTACCTGGAAAAAAGGTCTACTTTTGAGGATTTAGTTTATCAGGAATTAAAATACTGTTTGACGGTTTCCAGATGCCTATATCTAGGGATTATATATTGCATATATATATATGCAATAAATGTAAAAAGTTTATTTCCCAGATCAGTAGCCTGCACTTTAAAAAAAAAGGTTTAGCATCAAAGAAAGAAGTATACATGACCAGAACTTTGTGTTTCACATATAAAATAAGAGAAATTTTAATTCCCTGGGAATAGAAAAAAAATGCATATTACAACTTTTAATGAGTCATTTAATCTCCCTCCTTACAAGCTGTTCTCTGAGATCAAGCAGTATTGACTGTTCAGTAAACACATCTCTTCTGTGGGTAAACAATTTGGCTGTATTACTTCTAAATACATGTTTAGTATTAGAAATGCTCCTCCCATCCACAAGTCAATCATCCCTGACCAGAGAAGGTCAAATTGTCTGAAACAATCACCTACATGGAATTTAAAGCCACAGGTTAATTTTAAACTTATTTTGAGGTTGATAAACTTATTTACAGTTAGTAAAATAATGGGTAAAAATTACAATTGCCAATGAGTTAGTAAGCTGTAGCTTTGTGGTCTATGTACAGCAGGTGAATAGTCAGTGAATAGAGCTGCTGTTATCAGACAGACTCTGCCCTGTCTGGAGCTCAGCAGCCTCAGACTATGCTTGAATAGCTGGAAAAGATCCACACCAGGCAAACAACAGCCATGGGGAATGTGCCAGTTCAGTGGGCAAGAAGTCTGAGCTGTCACTCCCTTAAAGTCATTTCTCCAGGACTGATGTGTTCTGGTTTGTTAGCTGCAAAGAGCACATGGGGCTACACCAGATCTAGGGAAGGAAAAATGAGTGGTCTTGCAGGAAGTAATGGTGTCTGCCTCTTCCATTTCACATGGTAGGAACTCTTTCCTTCCAAGCTTCTCCTACCATATGTAGAAATAGCTCAGTGTCTTCCAGTGGAATGTTAAATAATAGAACTACCATCTGGCACATGACAGTGTGCCTGTCATCCTCTCCCTAAAGGGAAACTCTGTGATGTGAAGTGTCATGGTTGTGTTTGTGCTTGTTAAACACACATTGCTACGCAACTGTGTTAAAAAAGGAATAATGAGAAAAGTGGTCAAAATAGGAGGGAAGGAGCCTTGTGATGATCCTGCATTCCTGGGGGAATTTTCTGGATGGTGTCTGGCTGTTCCTGACAGATGTCTGACTCCAGAGAAGACAAACTCTAGGCTTCACAGTAGAGAGCTCCACCATGCCCAAGGAATGAATATATTGACCACAGTCATCATCACACAAGGAAAATAGCCCTTTACATTTTGGGTATACACTGTGGAAAGTCTGAAGGCAAGCATGGAGCCTCTAAGACCTTCAGTGCCCATTTCTGGGTTAAACACCCTATGTTTACAAACATGTATATGTGCATGCACATGCAGAAATGGCAGCATGCTGTTGAGATACCACAGGTTTTTGAACTGTCATTGCTCCCTAATTGCCAGTGTACCTCAGTGATTCACAATTTGTGCACAACAATCTACATCCTGCTGTCATGAAAGAATTATTTAGATGTTTAGAAATTGATGGAATTCATGTTGAAGTTGGGAGGACCAAATTCACTCAAAAAACAGCAGCAGCCATTGAGGGAGGGGGAAAAGCATAGTAAAGTTTTGTATCACGTGCAGTATTTGTGTGATCAGGTACTATGTTATAGGTTCTTTTATTCAGCACCAAAAAGCACTTGTGTGATACAACATGTAATTGAAACCAGGTTCCTAAAAATTCTTCAGTCAAGCTGAAGAATTGGTGTGAAGTAGTAACTTTAGAGCTGAGAGCTGCTTGTGCTCAGTGCTGCTGCAGAATGAATTTCTTAAATGCAATATACTCTGAGTTACTTTTCCCCAAACGTTTAAAAGTAGGTTTCTGTGCCCGATTTTGTTCCTTTATATATAAACTGTTTTTTTTTTTTGGTTTGTTTTTTTTTTTGGTTTTTTTTGTAATGAGAAAGTGTATTGATGTGAGGCAGCAATTATAAGTGATAGCTGTAACCAGGTAGTCAAAGGAATAAATATCACTTAGCAAGTTCCTTTATGCTGCTGGACATTTACAGAGTGCAAATGGTGCAGGAGCCATGCTTTAGTGTCCCCAAGTTGAACTCTGAGACATTTTCCTATATGATGCAATAAGACAATTTTTGTTATGCCATACTAGTAATGCAGTATTCTCCCTCGTTCAACATACTGTACTTCTCACCATTCATGTTTTTATCAAGTTGCTCAACCTCTTTTCTTTGTAAATAAAAATGAGGATTTTTAAAAATGAGAGTACCATGTGAGAATTTGTATGTGGTCCTTTGATGTGAACAAAAGCTGCTTTCCCATGCCTAGTCATCTGTCTCCTATGTAAATAGTTCTGATTGCCAAAATGTTACTGTTGAATTTTATAAGCCATTTGTGAGCAGAGAGAATGCATGCTTATTGCAGAATGTTTTCCCATCGTATTCATTTGACATGGCTTTTAAAGGCAATGTTAAAGAGTATGCTTTAAAGCAATTAACATAGAAATAGTAACAATGCAATTCTAATATATCATACAGTTTTTATATTAGTTGACAGTATGTTGCATATTAAACTGAGAGGGGAAAATCTTGCTGTAGCTAAGAGTTTGGGTTTTTTTTTTTTGGCTCAGTGTACAGCCATTAATTTGGTTGGATCCTGGTGCAGCTTTTGGAGAATATTGGATTAAATGAACTGAATGATTTGGTATGTTTCAAGCTCTGTCCAGGATTCTTTATTCAAGTAAAATTTCCTTGGATGATGGCTGGGCTCCTGTTGACTTTCCAAATGGAACATCTCTCTGCCAGCCACCACAGCTTTAGTGTTATGCTCTCTATTCACAGGCAGGCCCATGCTACTCTAATGAGGAACCTGTATTCCTGAGAAAGAAAATGGGGCTAAAAATACATATATATAAAATGTAATTTCATATATGAAAATTCAGGGGTTAAAATCTCCATCTGATAACTCTATACTTTGATGGGTTCAGAAACCTTCCTTATATCAAACAGGGATTTGCACAAAATTCCTCTGCTTGTTTTTGCTTCTTGAATTTGTACTTGGAATGATGGCTCCATACCTCTCTTTCAGTAGCTTTCCATGCAAAACCCTTTAAACTTTCAGAGTATTTTAAAATATGGATCCAGGATTCAGTATGTAGGCCACTTTGTGGGTAGCCAGGGTTGGCTGCTTTCTTTGTTTGCCTTAAAATTATACAGTTATCTAACTCTCCATCCTGGGGGGAATTAACTTCTCTTTCACAGTCATTTATGTTCAGAGCTGAAACAGATTAACAGCTTCTAGGAAGCCCTGTGTGATAAAGGCAGACCTCTAATACTCTGTAGCTGATTCCAGCTACAGAAAGAAAATCACGGACTTTCAAACTGTCAGAAGTGTATACGGAGATCCGCTTTGCTTAGCTGTGAATGCCTTTGGATACTGTGTAGGTGTGTGACCCTGTAGGACTACTTTGTCCTCTTCCACAGATCATCAGGACAGCAATACATCTACTTACAGCTTTGATATTCTCTGCTTCTTTCTCACAAGTAGATACTGCAAACTGTTGGTCAAATTACTCCAAATGAGCACCCTCATCTCAGCACCAACAAAGCCAATCTGATTGCTCAGCTTTTTTCATGAATGGATGATAAAATGCCACTGAGACTTCTCAGACTTCTTTCCTATCCAACAGCCACTCTCTGCAGGCATGGTCAACAATATAGTGTTTGTTGTACTGTTTTTATATATTTCTTCAATATTTGAAAGTGCTACTTCTCTTTGTGCCTGGTTTTGCTTCTTGTTAACAAATCAGACTGTTTCTGGGCCACCTTTCTTCTCTGATATTCCTTCTCATAATGAATTATGTCAAAAGGACTTATTTATTCTGCATAGATAAGGTCTAACTGCAGTAACAGGAAATTTTAGCTTTGTTCTGCTTTCTATCCTGTTTTATATCTAAATTGACTAAGGCATACAGAAATCAGATTAAATTACTTCCTTCAAGTCACGCAGTGAGCGGCTCATTTTGGATAGAATCCCAAGAGGATACTTGTGGTTCCCAGCCCTCCTCTGTAACCTCCAGACCACATTGTCTCCCCAATGCACAGTGCAATGAATTCAGTCTGAACATTAAATTACAGCTTTGGCAATGGAGTAAGGGTTCCTGGGACTCCCATATTTGCTGTAGCTTGAAATTTCCAGAAGAGTTCCTCCTTGTGGTTTCTACAGCCTTCCCTGTTGACCATGCCCATGGCAGTGGGACCCAGTGTGTTTACAGAGGGTTTGCAAGGGCCACTGCAGCTCAGCTGCCAGTTCTCATGTTAGCCACACATCAAAGTAAAATTTGCGGTTCTTTGTCACAAAAAAGAGGATGGCAAGTCATCACAGTGATTTATTCCAATTTTCCTGGCTGTCTCAGTCAGCAAAAGTTGATAGGCAAGTTGATGGTGGGTTCCCATCCTCAGAACAGTTGTTTACTACTGGGGAGCTCTGTGATCTTGGAGAGATAATGAGAGAGGAACTTAAGATCAGATAAATGTCTGTCTTGAGGGAGGGTTTGCAAATAAATGCAAAATGCCTTTGGTTGTTTCAGTAGCCATGAAATCCTTCCCATTAGTTATAACAAACATTACATGGGAAGATGCCTCTCTAGATTACCTAGTCAATATCCCTTTATATCCCTCTGAGAAAGGCTCTCTTTGATGCATCACACTCCTGTGATCTGGTAAGGCTGAGAAAACCAGCCACTTGAATGCTCTCTTTACTGCCAAGTTTGAAATACTCACTTTCAGAACCAGAAAAGAAAGATTGCAATTCAGATTTTCAACTGTTCTTTGAGATTCTGTAACTCAAAGACCACTGAAAGTGGTCTCCTAGCTTGTGTGATAAGAATTACATTTGAAACTTATGTTAAAAATTGATCTGTCCCCTTACAAAGCAGAATGATGTACCAATGATGTTTTGCCTCTGTGAAAGTCTTAAAGGCTGTTAGTCACTTCTGAAGCAGAATAGTATAAAGCTAATGATCCAAATAGCAAAATTCATCAGGACAGGTTCTCCTATCCACTGTACTGGAGAAAACCTCTTGCAGTTTATGATTCCTTACAGAAATCTGGAGAGTAGAATAGAAATGGTCCACTCTTTGCAAAAACCTCCCCTTTTTTCAGCAAAAATGTCAAGCTGGTTCAATTTTGCTCCAGAGGAATAATAGATTTGAGTTAGTGTTATTTTACTTGGTGATTTATTCATCTTATACAGTAAATCGTAAATTTTTAGTGAATTTCATTTTCTAACTTTTTTATGGCTGAGTAAAACATAATTGTCTTTCCCTCTTTTGTTGTGCTTAAAAATTATGTCGATCTGCCCTGGAATAGTCACCTAAGCTGTAGTTCAGGTCCTTTATGCAGAACTGGGAGAAAATTAGCTTCATGTTAAATGGCAGTAACTTATTCCACTAGAAAAATGAAAAATAATTTCCCTGATATAGCACCATTTTATACACATAGCCTAATATCTGTCTAGTTCATATCATGAAATAGAAATAGTCAAGATACATCACAGTTTTCTTTAAAAACAAAGAAATCAAGTCCCTTAAAACTGCAGATAATAATATACCCAAAATGCTCCTAAAGAGTGACTTGGGAGTCAGAGCTAATTCTGTATGTGAAGTCAAGTTCCCACACTGACTGTTAAATGTCCTTTCAGCACCTCTGATGTCACACCACAAACATCTCTTCTTTTTGTGCACTCTATATAATTAACACATTCCTTTAGTCACTGTCATCTTCCTTCTCCCCCTGCTGCCTCAGCCATTAGCTGGGGTTGGCAATGAGGCAGAGCTGGCTTTGCCAGCTCATCTGGCTCCTGTGGTCTTATGTTGGCCAACCTCTTACCTGCTTCCCTTGTGCACAGGGTACTCAGCACTTTAAGAGTCTCAAATATTATTAAACTCCTAAAATCAAGCAAGGTTTAGAGAATCCTTTCCAGTGTGAATGAGCTCATTCTTAGCTTACCAAACACAAACCTCTCTTTCTTAAACCATATTAAGCCACAGTTTACAGTGCTATGACTGTATAAAGTGCCATAAATCATATTTTAAGAAAAACAAAAAGCTTCTATATAATGTTGAAGTTTATTGAAATGACTGTTTATCAAAATCAACATGCTTTACCAAAAGCAAGGCGTTTTGGTATAAACATCTTAGTTTCTTGAAGCTCTTTTTTTGTTCCACTCAAGACTATGAGTGTAGATATGAAGGAGACAGAAACCAAACCATTTAGTCACAACAAAGGCAGTGTGAGCTTGTTTGTTCACTAGCTGCCAGAATGGGAGAGAATTGTCTACTTTTCTCCTTGTTTGTTTACCTAAAGCAGTTTAACTTCTTTGAATGTCAGCAGGAATGAGCAGGACCTGTATTTATTGATTTATAAACTATTTGACAATAAAATAGTGGATGAAAGACTCTCCCACCTCCATATTTCCTACCCGTCCCTACAGCTAACCTGAAGGACAGATCAATTTGTACTAATGGAAAAGTTCTTGTTTTCAAGGCTGAGCAGCCTAAACCATGGCACAGAAATGGATTCTGCCAAGCTGGGAGCAGACAGTTTTGGAGGCAGAAGAAAAACATTATGGTAACCCTGGCAATTGTTTATGTACATACTGAGGGACATGATCTTCAGAGAACACATGCATCTGACTGCAGTTTTAGCTCAGTTCCATCTCCAGCTTGAGATGCCAAGTAGAGCACTGCTATAAGTGGGACCAGTATTTCCTGGAGGATGCAGGTTTCACACACTGTCCTGCTGTGGCCAGGAATGCTGGAGGTTTGCATCACCAGAGATTGCACTGTTATGTAAGTGATATCCTAAGGAAAGGCCATGGCAACAGCACATCCCTTCCAGGGAAGGTGGCTGCCTGTAACCCAGAAAAAATGGTGAAAGAAGGAGTTGTTTATAACTAGTCTTGATTGAATTAGGAACCTGAACTCTGGTGAAGTTTTACGAGAGAACCAAGTCCAAAAGAGTCCAGCAGAGGTGGATCCCTTGGCCAGCAGCAATGGGGCAAAAAATTCTCACATAAACAAAAACCCTCCAGCCCTTATGCCAAAGCAAAGGCTTGATCTGTGGGTTTGAGAGTTCACATGAAATCAAAAGAAATGAGCTCTGTCTGGGAGATCAATACAAGTTATTGTTATTCAGCAACTGGGTAAAATATTGTAGCAGAGCACGACTGTAAAAAAACTTGTCTGAGAAAGAGTGGAGAAATACGTGCACAGCATATCAAATTCTTCTACTTAATTGATAAGTTTCTCTCTAAATTTTGAAACTTGGAAAAAGTTCAGGCTACTCTAGTCAGCCTGAATCAAGATTTCAGTTTGGAATTTAATTGTGCTTCAGGCCCCTTTCACAGAAGAATTAATTGTTCCATAAGTTCAGAAACACTGGTGCATCAAGCTTTCAATAACTATGCAGTGACATGGTGCAGTACAGAGGGTTTTTTTGAATGTGGATTTTCACTGGGGATTGGGTAATGTCAGGAATTGAGGATTTCATTTATTCAGTGCCTGTATTGCTTTCCCTGACCCCCAAAGTGCCCTGTTCATTAAGAGTTTTCCTTCCTTGTATGTTTTTAACCGGAATAGAATTGGGAAAAATAGAATCAAGCTTATGTGAACAAGAACATTCTTATCTGCTTCTGTCCATTCAAAGGCAAATTGGAAGTTACCTTAGAGTGGCTTACACTTTCTCCAGCTATGCTATCCTTTCCTTTTGACTAGGGACATCACTGGCTCTTTGTGGTACTTTTCTATGAAGTTGTAGACATTAATACTGTCATCCTTGAGTTTAGCAAACAATAATGGGTTATTTATTTGCAACTCGTTCTGTGCCCGTAATTCAGAGACTTTGTGTCTTAACCTACTTTGTATGTCCACAACTCCATCACTGCAGCTCATTTCATCACTCAACTTTTTCAAATCTCAAATGTGTCTTGTCAGTGCTCTCTGATGACAATGTGAGGCCCATGAAACAAGAAATTGTTATTCCAAACTTTTCTGAGTTAAAACTTTCTGCAGGTTTAGCAGCTGCTGAACATCTTATGTGTCACTCCCATCCTGCACAGATAAATGTGAGTGTCCTTATATGCACAGATTTGAGATATAAAATGCAGATATATTCTAATGCAAAAGAAACAAATAGCTTTCTTGCTTTTTCTTTCTGTTGTTTGAAATTCTTTTTTGGCATACTGTATACATACTTCTTCTGGCCACACAGCAATGCAGCTGAAAAAATTGTCACTAAGTTCAACAAAGGGAAAGTGAGAGCCAGGGCTGAGTCATTGCATGTATGAGAGCTGGGAGGAGGAAGCGTTGGACTGCACTGACAGAGATTCAGAAAATGCTGAGGAATAATGTATCCCAGAGAATGCTGGCAAACTATCAAGAAACAAAGCAAGAAACAAAATAAACCATGGCTCCACAAAGGGATGGAAACCACCCCCCGCAAAGTCAGCCAAAAAAACTTTCCATCACAACATGAACATCAGACCAGCTCCCTTTAGTTTTCCCAAGATGAAGCAACAGCAGCATTGATACTTCTAGCAGTTAATTTAAAATACTGATCTTACAGATGCTCAGTGCTGTGCTGTTCACGTGAGCTGGTACACAGGTACTGCTCAGCAGGTGCTTGGAATGCTGTGGTGAATGTCATGTGTGTCAGGGACTGGGGGTGACAGTGTGGCAGGACCTCTCTGACAGTCCCACAGCACCTGAATGGGGGTGCAGCAGGTCCAGTGAGAATACCCAGGTCCAGAGAAGAGTCCCGTGATCACCAGGCAGTCTGGGGACAAGACAGGTCCAAGGTCAAATGAAGAAGTCAAGGCAAAGTGAAAGTTCAGCCAGGTTCAAAGCCAGATGCAGTGAGCTTATCATATACTTCAGAGAAAAATCAAATACATCTCCCAGTTCAATGGGCAGAGGGTGTCCAAGTGGAAAGTCCAGATGAGACAGTACAAATCCTGCTTCTCACACCTTCCCTGTTTTTATAGAAATTGGATTCAAGGTTGTACAGCTGTGTGCTATTAGAGCAGCCTTTGGATGTAGGCAAATGAACCTTTAAAGAAGGAAACAAATTGTAGAAAAATATAATGGAGGAAGGCAATTACGAAGATATCTCAAGACATCGATGTACCTTGTACTCAGCAGAGACACCTGGAGCCTTGAGAGACCTGGAGCTATGTCCTATAACATCCTGCAGGAATTTGAAGATAGTGTGGCTCTTTCCCTTCTGCTGTGCATGTAAGTACTGGTGCTATGTGCACATCTATGCACAGGTAGTTGTAGTCACACCTGAGCTCCCTGTCTCAAAGGGTAGGACCATCTCAGCATCTCCAAAGGGTGACACAAGGAACCCTCTAACAGGTAGCAATACACAGCTTTATTTACTAAGACATTTCCTTTCTTGTCCTTAAACTTTGCACAAAATTTCACTGCTTAGAAAACAAATTGTTTTCCCCAACACTATGTATTTTCAAATTGTACACTTGAGGTATGGTTTATAAACTTATTGATAACAAATTAATTTTTATGTTCTTTTTAAGTTCATGTGTGCCTTAAAGTACCTGCTGGATCATTCTTTTCTGTGTCACTCTCTAACTGGTTAAACCAAGCTCCACTCTCCCACATCCTGGACAACCTAGCAGAACAAGCAGAGAAGATACCAGCACTTGTGACTTTATGGGAATAGAGGGAACTTAATTTCATTCTTTAATTTTATCATGGTTGCATCCTTTGATCACTGACTGTGAGTCATGTGGAATACTTTGGCCTTCATTTCAGTGGATTTGTTTCTTGTTCCTAGTTTACTTAAGGTTACTGAGGGGCGTGGGTTGGATTTCTCTTTCTCAGGACAGATCTTTGATTCAAACAAATCAAGCACAACATCCTTGCTAAGTACCTCAATTTGTGTGTTTTCATTTCAGGGTGCCTTTAACAAAGTCGAGTTTTGAAAAAATTCCCCTTTCTGGAGTTTAGTGTCACTCTACTAGATTGAGCATTCCTTTGATACATTGTCCCTGTCCCCAGAAATGTGTTCCTCAAGGATCCTGCATGGATTCTGTGGTGGTAGCTGCCACTAGCAGCCCCTCTAGAGCTGCTTCTTGAGCCAGACCAGGCTCGAGTGTTTTCAGGACAAGGGTCAGAACATCCTCTCCCCTGTGTGCTCCAGAACGAGCTGTTCCAAGAAGCAATTCCCCAAAGGTCAAACTTTCTGATATAAGAGCAGTTTAGAAGAGAGCAGTGGAAATCCTACATAATGATTTTATTAGATTCTTGTCCCTTTCATCTCCCAGAATTCTGTGCTCAGCAGTGTTCTTAGTAGAGATCAGTAGCAAGTAACACTCATGAAGGGTCCTGCAGTTTTCTGAAAGCAGAGATCTATTTTCACTGTACAGTTCTGGCTGCACAAAATTACACTAAGAGTGCCTGAATCTTTGAACTGTTCCTTTTGTCTATAATCCCCATTGTCCTTTGGCTTCCACTGAGGAGTTTCACAGAGAATAACTACAGCTGAGGAAATACAAGGGTGCCCTCATTCTCTAGACAGTATGGTGAAGATTGTAGAGGAGGAGGCTTTCCTGGAGGAATCCCTTGTGGCCTTAGACGGAGTGTGATTTGATTTGAAAGGATTCATGCCATTGCAGTGGTGGATTTTTTTTTGTTACACTCAGACTGTGATTTTTCATATAATGGCCATCCTGTGGGTCTGAACTTTCAGTGTCTTAAAAGCTCCAAAGTACTCTGCCCTAGCCCTTCTGAGGTAGCCTTAAGAGAAAGTCTTTGAGGTCTGGGAGGAAAGACAAGGATCCAGAATACTGGAAAAGGGCAAGCATGTTAGAAAGAGGTGTAAAGGAAAAGGAGGAAGCATTAAGGCCGTGTGTTTTGAATGCCACATTAGAAGTTGTAGATCCTGGAGTAAGTGTGATACTGCCTGTAGTAACTCTCAGATATATGAACTTGTTGGTGTTTTCTAGCTGACATCTCAGCTGTACACTCAGTTGTGCATTCGTGGGGTACTTTCCCAAGTACAGGCTAGTGAATAATTAACTATGTGCAACTGCATTACAGTAATTGCCAATGTTTCATCTTTTAGTGCATACAAATCATAAGACACGATCTAATCACAAAACAAAGGCAGAAACAGCAATTTTTGTAGTAAATGTCTGCTGTTCAAGTCAATAGCATGCCTTCCTTCATTGGTATTTGAACTTAAGTTTAATTTTGAAAGTTTAAACCTATCCTGTGCCCCCCAGCAGCTTGTTTGAACTTTGGGGCAGCAGAGTCACATGCCCCTGCAAGATGACTTACAGGATGTAGCAAGAAGTCAACTGTGCTTCCCAAAAGCTGCACTGAGCCCCTGTCTGACAGAGATATCTAAAGTTGTCACTGGCTTAGGAACTCCAGTGTCCATGACAGCAATCCTGCTCCTGAAGGAGTTTGCATTCCCTGGCTTGTTAATGTTGAACATCAGCCACTTGGCACTCCTGTAGTCAAGCCCTTGTTGCTGCTGGCTCTGGCCCTGAATAGAATTGTCCAAATTAAATACAGTGGGAAGACAGAACTGGACTTCTTGGTGTGCTGAGAAATGTTCAGTGCTTCCCTGTGGAGCAAGGAGCAATGACCACAGCTCAGCCTGTGATGGCCCAGTACCCTGGGAAGTGTTTGTGCCTGGGAAGAGCTGGTGAGGTGCAAGGAAGCTGTTTGTGGCAATGTGCTGGCCAGGTGTGCTCTCACCTGGGCTCTGCCTGGCAGATCCCACCCCAGCCATGGGCCCTGCCTCTGTGCTCATTAACAAGGTGAGGACATCCTTCAGTGCAGGTAACTACAGTAACAGAGTCACCTGGAATGTGGGAGCTGTCTTGTCATGAAATTCCCTGCTGATTTATGCCACAAGTTACCCCGGCTGTGACCTCCAAGCAGGACCTTTGAGTGGAGTCTTGTTCTTGCTTCTGTGGGTGTGAGTGGGTGTGCTGACATTCCCAGGAGCAGTGAGGTGGATAAACATCCTGTGAGTGGCAAGTTCATGGCCCATTTCAGAGTGTCTTAGCACCTGCAGTTCCTAGATATATTTTGGAAATATTTTTTGGGAATATTTGGGGTAGGCTGTGCTGTGCTTGTAATTCAATGTATTTTAATGACTCTTTAATTTAATATTTAATAAAATGTCCTCACTTGACAAAAATACCAAATATTTTTCAGTCTGGGGAGAAGATGCCTCTCTTGCCCTTTTAAGCATTTAGTGGTAAAGGGAATTTCTCTGAATGTCTCAATAGGAGCATTGTAGAAGACATTATAATTCCATGTAAGACTTTACAAAGCTGGAAGTGGTTTGCAGGACAAAAGAAAGTTTAGAGTTGTTTTTTTGTTTTTTGGTTTTTTTTGTCAGAAGAAGTGGTAATTACGTGTTTTGGGCTTCACATGAGCTTTGTGGGTTTTAAAGTGTTCTCATAAAACAAAGCTCTGTCATCCTGGCTGGCAAATGGGGAAGAGCAGGCAGGAGAAGTGGGACATCCTGGCCCTGGAGGTGATAGGAATTTACCTTTTCAGGACCTTGAATCCTTCTCTGCCAGCCCAGCAATCCAAATCCAGGTGAACTGTGCTAGAATGAGAAACACTGGAAATGTAGGACACTAGCAACAGGAGCTAATGAGCCTTCCATGATCTCATCTCCATGTCAAACCTCTTATTTTTAGTTTTGGGTTGCTTTGGTTTCCCATCTGTGCAGCACAGTGCCTCAGGCAAGCTGGCAAAAGCCTGGGCATGTTTCCACTGGAAGATAGATTTCCACTATAGTTGGCCTTTTCTACTGCTAAATGCTTTGGGTTTGATGAATCAGCATTTTCCTATGGAAAAACATTCCTTTGGAGAATTTCCAGTCAGAACAAAACCAAGATCCAACACATTGCAAAATCCCTCCAGAACAGGATTTATTCTCTACAGCTGTACTTATAAGCAATTTTACTCTTCCTTGGTTTCTCTGTATTATAATAAAATAATAACACAGATGCAAATATCACAGGTAAAGGTATTTATAGTGAATATAACTATTTTTGCCACTGAAAAGATTATGAAGTGTATAGACATTTAAATATAGGACTTGGAAAGGAGATAAAAATCTTTCAGATTCCTGTAGAGTGAAATCATTAATTTTGAGACCTTATTTTGCAATGCAGCAATATTAGACGTCATGGAAAATAAAAATAGTTTAAACAATTCAGGTTTTTTTCCATTCTCCTCATAAAACAGACTTAAATCTAGGCATATATTATTGAAAATCATAAATTTGATCATAAATTTGTGAACTCATGTTTATATTCAGCTCTAGTTGATTTTGACTTCGTGTTTCTTCTGGCTATCTATCCTGGGCCCAAAACATAGCTCATGCTATTGGAAAAGAACTGAGGCCATAAATTGGTGTGGGTGTGAGCAGCGATAAATACAGCCCTTCTCTCTTGTCCTCTATAACACAGTAGGTGTGAAACAAGCCATTAGTTCAGACTAATGCAACTGTAGAAGGCAACTGTACATTTGTCATCCTTCCTTTCACAAATTAGTCATTCCCTTAAAATGAGCTTGATTATATTGTTTGATGACATATGTAATGAATGTAGTCCATTTTTATTGGATTAACAGTTTAATGCTTCTGAACCCACCTGTCCCCACAGCATTTGCATAAGATCTTTCACATTCCATGCCAGCTCCTACCTAGAGTTCAGCTAAGCCACAGATAATCCTTTTTGCCTTAAGGTGAGGTAGCAAGTTAAGGGTGATTCAGTGACCTCTGGCATCTCTTTATAAGCAGCTGAAGTTGAAGGATGAGCTCCATGCACAACCTCATCTCTGAGGATTCTCTCTCTGAATAAAACTATAAATGAGAAAACTAAAGGAGGGGAAAATTCATCACTTAAGTTGCAATTCAGAGACCAGTTTTTGCTTCTGCCATTCTTATTGTAGGCAAAGAAGGCAATGCAATTTGATAGTTGTGTCATCCCTTGAAAAGAGATCCTCCTGTGAAAAAAAATCCTCAAGCTGCCCCTACAATGGAGATGTCCCTGCAGGAGGCATGGTTTGTGACTGAGGAGTATGGAATTGCAGGTAGGCTGGGGCTGGGGTGAGTTGATCTCTCCCTACACAGGCTCTGCCACTCACAAATGGTGTGTGCCAATGGCAGTGCAGTTAATGGGTGGCTGAGTCTGCTGAGTGAACTTCTAGGGGTCCAGGATTTCATCCCTCTTCTGACCAGCAGTCCCTTGAGATGACACTTCTGTAGCAGGTAAGGCCATATCTCTTCACACATTTGAAATGTTGTTTGGTTCCTCTGTATCCCCCCTGTTGGGTCTGTTGTTTATGCTGGAGGCAGAGGAACACTCTAGTTAATTGTGATGAGCTCAGAGATGCAGCTGAAAAATGAGCAATAGCAACAGAAAGGTAAAATGCCTTTATTTGAAATCTGCCAAAAAGAGAGAGGAAAAACAAAGAAAACTAAAGAGAGGAAAAAACTGTGTATTATACCTTTTATGGTTCTGAGCTGCAGAAGGCAATCACAAATACAGCAGAGCTACTTTGAAGTTTTTAAGTAGCTGCTTCCTGACTGTGTGTAGATCTGGAAAGAATAAACATCATGAATTGTGGATTTTAGTTAGCCTACTTTAACTAGAAATAAATCTGAGGCACTAATTTCCAAGCATGTTTAGATTGAGAATTAATGATTTCTATCTTTTCCTAATTGGAGACTCATCCACTTAGAAGACTTTATGCTGAAGGAGCTAAACCTGAATTTTTCACTGTGCAGAAGTCACACAGAATATAATTTAAAGAACTTACTTTCAGCGCCAAAGCTCCATTTCCTAAGAGACTTGGCATTTGTAGCACGGAGTTCACCAAAGAAGTTGACTCAGCTTTAGCTGAGCTCAAAAGATCACTGAGTTGAATGTGTGACTGTTGGGTGTCTTCTCTAGATCTTGGTTAGGAAGACAACTTGCTGTGAGTTATGGTGACAATCAAGCCTAAAGGCAAACTCCCTCCTAAAGGAGCAGGGTTTAGCTGCACTAAACCCTGCAGTGACAGGAGAACACAGAGCCACAAGAGGATGGGGTTTTGGGGTTTCTCTTTGGCAGATCACTACATATTTAGTGTGAAAGTGCACCTGCCTCAAGAGGCTGTTCAAAAATTCTGTACTCTGCATTCTTTAAACACAGATTAAGTTCTTTTGCCTTTTAGGGAGGAGAAGGAACTCAGTATTAGTGGAAAAATTTCAAGGAGTAGGACTGCATTTACTTTTCTCCTACTTAGACTGAAAAGGGGCTTTTTTTTCTGGTTGAAAGCACAATTTGAGCTGATCTATGGGGTGCAAAGTTCTCTCCAAACCTCGGATGTGGGTGAGATCAGTTTGGGACTAAGGTTTTCCTGTGAAGACTTTGATGGTTTGTAAAGCACTGATTCAGCAGATGCACTGTGGGCTGGATCATTTGCAGGACATGCTTTATTAGCCTATAGTGGCTTGAAGCATAACTTGAAGCTTGAGCTAGAAGTTCACTGCTGATTTTTCCCAGAGAGCTAAAAACATTTCAGACTTCTTAAGCAATTGGCATATTATATAGGCAAAATTATATATGTAAATACTTGTGTAACTAATTGATGTTGTCATTATTTTGTATGAATATAGATATTCTTAAAATTAATCCAAGGTGCCTAAATTGTAGTCCACACCAGGTTCTTTTTATTTATTCCAGGCTGGAAATACTGCAGATATTCCTAGCTCAGGGTGTTACCTGGAGTCTGAAGGGACCCACATTCACAGTTCCAAAGCAATCATTCAGATTGCTTTTCTGCAGTAACTTTCATCAAAGTTACGTTTTGGTTTTCTTCCAGTTTAATGGAACCTTTGGCTCAGGGTTTTAATGCAGATGGCTTTATATAAATCTTTAATTAATATATTGAACCTGGGCCACTTGAACTCTTTCAGATGATTTAATGCTGACTTCTGCTGTTATCAAGATCCCAGGTTGTGACCAGGCACCAGTATTTCCTTTCTTGCAGAAAAATTATACTGCTCAGGAAGGGAACTCAGGGAGGGAAATTTAGCTTATAATTGGATAGTAGGTATCTAGGGAGGGACAAATATTTTTCTCTCTTTCATATATACATATGGTTGTTAAATACTTTGGAAAGTATGTTGTTTTCTGAAACTAATGAAAGTTTGTTAATAGTAGAAACAGTTTAAAGCAATTCAGCTATTCTAGCAATGCATGCAGAAGTTTTGGAAAATTTTCTACAATTTATTCTTTCTGTGAAAAGAAAATGCTTTGTTAGCAAGCCAGCTCTTTCTTCCAGCACCATTTTAGGCCAAACTATCTTGAATTGGTCCCAGAATCAGCTGTCTTTTTTGGTTCAGATCAGAATGGACACAGGCTGAGCTTTGAATTTGAGATTTTCAGTGGCTTGCTACTGCTTCAATTTTTTATTTAAATCCCTAATGATCAGTTGATGATTATTATTCCAAGAGTGTTTAAAGTCCCAGTGCCCCATCTGTGAAATTAACTGGTATAGAAACCAGCAGAAAAGTAATCGTAGCCTCAATCCCCTCTTCTGTCCCTGGGATAATGAAAAAACTAAGGAGAAGGTGAACATCCCCATTCCACATTTTGGCTGAGTTTATTAATAGATTTGCATTTATTAAATTAGTTTTTACTAGGCTTTCATTGTGTCATAGGTCAATATTCTTTGTGGGTACTCAAAGGGTGGCTCTGGAAGTGGAAAGCAAATTCTTTTTACAGCCATGATTTATCCTCATCTTGAATACTATATCATATTAACAAAACATTTATAGTGTGAGAGATACATGAGTCAAAGTATTGCATTAATAGTTTAAACTGAAGACGGGCCAGAAATTTTCTGTGGTGTCCTCTGATGTGTATATGTAATGAACTGAACAATCAAAAAGAAATTTGAATGTGGTAAATCAAATTGTTGCTCAATCCACCATCAGGAATCAAGAGAAAGTTTACACAGCTGCCTCTCAGCAACTGCTAATAATAAAGTATATTTGTACCATCCTGTAGATACAAGTAATATATTTACCTGGGTGAGCAGCAGCACTTGGCTGGCAACAAACAGAGGAAAATGTTACTTTTTTCCCCCTATTTTTAAAATTTCTTCTCTTTTAATTATTGACAGTATTTGCTGACTTGGGGTGTGTTGTGTTGGACACCTTCACCTCATGGTGCCCTGCATTCATCCTTCCCCAGAGGCAGTCCTGTGGGGTGGCTGCTGAGGGCAGTGGGTCTGGCACTGATACAGAGTCAGGACTCGCTGGCCAAGCACCAGCACTTGGAGCATTGCTGGGCTGCACTGTCTAGATCTCATGTCCAAAGGGCCAAGCTGGATTCAGAACGGTATCCAGCTCTGCCATGGGTCTTTTGGATTATTATGGACAAATCTTTTCATTGCTTTGTTTCTCTGTTTCCCCATAATAAAATGAAATAATGCTATTTACCTTCTCTGAAGTGTGGCCAGTTTGCAAATAGGAAACAGAATGAAAGGCAGGAGTTTTAGTTTTAAATGTTGGCACTTAATCCTTGAATATTTTCAATGATTTCTAAATACTTTCATTTCTTAGAACTAGGTCTATACAACCTCAGTTCACCTCCTTCTGCTGACACCTTTAAATGTTCTGCTCCACAGCTGCCGCAGAGATTTCTGTAGGGCTCTGGTATCATTCTGGGCAGAAGATAGCCAGGCTTTGAGATAAGCAGGCTCTCTGTGGATGCCTCTCTGGTTTTTTGCATGCGTTGGAAAGAGCATCAGAAGGAAGTGAGAAGGGGGAAGGAAAGCACAGGCATTTCAGAGAAACAGGACTGAGTCTTTGCTGTAGAGCTCTGATATTATGCTAGTCTGATCCCCTGCAACAAAATATTGGCATGTTATAATCCATGCAGTTATTTTCTCAGTGTGAAGCAGTGATTTACAAAGACTTGATCACAAGCTGCAGCTTTCTCTTCCCCTCCTCAGTGTTCCATCTCCATTTTCCTAATGTGTTAATGCAGAGAACACTGCTTGGTACCATCAGATGTCTTGCAGGTCACCTGCCAGGTAACAAGTGCTCCTTTCTACTCTGCATTTTGACTTTAACTGGGGAGTATCCGCAGACAGAAAAACACTGTGCTGAGAATCAGTTGCTGCAAATGTATGTGTGACTGCACTCCCTGGAGTATATACAGCAGCTGGCTTAGAAATTCAAAGCTGCTTTCTCTAAGAACAGAAAATTATTTAATATATTTAGAGAAAGGTCTTATCAAGGTTAATCAAATTCTCTGTACCCTCTGCACCCCCATCTGTAATTTCCTTTAGTCAGGAGGTAGATGAGGGTCTCAGTACTGCAGCCCTGTGCTGTGGGTGCTTTGCTGTACACGGCTCTGCACCCTCACTGGCGCTCAGGGCAGGGGATCTGTGCTCACAGATGGCTGGAAATGGTTCTGCTTCCCAGTGCTGCTCTCTGCAGAGTTGGGGTTTCTGTGTACATGGTTCCAGGGCAGAAAAGTTGAAAGGGTTAAAAATCTCATCTTTTGGTTTCTCTGCTATCTTTGGGGTCTGCGTAATGCCAAGTGGATCTGCTGGGTCAGAGCTCAGCACCAAGGGAGCTGCAGGGGAGCCGGCTCTGAACAAGATAATTTCAACGTCTGGTACGCGGAAGGAGAGCTGCCTTGGCTACCTTAAAGGAGATGCTGAACCTTGAAGTAGGGGTTTGTATGTCCTAAATAAAGTTAATGGGGAGAGCAAGTGTTCCCAGGGTGTAATCCAGCCTGCACCCCCTTGCCCATTGCCTAAGGAGAGTCAGGATTCTGTCAGAGGCACTCGGTGGGAATCTGTCATCCTGCAGCATAGCCAGAGGGCAGAGCTTTGCTACACTCAGTATTTACATTTCTTACGGCTGCTTAGAGCATGGTGCTCCTTTTGCTTGTTTTGGCTAGGCCAGGTATGAGCTTTCCTTCTGCATTTTTTAGTTAAATTGTTTATCAGCACAAGATATTTGAAGAGTATTGCATCTCCTCAGTGCCATGTTAGGTTCAAACACCAGCAAGCAGTGTCTTTAGGCTTTGCACATCCTCATTGTGTGTATTGTGGCAAATGTTGCAATAAAAGACCAGTCCCTTGCTATGCAATATTGAGCAGAAAAGGATACAATTCAGTACTACTGCTCTGGTAGTTAAGCATGTCATGTTTCCATACTGTAGTACTAATGTGAAGGGGAAAAAACCCAGACCAAGACTGTAAGCTTCTAAAGTGGTTTAGCTTCATGGAATTCCCATGAATAAGCTGATCTGACACACAGTGATACAGCCTATATCAGCTGAAGTGTAGCAGTGACACAAAATCCAGGGCTTGCCATTGTTTGAACAGCCCAAGCCCTGTCCCTGAATCATGGAGATAGATGCTAGGTTGAATAAAGAACTTACTGTGTGAAAAGAAAAGACATTTTTATTCATTTAGCATACATAGAATACTCATATAGAGTATAAGCAGCCACAATAGACAAGTTTTAATAATTTTGGTTCATAGGCACAGTTTGGTTTAAAGCCTTTTGAATGTAATTCCAACCAGGCAATGTGAGGACCAGGATGGTGTTAAAAGACTGCCAGGGAAAAAGCCATATACACACACAAGATGGAATAAGTCTGTAAAGAAAAGTGTTTTCTATTTAATATTTTGATTTTTTTTTCCTCTCTTGCCTTGATCTGAACTCAAATCACATCCAGATAATATTATTAAAGAATTGCCAGCCATTCTGCATTGCGTTGGGAGTGGTTTTGGCAGGACCTTATTTTTTTTCCTTAGCTCAGACACAAGTGGGTGGTATTTCTCCTGTGCTTCTGCTGTTATTCATAAATAATCCAGGGTGCTGATCTGTATGTTGGGGGGATTAGTAATCAGGAAATTTATAAAAAGTAAAGACTCACCTGAGTCATTATTCAAATTAAAAATCAGCTATGATTCACCTGGACTCTCATAATTGCCTCATTTTAGGTTTAAGATTTTACTCTGTTTTAAATCTAGTTACCATGGAAAAACAACGAAGAAGCCTTGCATATACATATATTTTGTTCAGTGATACATTACTTTCTCCTCTAGGGGAGTGGGTTCATAATTCTGACACATTTTTATCAAAATAGGCAACCTAAAATTTTTTTTTTTAAATATGTAGCCTTGCAGGAGATTTATTATATTTGCTTTATGTTATATTGTCTTGTATTATATTTGACTTATTATATTCAACTGTGAAGAAGTCTTTTTGTAAGCAGGGAAAAAAAATCCAGAGATGGAAAACTACTTATCCAGCCAAAGATATTGCAGTTATAGAACAGTCATCTAAATCTTCCACACCATTGTATAAAATTACCACTTAATTGTCTCTAGTTTAAAAAAGAAAAAAAATCACAAAGAGAAGTTCTTGGGATATAGCAAGTAGAAATAAGGACACTTTTACAAAATAAATAAGATTTTCATATGAGAATCGCTGTTTTCAACTCAGCTCAAATCCTTTTTAAGCTTTTAAAGAATCATTATCATAATTGTGCATTCTCTTCTGTTTATTGTTTAATACTGTGTAGCTTGCAAGTCAATTGCTTCACTGCAAGTTTGTGTTTACTCATGTAAATTTAGTCTACTTTATTTGTTGAGAGTGATTATAATTCACTTAGCTACTGGCAAGGAGGCAGATTCCTGTATACTATTCACTGTATGCTGGTACATTGGAAAATAGAAAAAAATCTAAATGACCTGGTTGAAAACTGCTTGGGTGTTAACATTTCCATGGGGAAGAGCACTTGGGGTCTAGTGCAAATTCTTTATTGTCACAAGGATAGGAGTCTTGTCCAAACAAAGTCTAATGCTGCATCATAAAGCCTATGTAAAAAAAGTCTGAAGGCAGTCTTGAAATCAAAATTAGACTGGAGGGCATTACTACTTTTTACTGCCCTTTTTATTCTTTTGATAGAAGAGTAAAATCTCAAATGAAGTAAAAGCCAAACTCACATTAAGATGCAAAACTGGAAAAACTGATCTGAGAACAAGTAGCTGTAAAGCCAGAACTATCACTGTGGCAGCCCATATACACTTTGTAGGTGAACGCTCTCCTGTCCCATTTTTGTCTCAATTACCTTTGGGTTTCCAGACTTGCTCACACCTGAAGGACCTGGAGCAGGAGCTGGGTCTGTGCCCAAGAGAAGCAGAGCCCTGGAGCTAGCCCTCAGTGACTGCAAAGGTGAAGGTCTGAATTCCTCACAATGTGAAACTTTTCACTGACCTCTAGAAAGTTGTCCCTATTTTGAAGACACAGAAAAAATGGGGTGCAGTTGAAGAAACCTGAAACCCAACTGCTCACATTAAGGAACAAATATTGGTGGACATCCAGTCCCTGCTTCCACGTTAAAAAATTTGGAGGTATTCCTTGTGTGCCTGGAAATTTTTAGCAGTACTAGCTTTGGCTGGTGAGGGTCACATAGCAAGCACATAATCTGTAGCTTGGATACCTCATCTCTCACCTTCTCCTGTTGCTCAACTTTATGCCCTTCTCCTTATGTCTCTTTTCATTTTCTGCCAAGCAATTCAGAGTTGCCATCATCTCCTAAAAGTTTTGTGCCATATGAAATTCCTCTCTACCTTGATAAATGTACTGTTTATTTGTCTTGTACACCATTTTTCTTCCTCTGCTTCTCCCCTTTAGTGTCACAGTGTCACTCAAGGACTTTAAACTCTTCCAAACCCCTGCATGAGTGTCTGGAGTTTGGTAGTGCTTTCCTCTTTCATATTCTTAAAAACAAAAGTGAAACAAAAGTTTAATCACAGCACAGGTTTCCCCTGAAATCTTCCTTTAATGAGGGCATTCTTGTTTTCTTCCCACACTTGAAGCTCAGGCTTCTGCCTGACTCAGAAGGGATTTGAAATCGGGTGCAAGTTATCTCTAGATGAGGGAAAGGAAGTGAGCTTGTTTTGATGCCCATTCCTCAGGCAAAGGGGTTAGTTTCTACCGTGCTCAAGATTTACTATCTAGCTTTAATACCCATTAGTTGAAAGAGAATAATAAATGGTATTAGACATGCTTTGGATGGAGCTTTAACACTGCCTGGATGACATGTTTTTCTGTGGTCAAAATATACAGTAGAAGTTAATTCATATAAGCTGAAGAGTTCATGAAACTTGAACAAATTCTCTAGAGGTCAGTCCTTTTAAGTGCTGCCTTAATTTTGTCAGGTTTGAAAGTCAAGCCCCCCAAACTGTGAAGCCTCAAATCCACATTCCATGGGATTTTGTGTGCTTACTGTCATTACTGGGTGTCCATGGAAGGCCAGTGGAACATGGTTTTGACCTGGCCTGTGGCACCAACAAGGCATTGTCTGACAGAGAAATTCCTCTGCTTTTATGGACAAGGCTGCTTGAAAGCAATGCCACAGGACTGCAGAAATAACACAGAAGAGAGGCCTTTCCCCAGATGTGAGCAGACAGGATACTATGCTTTAAAAGACAAAGCAACAGAAAATTATTATCAGTGTTAAGTCCAAACTTAAACTTGGCAGCATTAAGTCCAGTTCTATCACCCTGCTAGCATAGGAGTCCAGCAGTCTTCAGCTCCCTAGTGACACAATGCCATTTTTTGCTAGCCAGTCTTTGCTAAGATGTATGGAAAAGGTTTAGTATAGTCTGAGAGTGTATAATGAACAGACCTTCACTGCAGTCAAGGATGCCTTGTTGTGCACTACAGAATATCCATTCAAAATTCAATTTTTTTGTGTGCCCAAACCCAGCCTTATTCATTTTCCCTTGGGAATTTCACTAGCAACGACTTCTTAAGCTCTTAAGAGCTAATGAGAAACACTAGGCAGCCTCCACAATTGTTATTGGGATCTTCCCAACTTCTTTTGGAAGATCCCACAGTGAGAGAGGGTACAGTGTCATTTTCTGAGCAGAGACATGTCTGTGCTCTTTTCTCTGAGAGACTTTTTGCCACTTATTTCTTCATGCACAATAGCCAATCTTTGTTCTTCACAGGTCATATTTGTATGGTTTTCTAAAAGCATTGTGTTTAATTCTAATTGGTTAATAACTTATTGCAATTCAGTTCATTGGTTAGTAGTTACTAGTGTATGTGTTCATCAAAGACTTTCCTCTCTAATCATGTTTGCATTCTTGTCTCCTGGATAGAAGATGGTTCACATGAGTAGAAATCTTTCTTGACACAGGTGCAAATTCCTTTCTCACAGGAACTTATCAGGCTAGCTGTTAGCTGTACTTAGCTGAAATAGCAGGCCTGAGCCATGATTTTAGGAGGGCAACAAGGCTCTCATTTTATAAGGCTTTACCTATATGGAACAGTCTTTAATTGAAAACAGAAACATTTTAAATTTTGTGCAGGGTCTTCTTTCCATTTCCCCTTTCCTCTGATTTGCATAAAGAACTTTTAAGGCCCTTTGCTGTACTCTGTGCTCTCTTTTTGCCTAGGAACCCTTCTCCAGAACCTGTTTGGGTTCACAGATCGCCAGTTCTATCAGGACTCAGTTTTGCTCAAACTGTTTCTTTTTTGCTCCATTTCAGGTGTGATGATTTAGAGTGAGTCCAAGCACACTTCACTGGTTAGGTTTGAGCAAAGCAGGCAGTAAGGAAACCATGACAAACTGACTCACCTTTGTATCCAGACTGTGCATGGCAAGGGGCACAGCAGAACAGCCCCACACAAGGGCTTCAGGCAAGCCAAGAAAAGAAATACCTTATAGTCCCAGTCAGGGAGCAAGAGTGGATTTCTGTCTCTGTAATGACCCCAGCTTATTCTACTATTGGATGGGCTTTTAAATCTCTTTAAAATTCCACTTTTGTTGAGGACACTGAGGAGATAGTCAAATCTATCTGATTTGTCCCCTTTATTCTGGTATAACAAAAAAGGTTGGAATAAATATGTATAACAAAAAAAGGCTAAAATGTCAATGTGATTAGTCTTTTTGGTAGCTTTATTTGTTAGCCTACATACAACTTCACAATTGCAATTAAACCTGATGTGACAATATTCCATCAACCATTTTTCTAAAAGAAAAAATAGTTTTATTTCTGGTAAATGCAAACATATTCAGAAGAACAGCATCTCATTCAACAATTCTACAATATTTACACTACTTTTTTTTGCCTTCAGTACACAAGTATTCACTGGAGTGATAATGACATCCCACAGCCATGATAATGGCAAAGTTCCTGTCAGTGTTCTTTGCAGCTCTTTGCCAATGTTTTGAGTATTTCTCCTGTGCAGAACTGCACAGGTTTCTTGTCTTTGCTTTTAGAAGAGGTAGCTGGTTTTCTCTCAGCAGAAACTCTACTTCAGCAGCTGTGTGTTCTGCTAAGCTTGTCTCAGGAAGCTCCTGGAAATCTCTGTCTTGTCAGAGCTTTCTGCTTTGCTCTTTGACACAATAATCTTTAAAGCATCTTACATGAGTATTTCATGAATTTAAGCCCCAAGTGGTATGAGATGGGCATGTGGAGCTTCTAAAACTGTGTGAATGAGAAATGCCTTTTTGGCCTATTTGGAATCACATCAACTGTCTTCATCTTCTCTGCTTAACTTTATAGATGTGATAACTATACCCCAAATTTTGTGTATATAACCGCACAGATTGGAATTTACTTTTTTTTTATTTATTTTATTTTTTTTTATTCCAGTAGCATTTAAATGATTTCCCATGACATTCCACTTCTGGTTTGTTGTCTCGGACAAGCTGTTTGCAGTGATGTAGTAACTTCTCCAGACACTGGTAAACCTTATGCACAAACCTGCCTGACTCAGGTTTTGCTGCATCAGGTGAAAGCAAACACATGGTATTTAGCTTAGGGACTAAAACTGAGGCACAAGCAGATGGGAGGAGCCTTTCTTGAGACAGCAGATGATGCACGTTTTGCAGATCCTCTCAGAAAACCTGCTTGCTTGCTTTCATCTTGCAGCTAAATTCAGTTATAATAATTATAAGTTGCCTACTTAAATCCCTTTTGCTGTTAAATTAGTTGCTGTATTTATCTCACACTTATTCTTAAACCATAACTCTGCACTTTCTTCAACAGCTGTCATACTTCAGTGCAGACTAACCTCTTTAACTTAGTGGGGAGTATAAGTGTGACTGTTTCATACAAGCTTTTTATGATCACAGTCACTTGCAAACTCCTTTAAGTTCTATGGGGATAAAAGACTACATAAATCTCTGATTATGGTTATTATGACTATGCTAACAAGAGCTGGCTGAGGAACAAGAAATTCTGTCTTGCAACAGCCTCTAAGGTTTTGAAATTCCCCATTGGAATGAGATCAAACCTTTTACTGTCTGTGAAGTAGACCTGTTGAAACATCCATTTTCAGATTTCCAAGTCAAACTCTTTTTAAAAATTAGTGACTTCATTTGTGATCTATGTGACTTCACTTGAGACCCCAGATACCTACACAAACTAAGCTCCAGATGCCATTAAATAACATTTTATTTAATGAAAAATATTTTGTTGAAAACATTTTGAAGGGTTATAATATTCATTTCTAGTGTTTCAATTTCAAGGAGAAACTACCACATATTCTTATTCTCTACTTGGGAAATGGGAACTTACTGTATTTCTTCATGTTTAGAGCTTTGTAAACAGTCTTAATGGAGATGAGATTAGTAAATAATTGACAGAGGTGTGCATTTAGGGTGTCTGCCTTAAAACAGAGTACACAACCAATCTGAATGTCACTCTCCCTTGGCTTTGTGCACTGCTTGCTTTCTTCAGTCACTCATGTGACACTTGCCAATTTTCAGTAACCACAGAAAACAGGTCTTCAAAACACACAGGGAGAGCTATCAGATAACACCAGCATGTGACATGCATTGTGATGAAATTTGAATTACTAGGTGACCTCTGGGAGAGTGGCCAGGGGGAAGGTGGATAACTATGTGTCTTGAAAGTAAATTGTCCTTCCACTGCCTCAAAAAAGGAACGTGTGGAAGATGTCAAAGGTCTTTTAGCAACTGGAACTTTCAGACGTGTTGAGACGGCAGAGCAGCTGCACGAGGTCTGTGAGCCTGCTCACAGGTAACTGCAGCTCAGGCAATGCTCAGCTGAGGAATGGCCATTGCCTTGTAAATAATCTTACCCCTGATAAACAGGCTTGCATCCAGATTTCGTTCTGCGTGTCCTTAAACTCCACAGAAACAATATCTTCAAATATTACTGTGTTTCAAATAGATTTTTTTTTTCTTTTACACAAAAGAGATAGCCAGGCACACCTCATATATGGCAGGGAAAGTGAAATCTGGCTGGATGCTGTATGCTTGGAGCCTCTCCATACTTCAGAATGGAAAGTTCCCATCTGTGTCATGTGGGACTTACCCATTAAGTTTTTTCTTCATACTCCTCAGCACAAATTTGAAAAATGGATGGGTTCCTTCTGTTAAAGACTGGACAATAGTGCAGCAAATGATCTGTTCACAGAATTACAGGAGAGACTTTTATCTGCATCTAGGTCTTTATTTCCTTGGTTCTGCTTATATGGCATCTATTTCTCCCCCATTCTTCAACCTTCTCATGAGAAGAATTCATTGTTTTGATTAGTTTCTGAATATCTCTTCTGGGTTTTTGCCATCTGAAATTTCAGGTACTTGCCAGCTCATAGCAAGCAAAAATATCAGGTAGGGATTATCTGAGTTCAAGCTCTCTTCTGTATTTTCTGGATGAGGAATATTTTTGGCACTGCTAATCCTTTCTACCAACCCTTTTTTGGAAACATGGAGGGCAGAGATAACGGTCTAAGTGAAGAGGGGCAATAAACTTTTTTGACTTTTTGCAATATAGTGATGTGGTAATATCTGGTACATGTCCATGTGGTCTGGTTGTTTGATGTTGAGCACTCCTGTGAGTTTCAAAGCTGCAGCTAATCATTCCCAAAAGCAAGAGCACACAAAGAAAGTGACTGGAAGGGACAGCTAGAATGATCAGAAATGTTCTTTTGAATGGTTTCTCCCAAGTCCTTCTTGTGTTTCTATCTTTCAAGTGTTTCTTTCTCCTGTTGGGACACCAAGCCCCACAGAACAGGTGGAGTGGCAGCAATACTCATATACATAAAATTAACAAAGAGGACACAGATGAATGTTTGGATTTGGGTGAGGGTTCTCTTGTGATTGCTCTTTGTTTGTTTTATTGGGTTTGGGTTTTTTTTTTTTTTTGTTTGTTTCTATTAGTTTGTTTTTCTTTTTGTAACAACTAGTTTAAGCATTTCTTGTAACTAGGCTTATCTACTGCTCTTCCAGCAGACAGGAGTGTTTTGTTTATTTTAGCTAGATGGCTAAATCCTTTAAGCCTCAGAAACTTACTCCTGCATTTCAAAGAGCTCTGTGAATACAAAGTGAAGAGAAATATAAATATGCAGAGTGAACTGTCACCCTTGCATTACTTACTTATTACTTACTTACTGTGCATTTGCCTGTGATTATTTGAGTGCCTTTGTCTCAGTTCATTTCTGTAGTCTTGGTCTTGCTCTGCTTGGACTGCTGCTCTTATTGCCATTCCCATGTTCCCCATCATAGTTTTTTCAGGATTTCTTCACTTCCAAACCTTGCTCTTCTGCTTGATGTTGCTCCCAGTCACTGTAGCAAATCTAAAAGATTTGATCTGAAAACATGTAGTTCCCATTTAAGGACTAAATTGAAGCTTTTCCTGAGAGACTTAGAGCAGGGTGATATCATGTGTGCATGTCCTTTGGAGCTGAAGAGAAGGCTGTGTTGCTCTCAGGGCACTAGTGTGGCTCTCCATCTCTCACGAGGACCTGACTTCATCAACCATGATGATTTAGTCACCTTGAGCTCTCCTCTGCTCCCAGGTGTAGATGTTGCTGGTTAGATAGGCAGGCACCTGAGCTCAGACTAGAGAAATACAACCGGTAGTGTCACACAGCCCCCCATGTCCCACTGTTCCTCCCTTGGCTGCCTTCCCTCCAGTTTCAACCCAGGACCCAGCTCTGCTCAAATTCTCTTGTGTTTTTTCTATCACTGACTGATAGAGGGAAACACTAGGAAGACATCAGACACTTGTGGGTTGCATAGATGGCAAAATGTAATATATTTTTGTAGAATGTAAAGCAATTGCATGGTTAGGCCATAAATCCAATAAATGAATAGGGTCCTGTTAGTTAAAGGACTTCAGAGATTGCCTCTGCTGCCACTAAAAGCTGTTAAAATGTCACTGCAGGAAGTGACAATCTGCCCATGCAAAAGGAATGTTATTTAAGGTACTGCATTACATGGGAAGCTAGTTCCAGAGCTGCTGTTTTAATGACTTTAGCATTGACAAATTAACCCCTAAGCACTTCCCTCATGTAAGTGCAGCATGCACAATAGATGCATGTTGACAGTGCTTTGAGACCTTCTCTTTAATTTTCCTAAAGGTTTTTTTCCTGAATCTCTTTGCATTTAGTCCCATGGAAACAATGAAGATGCCTAAGCCAGTTTGGTAAGCCAGAAAAGCAGGAGATTTGCTGCAGCATCCTGGAGGCCTTTTCACCAAGCAGCTGATGAGGTGGATTACAGCCTGCATGGGTCCACAGGCAGCATCCTCGCCTTCCCCACAATCCTGGTCTTGGGATCTTCTGGAAAGCTGGCTTTCTGTCCTACAGTGGCAGATTCCCAGGGAGCTGTGACCTGTGGTCAGTGTTGTGTCAGTATGGCCAGCACAGGGACACATGAACCTGAACCCATCTTCCTCACCACCAGAGCTCTGAGAGGAGCAGCTGGAACCCACCCTGGCAAAAATACAGCCAGTGGAGCTGGAAGCATGAGGGAATGTAACCCAGCTGGGTTTGCAGATGGACTCCCCCTGTGTTAATCACTCAGCAGCCAGAAATCAAGTGGAGCTGATCCCTGAAATGCACTGTGAAAACAGGAGTAAGAAAAGGAAAATACATTAAGCCAATCATTATAACAAGGCAAATAAACATGCAAATAAATCATAACAGATCGAAAAGGAGTAAGCTGCAAGGACATGTTTGTGTTGTTTTTTTTTATAGTTCCCACTGAGCTAAGAGGAGAAATTAAAAAGAAAAAACTTAACTGATGTTGAAATCAAATTGCAGCATTCAAAAGAATGTGATTAGAATATTTGTTTATCCACCCACCTCAAACACTCTTCTCTTGGGGACTCAAATATTGCAATCATAAGAACAATTTTAATTTACGTGGGAAATACATCTTCATTTTGCCCTACTTATGACTTGCTGAAGGGAGATGAGACCCAGTGTTAGAGAGTACTTTTATGGGAAGCTTCACTTGATAGATTTGAGGGAGAAAACATTGTGTGATCAGCAGGAAATTGCACTTCTACTGCCAGCAGTGGTGTGGTGGGTATGTGGTAAATCCTTATGGCAGTTTTCATGTGTGTGATGGAAGTGTTTGGAGCTGCTTGTGCAAATGAAATGAGTGGGATTCTGCCAGTGCCCAACAGCTGTGATGAAGTGCTCCATTTAGGGAAAGTATCACTAGTTGTCATATCCACTGTCTTAATTTTTCATGTGCTTCCATTAAAGAGCTCTAAGATAAAAGTTTTAAGTCAGATGGAGAAAATAAACTCAGCTGACATGTCATCCTTCTGTTTTACTCAATAGTCTTTAGAACTATTATGTATAGAAACACTGCTGTGTTCTTTTTTGCAGCTGTTTTCACTACAAAATGTGCATTTGTCAAAACCATTTTTAATGAAAAATGAACCAAACAATGGGATGACAGCTAGAATAAGTGAGCAAGGGAATACAAAAACTGAAAGGAGGGATTAGAATGATTCTTTCTCAAGGTTACTTCTTAAGTTTTAGGTTGTGACATTTTCTTTGTAATGGTGTGGAAATTAGTATTAAAAATTTAAAATGCCAATATGGGAGAAAGTATTCTTGATTGGAAATAAATCAGCACAGCCCAAGTACTTCAGATCTGCTGGGAAGTTGCCTGAGCTCTTCTGAGAACATGGTATGTAAATTCAAGACTTTACCTTTCTCTATCAGTTTACTGCAGCATTATCTATAATTCTGTTCTGAAAGATGTCTGCTGAGATGGACACAGCCTTCATTGTTCCCATTTCCTCAGAGAAAAGGTTTTGATCAACCCTGATGTTTCCATGTATCTTTCTAGAAGCTGGTTTCACTTTTCTCCAAAGTCTACCCTATTTCTGGATAGCAAAAGCCAGTGTTTAAATTTCTCCAGTAGAATGTCAGGTTCATGAAAAGCTGACATTTATTAATGTGCTTCACTTCAATGAACACAGATGTGCTTCCTTGTCTTACTTTAGGTTGAAACAAAAACCAGTTTTTACTGTAGGCCTTGAATATGTATGTAGGGCAATACAGTCATGTTTGCAAAGGAGTCTTTGTTTTGTATCCCACCATTTCACTCATTCCCAACTTACCTTTTGCTATTTACAGCTGAAGATTTTTTTCCTTAAAATATGGTTGCAGAAGATTATATGTGCATCTTGATGCAGTTGATAGAGAAATTGAGGCAGCATTTCTTCTTTATGCTTCTACTTTAACTGCTAATGAGTACAAGGCAAAACTTTGAAGACCTGTGTGTGGGTGCAAAGACAGTTCCCTGAATGACCTGTAGCAGATAATTTAGGCAATGTTGGTTTACTTCCATTAGGCCCAAATATGTGTTTCCCATTTCTGCCAGAGAGCAATGCAGTCATATGAGCAAATACTGTATCCTAGTGCTCTTTGCAAGGGCATGTGAGCACTAGGCTGAAAACCAGAGACATCTAAATTGAGATTTCGGAGGTATTGGAAATAGCACGTCTCATCTTGAGGTTTAGGCTCACAGAATATAGAGGTGTAAGCTTTGGTAGAGTGTCTGCTTAGTGTATGAGTCTGCATTTTGATTGTAAAGACAAGGAATATTGGCCTAAGCAGGATCTGGTCTTTGTCACTTGGTTTAAAGAAATACAGGGTTCTCTAGCAATGATGCCCAATTCTCTTCTCATACTTTGCTCTGGTTAATTATTTTGAGACTTCTGGATTTACCAAACTCTGATGAAATTTTACCAGGTGTCAGAGGCCACATGTTTGAGAAAGCAAAGATTGCTTTTTTTCCTTCATCCAGCTTTCTCATGTTAGCAGTTCCCATTTAACATCATAATTTTGCTGGTAAAAGAAATGTAATTTCAAAATTTTAATGTTTGCTTTTTTTAATCTTTAAAAAAAATATTTCATTAGTTGTTGGGGTTCTCTTGTTAAATCCCCTTGCTCCTTAGTGACCTTCTGTGCCACAAGCTCTTTCTTTGTGGAGGGAGATGGATTTCCTGGTGTTACTGAGTGACATCTCAGAGTCTCTCTTGGTTGAGAGCTGGCAAGGACGTCATGGGAACAGGCAGTATCAGGAGGATGGAAACTTTCCAGATGTCTTAGACTTCCTTTCGGCAACTGGGGTCTGGTGAGTTTAGCAGCCAAATCTGCAAGTTTTCAAGCTGAAATATGTATTCTCTCTGCACTGGGTAGGAAACCTTCTTCCCCACTCACAGCAACATGGTGAGACGTGTGTGTTGAGCTGTGTGTGCCCCCAGGACCCCCAGAAGTTGTGGGCTCAGGGCCAAAGTCATTGAATGCTACTGATGGTGCTGCTGGGGGGCTGGAGGTTAAACCACAGGTGCTTGGTTTGTTCTGGTTTAGAGGTGGCAGCAGGCAGATAAAGGAAGAGTTTTCCAGACTGAAGAAGGAGGTGAATAAATAGTGGGCAGAGTGAGAGATGCAGGCTTCAATTGCAGCAGGAAGGTGGCAATTAAACTTTGGTGTTAGGAAACTTTTTGGGTGGCAAAGCACCAGATCCTTATCCTGCATCCTCTCCACACCTGGCCTTGTGCCATTTGTGACAAACAGGGCATTTGCAGCTCTCTGTCATATCATCTCTGCAGGTGACTTCAGACCCTGTTTTGAATTTTTCAGGTCTCTCAACCTGCATATCTATGGATTGTCACTGGCTACTTCTCTGTACATGAAGGCATTATGCCATTCACTGCTCAAGAGCAAGCTTGTGCTTTCTCTCTGAAGTTCATGAATTTAATTCTGTTCTTTCCTGTTGATATTGGCAAGTATCTATCAGAGAGAGTACCCTGTGTGTTTTCATTGTGACCATCTGTCCTGGTATTAACAAAATGATTGCATAATCTAAACAACAGAATCCTTTGAGAGAGGAAGAAAAAGAAAGACACACACGAGTCATGTGGCTGACATGCACCACAATGATCCAAATAATTGAAGAATCAGAAATAATAATAATGTATTAGTTTTCTCAGTGGAAAAATCCTTGATCTTCTAAGGAACAATTAAAAATATAATATGCAATAAAAGCACTCAACTGTAATACAAATATGTGCCTCAGGCTCTGTAGGGTTTATGAAACAAAGTCATCATGGTGCATTTTAAACTGAGAAACATAATTAAAATGCCTTCTTGACAAGGAGAAGAGACATTCTTTTCCCATTTGACTGACTTTCCTATCTGTTCTCTCTCTGTTGAGTGCACAGGGAGAGCAGGACCACCACGAGGCCAGGGTGGTTGTGGCTCCTCATCCCTCCAACCTCTGCAGCATGTTCAAAGCAGCATCTGTAGGCACTAATGTTAAGTGGGCTCTACCTAGAGTGAGACAGATGGGAAATTTGGTTTGTTTTTTGTAATTATTGAGCTGATGAGTCATACTTGTTGCTTGAAAGAAGGTAAGATTTTAACATGATGGAGAGTCTCAGCTGTCACTGACTCTAATTAATCTGTTGGGAAAAGAGATGAAGACCTGCAGATTGAGACCTGCAGGTAAAAGTACAGCTGCTCAGGAAACACTATTAAAACCTGTAAGCATCCTTTATTCTGTTACAGAAAACAATCCATACAAGCTAATTCATGAAGTAACTTCAGGTTGGTTGTTTTCTTTACCTGAGCCTAAACTGTACAGAGGCAGCAGCATAATTTCTGAGAGCATCCTAGAACTTTGAGCAGCTTTGTGATACCTCCAGAATTAGAATAGATTTGTGAGTTTGAATGGGGCAAATGCATGTGGTGGTGATGCTTGTCATATTTTTCTGATTAAGAAAGAGACAAATGATTAAGTTATTTTTGGTGAAGAATGCAAAAAAGTGCAGTTTTGTTCTAGAATCCCTAGATATAAACTCTGTCTTGCTGTGTCCTTCAGAGAAAGAGCCAAGCTCACCTTGACTCTGAAAACAGACTGGCAAAAAAGTTGTGTTAAGGGGGATGATTTCTCATTGGCTAATGTTCTCACATGCAAAAGGATAATCTACTGTTTAAAAATGAAATTTTGATGATAGTAATGATTCCTTTCAACAGCTATAGCAATGATAGCACTTTAAAAAACTTGAATGTTGAAAAAAATTATAAAGAATGTATCTTTTTTTACCTCCTTTTCTTTTGTTAGTCTACTTATGCTTTTATCCTATAATTAATTATTTGAATGCAAATTATTTGGTTATGGTGATATTTATAGCACAGATAATTTATTATCTTTGGTAACAATTGTTTTGTCTAATATTTGTCTAATTATGATTCTTTTAACTTGGTAATGGCTGGGAAAAGCTCAGCCCATTGTCAAAAGCAGAGGCAGAGAAAGAGCAGTTTCTGATAACTGCTGCCTTTGATGTCCATATTCCAAGTAGAGCACACAAAGACTATACCTTTGTGCTTTCAGTAATTTACAATTACCAACATAAGTTTCAGTATGCTGGCAAGCAAAATGTAATTTATTTTACTCTCTCAGAGAAGACTTTCAATGTATGATGTGTTATGGTTACTGGATAAGAGGATCAGAGCTTGGTGTGATTTATATATACTCTCACTAACATTTTGCCATTTTTTTCCCGTATATGGGAACTGTGAGGATAAAGAGGGAAGATTTGAAAACTGAAGAATATACTTTTGATCTCTAGGGAAACGTGCTTTCAGATAAAAGACTCTTGTGTTGGTAAAAAGGGGCAGCAAAGTAAGACTGGCAAAAATGACTGCTCCCAGAGAAGATGGATGGATCTGCTGCTTGCAAGCATTTCATCTAGAGATGATATATTGTGCTAACCTTGGTTCTCTGTGAAACAGCAGGGTAATGCGCTCTTTACTTTCCTTTTTAGTTAGAGCTGGTGCTTGAGGCAAAAGCCAGCTCTTGCTGTGAGCACAGCATTGGTGTCAGGGGTCTGACAAGAAGCCAACAGCTCCTGTGTTGCTCTGAGGCTGGTGTGGGAGAGGGTGGGCAGGAAAGCTCTGCCAGGATGATTGTCACCAGCCTGGCCTTTGGTCCCTTCTCTTTAAGGCATTATGCAAAGGATAATGGCAGAAGGAATGCACAGTGCCAGTAAGGACAGGGACAGGAAGCCAGTGGTGGCAGCTTTCTGCATCAGTCTTCTGCGCTCCTGGTTAGTTTAAAATGGCTTTTTGTAAGCCTCAAAGGTCTGTACTACACTGCTGTTGTTGTAATGATGAGCATAGTCCCAGTAGTAAGAAGCCTTTGTGGAAAAATAGAAGAGCTTGGTTCCTTCATCTTTTTGGCCATAAAATCAAGGGGAAATTGCAACAGGCTGTTGAATCCCAGCTAAAATTTTTCCACTGGGATCTGTTCCAGTGGAGAACACACTGCGACTTGCAATCAGATAGATTGTGTCTCAAGTCTGTCCAGCTTGAACTTGGATAACTTAGGAAAGGAAAAAGAGACCCACAATGCTACAAATGCTACAACAAGTTTTGGGTTTGAAATTGCACAAGTCCTTGTGCAAAGAAAATGTAACTACAGTGGAACTGAATTTAATAAAGACGAGCTGTTGTAGGGGTTGTGCCTGGAGCAGGACTCTACAGCTTTATTAACAACAAAGAGAGGAGAGCCAAGGCTTTTTTAATGAATGTCTGATGCCACAGAAGGGCAGTGAGGAACATTGCTCAGAGCATTGTAAGAAGACCAGCACTTCTGCCTCTCCCTTTCTGAAACTCCATAGTAACTAGGGACAGAGACATATATTGTTTTATTGTGAAGGAAATTAAAACAGGCTCTGACTTGGAGGAAATCTTGCACAGGAACCAAAAAGTCTGCCTTGCCCTTGTTTGTGTTTGTGGATTCAAGGGTCTCTCGAAGTACTTTGGGGGAGAATTGGGGGGAACTTGTACGAATCTGTTCCTTGTCCTGATCAATGCAGTGGGTTGTGCTGGACACAAATCTAGAACTTGCTTAGAGCAAAGGAAGCTTGTACCATGTTGTGCTTCAGAAATGGGAACCCACCCTATCTTCTCATCTCCCCACACCCATCACAGGATCAAAGCTTGCCCTTAAAAGCAGCCTGTAATATGGCTCTGGTTGCTGACATTTCTGCTTTTCCTATTTATTTCTGGCATTCATTCCCTTGGACTGAAAGGATGAGAGGTACAATCTGTGTTTTGACAGACTTGGTTTTTATTTCTCATTGAAGTAAGCTTGGAAATGGGCTTTTTCATTGCATTGTCTTATGGACTAGTGGGGTGGTTCTTTTCTGTCTTGTGGTGATTGTATTTCTTCCTACACTGGTTATCAGGACTGCATTTTGGATTTATTTACACAGCACACATTTGTCATTGGTTTCAGCAGCATAAATATATGGTGACAAGAACGAGATCCTTCGATGTGAAGAAGGAGGTGATGACTTATGATTTTATCTTTAGCAGACTGGGCTGAAGAGGTGAGACTCTACCAGAGTAAGTGAATAAATGTGATGTATAAATGGAGCACTTGTGCAATGAAAACATTCTCACCTTTCTTCAGCAGGCTTTAACCTTTCAGGACCAGTTTAGCATATGCTGATCTATCAGAATCTGCTGTCTTCAGCACCAGAAAAGAGATACTGGTCACATGTGGCTGCTGACCTTGTCAGCTCTCTCACGAGTTAAATGTGAGCTTAAGAATGATGTGTTTCTCTCTGCCCTTAAAAGTCAAATGGCTACATTATGACTTTAATATTTTTTTTTCTTACATTTCTGAATGTGGATAAAAGCTTTTATGAAACTTTGGCTTCAGTGCACACAAGAGATATGAAATTACAAAGGCACAAAGCAATACCCACAAGCATTTAATTTCAACTCTTTTACCTAGTCCTTTGTCTTTTTGGGGAAGGGGAGTTGATGTGGGACAGTTTTCAATATCTGAGGTTGACAACACTGTATTTTACAGATCCCTGGAGTAATGAACAGGTTCCTTTTACTGGTCTTTGCTAAGCCCTGAAATAGTGGGTGTGGATAATTATTATAGAAGCAGAACTGGACAGTTAATATGTTGTTACTTCGAGCTCTTTGCAACTTGAGTAGGCATTACAGCATAGGTTATATTTGACTCACATTTTGAAGGTTACCTTCACATCTTATGAGCACTAGAAACCT
The DNA here is from genome assembly GCA_013397375.1 of Toxostoma redivivum. NCBI lineage: Eukaryota > Metazoa > Chordata > Aves > Passeriformes > Mimidae > Toxostoma > Toxostoma redivivum. Next base: position 1,525,434 of record VXBI01002221.1, on the reverse strand, counting down.
TTCCTCCGCAGCTTTTGTTTTTTAAAAGGCTTTTTAAAAACTCTAAAACACTCAGGAACTTCAAATTTGAAGTGAAGGTTTTGGGTCTGTTTTTTCCTTCATGAAGGGGTCCTTCTCTTATAAGGAAAATGATCCCAATATATATCAAACCTGGTATCCTACTGAACAAAAGCAGGTAGCATACCAATAGAGCCTGGTTTCTTCAGTAAGCTGTCAGCAGCTAAAACGTTATGGACTAATGACCTTGTATCCCCTCCTTTGACATGCCATGGATTAACAGAAAGAAATTTAACAACAGCCTTTCAGCCTGCAGGATACACACTTCAAATCCTGCATGCTGCCTCTCTTTTCTGGTGCTCACGTTTCAAGGTGATAAGTGATTTTTCAGCATCAGCAGAGGACAAGGGAGGGGTGGGTGTTTCAGCAGCAGGGTGAGCTGCTGCCTCGAGCTCCATGGTCTTTGGGTGATGGCTCTGATGAGCAAGGTCAGCTTTAATGCTGGGCTGAGGCTTGCACTGGCTGATATCTGCGGGGATCTTGGGAAAGCCACATGGAAAGTGTTGCAATGCAGAAAACGCTGGAATTGAATCTTTGCATCCAGATGGCAAGTGGTTAAAAGAGCTATTTGTGTTTGCTGATGCTCTTGTACTTAGTCTATTAGAGTGAAATCAGTCCCAAGGATCACAATCACTTGTGCTCCTGCTGCTTGTTTGTTCTGAGACAAAAAGAGCCACCAGAACAACTCTTTGGCCAGCACAACTCTGTCTGCGTTCTGGGATTTTACTGACAAAGTTCTGCATCAGGGCAAAACAATGTCTGTAAGGGGCACCAGAACTGCAGGAAAAGTATCACAACCTGCAGAAGAGAAGTGTATGAATTTAGAGCAGTGACAGAAGTATCCCCCACACGCCAGTGAGGCCCAGCCATGTGCAGAAGTGCTGGTGATTGACTGCTTTAATTTGAAATCAGAAGTTGACTATTATGGATGTCAACTCGAGAACTGGTTGAGCATTCCCACAAACATATTTCTGAGAGGAAATGACGTGGGTCATGTGTATTGGAAACAAAACTCAGAGCATCTTTTGAAACGTTTGTAGGTTTATTTATCTAAAGGCAAACAAAACAGATCAGGAAATATCTTAGCTCTTCCATGTCTCTTTCTACTTGTTAAAGGATAGGAATAACAATAACAATAACCCCAGGAAAATCTGAAATGCAGATATTAAAAATAATGAGCACTGTTACAAACGTCTGAAGGATTTTTCAGAGTGTTTTCCTGGCTGGGTTATTCTTTCCTTTCCTGAGCTGGCTGGAGCACAGCCCCTGTTGTGAAGACTCTGTCCCTTCCAGGCAGCTGTGCTGTGAACACTTTGGGTTTGTCACCCTGAGCCCATAGCACCGACACTTCCATCCTCTGTGCTCCCCTGGCTGTTGCAGTGCTGATGTAGGGCACTCCTCCTCCCTGCAAACCAGCCACCCACGGGCTCCCAAGTACACCTGCAGCTCAGGCTGAGCAGGGCAAGATGGGTTATGCACATCCTTCTTCCTCAGTGTCCACTCAAGAGCAAACAGCCTTGGGCTGCTGCTTCAACCTGTGCATCCCCATCCTCTCAATTGCTCTTCAAATCTGCACCAGTCAGAGCTTGCACACAGCTGTGGGGTGATACCTGCACCATAAAGGGCAGAAGGTGCTCGTGCTACAGATGTGAAGTTGGCAAGAGCCAGAATAGAATTAAAGATGTTTGGGTTGTTTTTTTTTTCCCCACTACAGCTCAAAGCTGTGGCTCTGAATTCTGAAATAATTGGTACTATTGTATGAAAAGGGCTTTTGCACAGAGTGATTCTCTGGAATAGGAATTTGTTTCTAACATCACATACTGTGTTTTCTTTGACCATTGTTGTTGGCTGTCCTAATCACTGCTTTTAAAAGCAGCCAGCCAAGGCCTTGCCCAGGATTTTTCCAAGAGTTACACAGGTGAAGAGCCTAAGCAATTGTGTGTTTAAAAATGGCATCAGTGTGGAGGAGAGCATCACCCCTGTCTCCTGTACTCAGTTCTTCACCAGCTGGGGGAATGAACAGTATGTTTTATGCTGAATGTTGAGGGATCAAGTGTGGTTGAAAGCCATGACCTCTCCAGCCTTCTCTTTTTTCAAAGGCTCATTCTTTTCCCTGATGTCATTAGTGTTGCTATGGAGTTTCACAGTGCTCTACTTGGAAGCTGTTCATGCAGTTACTTACACATGCACTTAAATGACTTAGTGAAATGTATACAAATTTTTATTGAGATGATCTCTGCTTTATTGATTGTCTTCAGCCTGCTTGGTAAAATATAAACATTGGGGAAGACTCAGTCACTGTCATTTGAGAGTTACAATCAGATTTGGCAGAATAAATCAGACCAAAATGTAGGCCCCAAGAGCTTTGGCTTAAAACCCCCAACAAAAAGCGAAACCCTCTTGGTCTGAAGATTTAGTGAGTGATGGACACTGGGGTGATGGGAAATGGAACTTGTACTTCAGTCAGTGTCAGAACACACTAGTGTTGAGTTTTTTGTTTCTGTGTCAGGTTTGAGAAGAGGGAAGACCAGTATTCCCTTCCCCTGAGTCTCCACAGTGCTTGGGCATCTTTGGTTTGGTTCAACGAGTTACAATGCAGTAGGTTACCTGGGAACATTTACTTAGTTCACAGAAATACAAGCCAATTTAAACTACAGTAAAAGATGTTCAAACTGTTGTCTTAGGTCAAAAGCATGCTGAGAGGCAGCTACTAGGTCTCAGCTGGTACCCAGTGGTTTCTGCTTTATGAATCTGAACTTTGGCCTTCCTCTACAGTTCTGTTGAGATCAGTCTCTGCTGAAGAGATTTGCCAGCATAGCTGTGCTAACAAACAGTCCCTGTGTAGACCTATCTTTTACTGAAGGAAAAGTGCATTTGCTATTAAAGTTCACCAGTTCTGTTGAGTGAAGCAAGCCAGACCAGCAAAAGGACTTTGAAATTCTGTACTCTTGGGTTTGTCTGCCAAAGAAATGTCAGTTATACCTAATTAGTTTACTTAGACCAGCAAGGGCTCAAACTGGAGGGTTGGCCTTATTTTCCTTTAGATTCTCTTAATTGTTCCACTTGACATTGAATCTGTGAATGGAAACCAGGGGAGATGGGAACATTCACAGAGGCTGTCCCACAGTCCTGCCATCCATATTGTTTCACCAAATTAATCATCCTTCTCTACTGAGTTAAGTAACTCCATTGATTTTAAGAGGATTTCTCACTTGAAGAAATCTTCATCAGATTCAAACCTAAAACTGCACTACAACAGAGAGAAATCAGAGCTTGGCTTCAGGCTTGGCTACATTGAAGGCAAATGCCATTCACATGCAGGAATGCTGTGGTATAATGTGATTTTGCCCATCATATATGCTGATGACAGATCTGAATACTTAATCAAAACCCTGTAAAGAATAATTCATGATGATATAGATCTGTAAGCTTAGATTATTGATCTTTAGGCCTTCAAGTATTACATATGATTTACTGGGGAGGTCAGCACTGTGATCTCTAACTTCAGTGCTTTCTGTACCATGTATTATGGCTCCTCAAGCCTAGAACAAATACTAACTGGGGATGTACTTCTCAGATTTATAATTTTTCTGCTCCCAGCTCCCCTCATTACTAGTCTGAGTGGTGCAGAATCTCTCTGCCACAAATGCAAGGGAGCTCTGACCTTAGTAACCATCCTGGAGCACACAATGGATTGTAAGGAAAGGCTTCTGCCTAGGTATGGCTCCAGCCATGTTGCCAGGAGGATGGAGCAGCATAACAAAGCCTTTTCAGAAATCTTTGTCATGTTCTTGTGCTACAGAGGCTACACATCTTATCCAGTGAGGCAAAGTGTGCTTTTGCTCACACCCAGGTGCCTCACATGAAGCTGGGTTGTGAAGCCAGCATGTGTTCAGAGAAGTGAGAGCTGAGCATGCCCAAGGAAGCACCAGCTCTGCAGCCTGGGGTGTACCAGGCCTCCTAAAAGCACCTTTGAAGTTTCCTGGTGTTGTTAAGAAGCACAGGTAAGGCTGTGGATACTCTCTGTTGCCTACCTGCTGTGATGTTGTGCTGTATTTTCTCTGGGCTCATGTCTGCCCCTGTTCTCAGCCCTCTGCAGTGAGATGCTGTTACTGCTCAGAGGCTTGTCACAAATCCTGGCTCCACACACTGTAGTGCAGGTTCAGGTGGAAGAGAAGACTAAAGCCTGGCATCACACCCTGCTCTGCCTTTTACTCTGATGGTGATGAACATTAAATCATTCCTGCCATGGTAAATTATATTTATGTCTTTAAAATACAAATATATATATATATGACTGAGCAATAATGTTAAGTATAGATTTATTAATTTAATAGACCAAGATGGTGTGCTTGTAATAGGACTGGTTTATTTAATTGCTAGCCTTAACTAGAAGTTTAAAGCTACTTCAAACTATGTGGCAAACAGTCTCAAAAATAAGAATATATTTCCATGCATTCCGCTTTTCCCTACATTAACAAATGTGCTTGTGACCTTACGTGGGTTTCAGAATAGGAAAACAGAACTGGAGAAGGGAAAGCGCTTTCCTAGCATGGACTGCCAGTGTTAGCACACAGGGACATGCCTGCCTGCTCTAGGCACCACGGACAGGGAGGACCTGTGTCAACTGCTTTCGTCAGCATTATTGCATATTCCATGCTGTGTGTCTGAAATGTAAGGAGCAATACAAAATTGTGGGACTGCTGAGATCTCTGTGAAACAGATTTTTCATTATGTTTGTGACCCATCTCACTTCTAGCTGGCCTGATATTTGTGTGAGCACAGTCTTTTCCTCTTTGGTGGTTTCAAAGTCTGTCTGAACTGCATTGCTAGAAAGTTGGGCTAGTGAGAGAGGCACAGAGGAAACATGAGTGGCTTGTGTGGACTACTGGTGCTTGTTTGAGAAATATTCTTTCAAAAGTAACCCAAGATGAACACACATCCTTAGATCTGATCTCCATCCTAAATTGCAGAAAATCTTCAATAGGTCTGGGCTCCTGCTCAGCTAATTGCAATGGTAGCAGTATTCTGAAAATTACCTGTTGCTGTGGTCCACAGAGGCAGTGAAGGCTGTATTTCTCTCATTAACTCTCTTTTGCTTTCTTTTCTTTCCATTTATGTTTTAAATTAAGTAGTCTTCTGGCTTTTGGGCAGCTGAAACAAAGGATTCCCCATGCTGGTTAAATAAAAAGTCCTTTCATAGTCACAGTATAAAAGAGCTGAGAAGAAATGGGTCACAGCTAGGGATGCAGAGCCCCTGGAACTCCCACCCCTCAGTGAGACTCACTCCCAGTTTCCCAGCTGAGCAGTGAAATGTGTGCAGCTCTGTTTGCCCTTTTGTTTGATGTCCTCTTCATTTCCTGTTTAAGTGATCTGAAAGTAAAACAACCAGCCAACCAGCCAAGGGAAAAAAAGCCCTTTCATGACTACAAACAGGGCCCAGCTGTGTAAGCTGGGCTGCACAGAGCTACCCAGGACTGCCAGAAGGGTCCATGTGCCTCGGATCCTCTGCCCTGTGTGCTCAGCCCTGCAGAGTAGCTGCTCTCTCCTTCCCCTGAATGTCTGCCCTCTTTTAAAGCATCTCTAGCAGGCACTCAGATTCATTAACTCCTGAGCACAATCTCTTTTTCATGTCAGTGTCTATCAGAACTAATGTTACTGAGGATAAGAGAGGGTTGAGGGTGCAGGGAGCACAGACAGTAATGTCACATCAGTCATCTGTGTAAGGGCAATAGGAAAGGACTTTGGGAAAAGATTTCCCAAAACACCTTTTGATATTGGCACTGGAGGTAAATGACCTGCAGGGACATGACCTGACTGCAGTCACAGCATGACTTGCAGTGGGTGTATTACAGTCATAATAAATTGCAGAGTGTGTCAGTAGTGACCTGTGAATGACACAAAACCAAACCAAAACTTGGTCACCTTGCCTGCTGCTACAGGAATACAGGCTGTACGAGGTGCTGCTTTGAAAGTATTTGCTTTGCTTGAGAGGAGAGAGAAAAATGTAGGAAGGGAAACTCAAGCAAGAGGAATCTAAATGCACGGCTACAACAAATACAAAAGTTAGACTACATAAAACTAGGTCTCTGCAGACAAAGGGTAGGTAAATTCCCCTCAAGCACTCCAAGTTCAAGTGAAAATGGTAGTACTTAAATCCAAATAAAATCTATTACTGTCTGAACCTGGAGTGTATTGACAAAGGCTTCAGTCTTTTCAATAGACTCAATAGTATATAGTGAAGAGGGGAGAAAAAAATCCCAGAATCTCTGTGCCTTCAAACTGTTTTCAAAGAAAGCAGCAGGAGAAATTCAGTGAATTGATCTTTCTCAGCATAACTTCATGAAGGGCAGCATGGGTAAGGAAAAATATGTTTTTCTTTCTAAAAGAAAAATGTTACCTTCTCACCTACTATTCATAATCTCCTAAATACTTGATTGCTGTGTCTATAGATAAAGGGTTTGAAAACACAGAATCATTTTCAGACTGATCCTCTGCAGTGACTTCTACAAAGCCACTTCATTTTTTGCTTCACCTTTGCCATCTGGTGACGGTTTTCTGGCAGAAAATTCTATTTAAGAGCTGTTTTGTGCATTTCCTCGCAGAAGCTGTTCCAGGCAGCAGAAGGTGTTGTCACTTGCTGACCCTGAGCTCGGCAGGGGCAGGGCACAGGATGGAGCTGGGGCACAGGCAGTGGCCCCAGAGGTGGCTGGGGGTGCTTTGTGCTTGCTCCCCAGTGTGTCCCAGCAAGGAGAGCCTTCCCATGCTGAGGAATGTGAAGCAGGCACTGACAAAATGTGCCAGCATCTCTCCTCAGGGCTCAGCTTCCCTCAGCCCTGGTGGGACGAGTTTCCTGTCCCACCTGGAGGTGGCCAGGTCACAGAGCTGCCACACAGTGCTGGCCCTGGAGGAGCTGATGCTGCTGGTGTGGGGTGAGGGGGCTGAGACACCTCACCTGCATCCCAGCACGGCTCCCCCCATCCTCCTGGAGAACTGGGGGTGCTGTGGCACTGGGTGCAGCTGGGGGCTCTGATGGCAGCTGTGGGCAGGCATGCAGGGGCTGTGCAGCTGGGGACAGCCCTGCAGGCACCTCGCTGGTGGCTCTTCTCCAGCCAAGTGTCCATGCTGGAGAGCTCAGCTGTGTGTGGGGCAGGGAGCTGCCCCTGAGCCAGTGCCTGCCGTACAAGGGGAATCGTACAAGAATATCCCTCCTTTACTTCTCCCAGGCTCTAAATGATGCCTTGAGTTTTAGCTTTTATATTTTTCAGATTCTCTGCTGCTTAGTGTGTAACTCTGAAACTTCATTTTAGGTGTTGGTAAGTTCTCTTCACAGGGTAGTTAAGCAAAACAATCCCTGCCCAGCTGGAGAATCAAGGACACCCAGTACCCAAAAATGATAAACAATGGTGAGGGAAAGGGGGCAAGCCAGGGGGCTGAGACTTCATAGCCCGGGGCTGTGGTTGGATAATTGACCCCAATGTGTAAATGAACCAAAACTTATAAAAGTGTAAAGACTCGTGACCAGGATCCACCTTGGATTTGATTTGGGTGTAGCCCTGGCCAGGCTCTTGCACTGCCCAAAGTGTACCCTTTCAATAAATACCTGTTTTATTCCTTTTGCTCTGCCTAGTCTCTGTTCCAGGTCAGCCTTTCCAGGCTCCCATCACTCCTCACCCAGGGACTTAAGGCATTTCTGCTGTTCCCTCTGTGCACAGTTATCTAGAACTAGGAACAAGCAGCCACAGAATCCTGATACCACTGAATGTTAAAGTACAGAAACTTGATCTTGTGACTCAGCCCCTGGATTGCAACTTCTCTTTCCTTAACTCCCATAGGAGACTAACATAATGGCAGTGGAAGGTTACTTGTCTGTTATTCCTCCCAAAGCTTGCTTTCTGCTTAAAAATATGTAGTTAACTCCTTCATTTTGTTCTTGCATTCTCACTCTTAGAGGGGTCCATGATCTTGGACAAGGTATATTTTTTCTAGTAAGCACTGTATCTGTCTGCACAGTGAACTTCCACACATCTTCCTCTGAATCCTTCAAAACAGCCCAACTCTAGCATTGAATGTTTGGGGTCTTCCTTGGCTTCCTTCCTCTCATATTTCATTTAAAATTCTTAATTCGAGGAAATCCAGATGAGATGAAAGCTTTCAGCTCTAATATTCTAGATGCAAATCTTATTAAATTCCAAGCCCCAAACCAAGCAACACTGTAAACTGGGAATTAAACTGAAATGAAGACAATCAATCACTCTCAAGTCAGTTCAGTAGCTCATACAGATACATTCTCTGAGGTCTCATCACATATTAATGGACAAGTTTGCCTCATGCATTATATTCCATACATTACACTGCATAATTAGAAGGTAATAGGAAGCAGTAGGCAGCATGCCAATATTTGTAGCATTTATATATCTTTCAGAGCCTCAGTATTTGAGGAAAAACCGGATTATTTCTCATAGACGTTTCCAACTATGTCTAGAAAGAGAACATGCTTTTGGAGTCTCTTTCCTCTAGACTTCTAGATTCTGGGAAGCTGAACTACTTGCATATGCAATGCTAAGGGATTATATTTGTAATTAAAAGAAATCCTTAAGGGTCACAGATCCATCCAAAAAAGGTGATTGTTAGGCCTGCCAGCTGCCCCAGGCTAACCTCAGCTTTAAGAAACTGCAGAAGTGTGGTTATCCTAGCCTTGAGGAAAGGCTTAATGGTGGTACTTGGAAAAGACAGCATGAAAGGAAGCACACCTCTCCAAGCCAAGGCTGCCTGAGACTGACTGCAGGTACAGGAACTGTGCCCAGTTCACAGGTTGTAGTAAAAACTTAAAATTTGACTGGAGAAGCTGAAGGTGGCCTTTTGTACAAGTGAGAAGCTCATCCCTTCAGAGGAGTAAGCATTCACAAGAGGAGCTGATGGAGAATGTTTGCCACACATTAAACATGCCCAGATAGCTGGTCCCAGCTAACTATGCCCTCAGTTAGGTTTGTTACTTTAAATAGCAAGGATTCTCCATGTAAAGACAAACCTTATCCTTAAACAGCTATCTGTTCTCTCCAGGCTTGGCCTGTTTTATATTCTTGGCAGTTGTGAGACACTGTCTGCAGAAAAAAGCTTGGAGTCCTTTAGTGGGGTAGAACATTTGAAAATTTGGTCTCCTGTCTGCAAATATCTGCTTGTGCAGTGGCCCCTTGTCCAGGAGTAGCTTGTTCAGTCACTGGTTATGAACTCAGTATCTTTTAGCTCTGTTCCCATTTAGCACACTGCTCCTGATCTCATCCCCTTGTTTGCTGGGTGTGTCTGTACCTTTGCTGCCCGAAGGCTTTGTGGCTGTGTCTTCCTGCTTTGATTGAGAAGTAACTGAATTCCCTGTGGTGGTCTCTCACTTCTTGCCCCCTGAGTTATTGTTTCCACTTCTCATGGGAGTCGTTGAAACTCTGTATAGAGGAGAAAAAATTATGATGACTTCTAGCTGCAAATTTTCTCCAAGTAGTTTCTCAGGTTACAATGCATGAAAATTTTTGAATCTGTAGAGGTTTTCACAAAAATAAGCTCTCTGAATATTTCTGACTGGCAACTGTTACCATGCCAGAAATCAGTCTACCCAATTTACCCTTCTTGACTGTGTATGAGGATGCTCATCTCTAGCCAGGTGCCAAATACCTTCATGGCAATGGAGGAAAAGCCAGAGAAATATATATATATTCTAGCAAGTAAGTCAAACTCCCTCTTTCAAAATCCCAAAGCAGGAGAAAGAAAGGAAAAGGAGACACTCACTTAGAACTCTTCCAGAAGCAGTCAAGGACTCTCACTTTTCAGATATCAGATTACATTTTGGCTTAGTAAACTTTACGTATTAGAGACAATAAAAGCCTAGACTTTTTGTCATAAGGTCAGTAGTTCAAATAGCCCAATTTTTCTCCTGACATCTGATTCTCAATTTTCTCCCTTCTTATGGCCAACTAAGAAAAGTTGCCAAAGTTTACTGGCCAAATTGGCTCATTTAACCAGAAGTGAATATCTCACCCACACACTAAACCTCTGGGATTTCCTCTAATGTAGTAGATGTCAGCTATAACAAGCTCTATTAATAATTAATTGAGTTCCTATTGGGACTGCCTGAACAATTTTCTTTGCTTCTTGTCAAGCCCCAGCACAGTGCAGTAGCCTAATTTAGTCTAGATGACTGTATCATGGGCAAGCACATCCATCCATCTGATGTGACCACCCTTTCACCATTTTCCCTGTGCTATGGCTTGAAAACTTTAAAGAAGGGCTCGTAAGAGCAGATTTGTCATATTGCCTTGAAATTGTGCGGGCTTAAAACCATGGGGGTGGCAAGACACACATGTGTGTTCTGGCTAATACAGGGTGTTTTGATATCTCTGATGACCCTGCTCTGGTAGCACACCTTGTCACAGCTGAGATGACACAGCCCTTGTGTTTCCTCTGGGGCTCAGGGCTTGTTCCAGGGAGTCAGTCAGGGGTTAGGCTGTGTGGTGTGTGCTCAGCTCCTTGAATGCTCAGGCCAGGATAAGGGTGTTACTGAGCTGTGCTGTGCTCCCCTCCCAGCCCTGCTCAGTGGGAAATGGTGTGGGCAATTACAGTGTCCTTGTCACCAACCCCAGCTGGCAGGGGAGCACTGCTGGGGCAGGTGGGGAAAGACAGTGAGACCAGATGTCTCTGATGAGTCTGGAAGCTTTGTGGTTTCCCACAGATGGAGATGAGCTTGACATGGTGTATTTAGAGCAAGCAGAGCCCTGCTCCCTGGCTGCCTCCTGGCAGAGGAGACTGCTCCAGGATTCTGTTTATGGCTGCTGTCTGAGCTGGGGTCCAGGCAAGCTGGGCTGACAGCACTACTGGCAACAACAAAGGCATTCCAAGTCTCAGACTCAGCTGGAGGGCTTTTATCAACATAAACATGGCAAATCCTAACAGAGTCCAGCACTTGTCCCTGTCGGCCCTGTCAAAAATAAAAATGTGTTAAGCTGGTCGAATAAGTGGACTACTCACAGTCAATCAGTTTGGGAATTTTGATATGACTCATTTCTTACACTTGCTCTAGTAAGTCTCAGCTGTATAAAAGAGACCTAAATTAGTTTCAAAAGGAGCAGAGGAGGAAAGTGTTTCATTCTCTGATCAGGCCTCAGTTTCTAACCACTATTTTTGTTGTTCAGAGGTATGCCGGAAATAATATTCTGAAAAAAAAGTAAAAAATTACAGAGGCTTATTAGTATTTTTTAGTTTATTTGTTATATGTCACTAATGTGGAGAGAGACTTATTTTTTTGTATGGCTTCCAAAGGACAAAGGTCATTTGTTTTGCCTGAAGGCTTTAGTCATCGGTGAAGCTATTTTCCTGGTTCCAGCCCTGTTCTTTCCAGGACATGTGTCCTGCTATTTGAACTATCCTGTGAGCTGAATAGACTTAGCTTAGCTGGAGTTCATGTCCTGACCTGCACCCAAAGTTGCATGAGACTGTATTTGGAAAAACAAAGCCTTGAAGATTTGAGCAGCTTTTGTCTCCCTAAAGAGATAAGGAATACATAAAATGTCTGAATCTGCATACTTTATTCCTCAACCTGAATAGGTTTTGCCTTTTCATCCTACTGGGAGAGAAAACTTGTACTCTCTCAGGATTTCCTGGCTCAAGAGGAATCTCAGCTACTGCAAAGCCCATAAGTAGCTGCACATGAACAACTGTCTGGAATCCTGTGGAACAAGGTTCTGCTTGGTCTGAAAGTGCTGGAGCAGTGAGGACATGAGGATGAGGATGACAGGGCTCACACGGACTTGCTTTGCTGACAAGAGATGCTAATTTTTCTGAGATACACTTCAGGTACCTTAAGGGACTCTCCCTTCAGGTGAGAGCATCCACCAAACTTATCCCTTTTGCCTAGATTGGACCATAAACCTCACCTTTAGAATCACAGAAGCATGGAGTGTGTTGGGTTGAAAGGGAATTTGAAAATCATGTAGTTCCACACCCCCTGCCATAGGCAGGATGCCATTCCCTAGCTCAGTTGATCCCATTTGACCTCCTTTAGAACACTGCCAGGGATGGGGCATCCAAAACTTCTCTGGGCAACCTGTTCCAGTGCCTCACCACCCTCACAGTAAAGAAATTCTTCCTAACCTCTATCCAAACTTGTCTCTTTCACTTTAAAACCACTGCCTCTTATCCTGTCACAATCTGCCAATATGAAGAGTCCCTCTCCCTCCTTTTTATAAGCCCCTTTTATATGGTACATTAAAAAAAAAACCTGCACTATGTCCGATTTTTTCCCCATCCTATGTGTCTTTATAATGTGTAAGGGATTTTAGGAATCACTTGCTTCAAGTCCCCAAACTTTGCTGTGTAGCTGCAGAGTGCTAAGGCTCTATCACAGTTTGTTTTCCCTGTGTGAATGAGTTGTGTGTCAGAATCCAGCATTTTACTTCAGACCTCTGCTGTTACTGTGATTTCTTTTTAGTTTCAGGTTTAGCTGGAAATTGCTTCTCGGATTTTGAAATCCTGCTCAAATTTTGTGAGGAAGAGGGTCTTGAATGGAGATACAGGCTTGAAACATGAAGCTGAATTCTAGTTCTCACCCTGACCCTGACTTCCAAGGTGAGCAGTGTTTTGTTACTGCTGCTGTGTGCAAGGCTGAGGAATCCCAGTGAAAGGCACTACAAAAGTTGACTCTCATCTCCAGTGGGAATGACCACTGGAGGACCAGCTAAACTGCTTCCTTTTCCTAAGTGAGAATCAACCACTCCAGGTATTAATTATTCAAAGTTGATGTTTCTTCCTAAATATGGATATTTAGAAAGAATCAAGTGGCCCAAATGACTCCAAGAATAGCTTCCCTTTGTTATTTTTTAATGTGAATGTTTTAGTTTGCTTCATCATCCAGGGATGTTCTTGCTAAAGCTATATACATCACCCTGCTGAAAGCACACGAAGCATTAAACATCTTAGCCCAATGTTTTAACCTGAATGTTCAGGGCTTGACAGACAGCAATTTCTAAGGTCAAAGCACATCTATTTATGTGTATCTCCAGAGATACAGGTACAGGATTGTGAGATTTTAATGCTGTTTTTGTAAACGAGTCGCCAGCAAGCTGCCTAATCCATCGGTTGCATGTAGAATGCAACCTGCCAGCTAGGAGAGACTGCAACTGCTGCAGGCTGGTCCTAGGTTACAATGTGAGATGCAACCAGAAGTATGCATTCCATTAGCACCTTCATAAGCTGTTAAAACAGGTGGGGCAGTGTTCTTTATCTCTTCCATGGCTCATCCCTGATTACTCCTCCAGGGTGGCTGTCTGCACTAATGGGATATCAAGTCTCACTGCAGGACTCATAGAGTTACATCATCCCATTGTGAGATGCTCCACCTGGGGGAGGAGCCAAGCATTCCTACCTGGATATAAGCGGAGCTTTGGTACATCAGGAGAGCACTACCCACTGGATTCCCAGAGGAGAAGAGCTCCACAGTCACCACTGGACCTGCAGAGAAGGACCAGACTTTACTATAGGATCACGGCTTTGACAGAATCACATCCATCAGTCCAACAGGACTGCAGCCACCATTTAATGGGACTGCTACTACCACCCCGACCAACAAGGTCTCAGACTGTACTCTGACTCTGTCAGTTTAAGCCAGTGTTTTTGTATTACCACCTTTTTCTTAATTTTCCTATTAAGTTGTAATTCTGATTTAGGATCTCCCACTGGTTGACTTTCAAACCAGTACAATGCTCTCACATGTTAGAGATCTACCAGCAGCAGCCTGATTTGTTTCTCTGAGCACTTCCTTGGGGTTCATTGCAACAGTACTGTCAATCAATAAGCCAACCTCTGCAGCGGCACCCCTTGTCTGACTTGTTTAACTTTTGGAAACATGGCTGGGAGAACGGTTGCCAGGGCTAAGGAATAAAAATGGAAACACTGTTCTTTTCATTCTTACTACCCCAAAATAACAAAGTGCCCAAAGTCACCCTCTTCCTGCACGTTTGGTTTTTGCAATGGGCTGCAGTCTGAGAGTAATTAGCTGCACACATTCCTATGGATAGTTGTTTATTAAGTGTTTTTATCATGTTGATAGCCCAGCCTGAGCCCTACAGACAAATGCATAGTGGAAGATGCTGGCTGCTCCATGTGCAGTCTCCTAAGGCTGTAGGAAAGCAGCTGGCCAGGATGAGCTGAGCACAAGGTGAGTGAGCTGTGGTTGTGTAAAAAGCATTTGTCTTAGCAGAGCAGCTCCCAAGCCATTTTGTGCCATTTGTAAGAGAGGCTGTGAGAAGTTTTAATTTTACTTTGAGTGAAAGTCTGTTAGCCTTTAACACAACCAAACTGATTGGTGAACTCACAGGTAGATACATATTGACTGAAACATAAAGACATTTCCTGCTTTTGTCCAGCCCTTGAATGCCAAAACTTTGGGCCTAAAGCTAAACTACTGGGTGAAGTATTTGAGAATATTATAATAAGCCATAAGTGGCTTCCAAATATACTTCAGCTTCCAGCCCTGTGTTTTTTTCCTGGCCCTCCCACCCCAGGGAAAAGTGTTTCCTCTGTGTATGTTGTTTCCCTTTAGTCTGGCAGGGAGGTTCTGGTACTGCCAGGTGGTTCAGCAGGGTAGAAGACCATAGAAGACAGGGGTGATAAAAGGTATGGCTGCACAGGTCACTGAAGATGCTGTGTGAAGGTGTTTGTGTCTCTCACCCTCTCTCCCATCTCCACCTGCTCCACTCCACATCTCTCACTGGACCTACACAGAAACTGATTTAATGAGTGATCTGAAAGCCTCATTGGCTAGCGCTGTGAGAAATTCAGTTGGCTGCTGAAGCTGGCTCCTGGCAGATCTCAGTGAGAGGGTGGGTTGTACAGCTGTCAGCAGGAACAGGAGAAAGGAGAAATGCAGAGAAAAGGGACAGACTTCTGTCTCAGCTGTGACCAAACACTGCTGCCCATGAAACTGCAACACAGTGTGAGCAGAAAGGCTGATCCAGGACAGAGCCTTGGGTCCTGGAGGGTTTGGTGGTGATGGAATGCAAGACCTCTAAATCCTACACTTCACAAAGATAACAAATGCTACATGCTATCACAAATCAACCCCCAGTCTAGGGTCACTTGTTTCTCTGTAGATGAATTAAAAGTGGAAGGTAGTCTCTTCAAGATGTTTTTAGGGCCTGATAATGAGCTATCAAGTGTTGCTTGGTTACAGTCCCACACATCAGAAGTTGTATTTACATTTTAGAGGAAAGGACAACCTTTCCCTGTGTAATATTCGATGTATTAGAATATACACCATATTAATTTCTTTGGCTTTCCCAAGCAAATCATTGGACTGGCTGATTTTGCCTACTCCCATCTACAGGCCAGGATAGTTGCATTTAGATTATGCATGTTGATTTATTTAATGTTATGTAAATACAGAAGTGTTGGAAAATATTTATTGATTTAGGAGAGTGTCCACCCAGCTCCAAGTTTACATGAACTGAAAAGTTCTGCGTAAGATCTCCTGTTTAGTGTGAAGATATAAGATGTAAAGATTTGCTAAAATTATACACAGTCCAAAGCCACATATCTAATTAATAATTCCAAATATCACTAAAGTTATAAACTTTAGTTATCAACTGAAGTTATATTTCTGAGGGGATGCAGTTTGCTCACCAATGTGCTTTCCCTTCCAATGAGTGAGACATCAGCTTTTATCTAAGCAGCAGTCTCTGTGGCGTCAGAGGGAATTTTGTCTGATTTAGAGGATCTTTGCAGAAGCTCTTCATCCCATTTTTGAGTGCTACAGCTTACCAGGACTGTGTTAGGATTCTGATACGCTGACTGCTGTCTTTCACAGCCACAACTTCCTGAAATGTCTTCATCCCAGTCTTCAGTAGCTGTTTGTAGAGAGAAAAGAGCTGACAGGGAAGTGGAGGTAAAAAAAAAGAAAAAGGAGAGAAAAAGAAAGAACTTCACCATTGTGAGGTTTTGGTGCCTCTTTTCACTTTTTTTCCAAATATGATAAAATGGGTTCTGGTTTCTCCTCCCTAGAGGACCTAATGGCTGAAAACCCAGAGCAGGGAGAAACCTGGAGAGGTTTGTGAGGCCCCTGTTTGCTTTTTATAAAGTACTAAAATTTTACTGGCAAAAGGATGAGTTTAACCTTACAGGAACTCAGCAGTGCTTTTGGCACTGACTTCCCTGAGGTCTTTTGGTTACCAAATAAATCAGTGCACACAACAGCAAAACAGTGAAGTGAAACCTAATCCCTACCTGCATGTCCAAGCAGCTGGAGGCTCTGCTGGTTCGTTCCAGTCACGTCCACCAGCGCTGAGAGCAGATAACACATGTTTATTCCACAGCTGAGCCACAGTGTGCTCTCATTAGCTGAGAATGATTCATGAACTCTGAGAGGACTTTTCCAACTCTTTATAGTAGCTAAACCCATGCCTGAAGTCCATGTGAGCCCTGGACTCATCTGAAAAACCATCTTCCTTGTTCCACACCCCGTGACTCTTCTTACTACAATTGCATTCATTATTTTCTTTCTTTCACAGCACAGGACTGGACACCACAACAAGGGGATACTGGGTGGATAGGAGCACACTCCTAAGGAATTACGTCCTCCACAATTCCCTAGACCCCCCTCTCCCAAGTCTTCCTTTCTAGATCCTGCTTTCTAAAAGTGCCAAGGAGTGCAGTGATGAACCAGGGAGCCCAACACTCCACCTGCTGAGTGCCCACCATCCTGCTGCCCCAAGGGCCTTGCAAAATAGTAAAAAAACAAACAAACAAGCAAAAAAACACAGCAAAAAAATCAAAAGGGTATGTTTTATAGATGAGTAGAATTATTTAATATTCGTAATTGCAAATAGGTACAGAATACCAAGGCTCCTTAGAAAATTCCTAATAATCAACTGACCTTCATTTGCAGACTTAAAAATTGTATATGGATTCTGATTTTTTTGAGACATTGTGAGTTGCAAGTTACTAAAGCTTTAAGGCACTTTGCAAGGTTTAATAGATATATGTAATTACCCCAGGAAAATGGAATACTGTAATAAAAAGACCTTGAAAACCTATTAGTGTAAAGATAGGTCCCAATCTACATTCTACAATAAGCCAAAAACTCAGATGGGAGTTAATCTACAATGCTGGCATGTCAATAAGGAGAAAACATTAAAAGGCTTATATAAGTATTTTTCCTTTAATATGGAAACTTCCAGAAGTCAGCAGTAACTTGAATCTGCTGTTGCCTGAACTATAAAACCAGCTTATTTGAGAAAAACCTGTTGAAGAATTGTCCTTTTCTGCAGATGGAGAGAATATAATTGTGTGGGTAAACTTTGTAATATTTGTCTTTTGCCAAAACATACCAAATATTTGGTTCCCTCCCCTGATACCATGATAGACTGAGAGCATTCCTCTCACAGAGCCAGCAAATTGAGGAAGGTTAAATGAGTCTGAACATTGCCAAGGACTATATAAGACATTAAGAATTAACTGGGATGGGGGAATTCAGTGTACATGTAAATACAGTTTGACAGAAAGGAAAATGTTACCAGTGTTTCTATGTTGGAAAAACACTGGTAAAAATGGGAACTTTAGTGACACATTATGAAGAGCAAACATGGAATTAGGGAAGAAATTATCAAGTTGCAGCAGAAAAATTGGGAAGGTGAAAGACAATTTCATAACAATGATCAATTGTGTTTTGCTTTGCAGGGAAAGAAAGAGTAATTTGCAGGTTCTTGAATGGTTTGAATGTTGAATGCTGGTTGAATGGTTGTTGAGCTGTTTTCCATTGATTGTATATGACTTTTATACCCACTGATTTCTCATAATCCAAAATGCTGCACAGTTATACAAGCTCCTGGTCAAACAAAATAAATTACCTGCCTGAACTGAAGTACTGGTCATTGTTTCTGGAAATCATGGAGGACATGAATATGTGAGAGCTGTGTTTGGCACTGTTCTGTGTAAAAGGAAATCTGTGTTTCCTGAGTTTGCCTTTCAGGGTTTCAGCAGATCATCACCCACAGCTCAGAAGAGCATCCTTACCCTCACCTGCTGCCCATGTGCTGCTTCCCTGCTCACTCTCTGCATGTGTGTACTTTCCCTGTGCATCCTTGTGCATTCCCTATGCATCTTCTGTGCATCCCCTGTTCATCCCCTGTGCATCCCCTGTGCATTTGTGTGCATCCCAGTGCATCCCTGTGCATTCCCTGTGCATCCCTGTGCATTCTCTGTGCATCTCTGTGCATCCCTGTGCATCCCTGTGCATTCCCTGTCCATCCCCTGTCCATCTCTGTGCATCCCTGTCCATCCCTGCACATCCCTGTGCAGCAGGTCCAGGCTGGAGCAGCACCCCGCTATGGAGGTGCCTCCATGCGGAGCCTGAGCGCTCCCGGAGCTCAGCAGGACCTTCCCCATCCCGAGCCCCTGGCTCTGAGCTGCCCGGCTGGGGTGGGCGGTGTCCGGCTGGCCTGGGGCGCTCCCAAGCGTGGGATCGTGTTGACCTCTAGTGGCTGCAGCGGGACCCTGGGGCTCTGGACCGGTCATCCCCAGCGACAGCGAACCCAACACAACGCTTATTTCTTTTTGTAGGGTAATACCTGGGCATAAACTCACATTTTGCATTTAATCTGTTGATGGCTCATGGGGACTTTTCCCCAGGGTGTGTTTATTTTCCATATAAAATGTTTCAGCTGTCTGGTGTAGGGCAATGTGCTATAAAAGCCCTAATAAAAAGCCCTAATCCATGCCTTCATGTTCTCCTTGCCCTACAGGATCCTCCTTTCGTGATAGCCCTCAATGTGCTTGTCCCTTTCACATTCAGGAGGAACAGACTTCTACCCTCATGAGCATCTTGGGTAAGGCTGCTCAGGGAGAACAGGATGTGCCTGAGCTGAGTTCTCCCCAGCCATTGCATTACAAACAGGAATGTGACAATTTGCCATGCATATTTCAGATGTGCACTTATCTTCCAGCCAAGGCCTTGAAATTTTTATTGAGAGAGCATAAAATTTCTGAGCATCTCACATGTTTCTGTGAAACAGCTCTTTCTGGAGCATTTTCCCTCTTCAGGAGAAGCCTGCAGTGCTTACTGGTGTTGCTGACAGTACAGGCAGAACCAAAGGATCACTTGTGATCTTGTGTGGGTGTGACAGCTATTCTACACAGTGGTGGTCCCGAGGGAGCCCTCATCATGACACTGCTAGGCTGAAGCTGAAGGTTGGCTCTGTTCCTGTGTCACAAAGCAGACATTCAGCCTCACTACAGTCTGTGAAGTCTGTCAGAGGGTGGAAACGTTTATCCCAAACCTTATCTCACAATTTAGCTGTAATTGAATCTAGCCCTGAGAGCCTCAGTTTGGAAAATGAGAAATGGGCTGTCTCTTACATCTCTAACCAAAAGTGGGCATAAATAATTGATAATAGATCAAATTTGCTGAAGTGTATAAAGAAAGTAATCTGTTTTCTTGCCAGCTGTTATGCTGAATAACTGAGAGGTTTTAGTGAAGACAGATGACAATGTTTAACATCAGTCGCTTCATGCACATTGTTCTTATCATTGTTTGTAATTTGAAAATTATGCTGGGGGCTAGAGGAGGTTAACAATAGGAAAGTGAGTACCAGGGAAAACAATAAAACTCTCTGAAATGGAAGAAAACAGAATGATGTGTCTGGCAAGTCACAATAGCCCTGAGGAAGCTTCAGAGCTTGTCCTCCAGCTGGGAGCCTGCCACTGCTTGTGCAGGGTCCAGCAGGGCTGCTGTGCTCTGGTGCATTCCTCACACAGACTCTCTTGTAAGAAAACTGCAGTGCCAGCACCTTTGCTCTTCTGTAGAGGAGGCAGCTCTTCACTGGCCTCCAGATGCCTACAGCTGCAAAATAGCCGAACTAGAGATTATATGCCTGATAACTTGTATTCTTTTCATTTATACCACTTGGCTTAAATAAAAGATAACTTATTCTCACACCTGAAAAGAGTGAGGTGTAGAAGATCATGACTGCTTGGATAGGAAGATGAGTCTGACACAAATTAATGTCAATGAGGTGATGATGCTATTTCTTCTCTTCTTGTCAGCCTTTTCCTGCAATTAGAAGCTATTTTGTAACTTGCTTTCCATGTAGAGTTTGGGGGCTCATGATCTTGACATGATAGGAATCAAATATTTTCCATGAGCATTATTTGCTTATATTGGATCTCATTTGCAAATTAATAACGTACATTTAGTTTTCCTGATCCTTATCTCACCTAATGCATTCTTGAGCAAAGAGCTGCTAGTTTTGGGCTTCTATTTATGGTAGTCAGTATCACAGCAGTGTCTTCTGCTTTCACCTTATGATTCAAGGCATCAGCTCAGCGGGTGAAATTCCAGCTCTTGAAAGCAATGGTAAGAGTCTCTTTTGCTTGAGGTGGTTGGATTTCAGCCTTTGGCTTTAGCAGCTGCTGTAAAACATTTTATGATGCATTAACCTTTCCAGCTCCTGCCATTAGACCTCTGAATGGAAGACTCAAGTATGTTTGCTAATTGATGAACAGACTCTTAAAAGTGCTCAATTGTTAAAAGTGAATTTAAAAAACAAATACAAGAAGGTGATGGCAGATTCATCCAGCTGAAAGGCTGGTTTTGTTTAAACAGGAGGCTTGCAACTTGTGTTGTTCCATCCTCAATGATGTGATGTTCTGGTTGCCTTCTGCTTTAAAGAGTTTTGTTCTAATAAATGTCAGAGTTTGTGTTTATATTTAAGAAGGAAAAGTGTGATTTTTATTTCTGTGGTCTGATTTTGGCAGGCTGCCTTTCTAGTATGCAATTTGAGTTGAAACCAGAAACCTTGAACACTGTAACACATTTGTTGACTTCTGCTTCCAGTGCTTTTATTGTTTCTTTAACAGGTGTGCATTCAAATGAAAATAATGTTCTTTCAAAGCCACAGCTGCTATTTGCAAGAGAAAGCTAAAAGTATGTGTATGTGTAGAGAAACCTGTATTTTGTGTTTATTATTAACAAAGTACTGGAAAGTACTTTGTGAAGCTTGTGCTGAATTTCATGCTGCTTCTGAAGCTGTCTTCTTCAAATATGTAGTTATGTAAAATCAGGAAATTGAAAAAGGGGGGAATGGAGCATAATCAGATTTATTTGTGTATATTGCTGGAGTTATATTGCTTGAGATGCTCTGATCAGAGAAACAGACTAAAGAAATGTCAAGAAATTTGTTCAAGTACTGCTACTGCCTCTTCCCTCCCCACTGCCATGTTTAATGGCTGGTATTGCAAAGCACTGATTTAACCAGGAGGAAGCTGCATTCATCCCTTTGCAAACATTAATATGATTATCAGCCCCCCATACAGCATTATTATGTATTTGAAACTTGCATGATGAATACCTTCTATGCTGAAAATAATGATTTCCTAAATTCCATCTCAATCACTTTTGGTCTTTCTAGCTGTGGGATATTTTATGGGTGAACTGAAATCTCCTCAAACTATGGAAACAACCACTGTGTAAGTTTGAGCTACTCCTTTATAATGGCACCTTTTGGCTGGCTTTAGAGTAGTTTAAATTGTTGTACAAAAGTTTGCATTCTCTTTTCTTTTTGAAGTAACAATCTTGGCATCCTAATCAATGGCTATCAGTATGTTTTGTGTGTAACAGTCCTTTGTGCATAATTACATGCAAGAAGAGCTTCCCTAGCCTGTAAAAATTTTTCATATTTATTCAGAGCAGTAAAACCCATGTGCTGCTAGTGAACATCACTGAAAACATCTTTATCAGCCTCGACTTAGCCTGGCTTCCTTTATAAAAAATAATAAAAATTTATTATTCTATAGTCTTTTTTCTATCCCTGTTAAATAACAATCTAATAAGGGGAAAAGTTGTGCCAAATGACTACTTAATTTGTCAAACTACTCTGAACAAACAAAAATCTGTTGATTTCTTGTCTGGCCTGTTATGTTACATTACAGTGAAAGTTTATTTTTTTTTTCTGTGATTCATTTTCTTTATTTCATGAGCAAAGGCTGAAAGAAGTTTTATCTCTGAACATGGTGCAGTTCACAGCCAAAGCAATATTCCCACCACTTATTGGAAACAGCCAGATGTTTAAATGTCTGCTCTGAGGTGGGAACACTGAAGTTCCTTTCTTGTCCTTGGAGAGGAAACATTTGGGGAGGAATCCAAAACTAGATGAATTAAATAGCAAATCTCCTGTGGAGAGGCTGTTGGTGTTTCAAGATGGAATTCTGTAGACAGAATAATGTATTTTTTGGTTTTCTCTCTTTTTGAACAAAGAGGTTTTCACATTTAATTGGTTCTTTTGCCAGGTAGAGTTCAACTGCAGTGAGACATTTTGTTAATGCAGATGTTGTTATGTGTTTTGTATATCCATGTCCTTGAAGTGTGGTTGTTATAGCAACAGGCTTAACTATTAAAGAGGTTTTAGTCTTATATCTGCTTCACAGAAATAAGGTAATTAGCTTTTTGCAGCATCTTTAAATATCATGCTAGCTAGTAAAAGAGATGAGTATCACTTATCTCCCTTAGTAAATTAGCTTTAGGGTATTATTTTTTTCCCCCAAAGGCATCATCTCTAAAATGGGTGTGTTATTAGTCTGCCCAATTTCTTTCTGCCTGAGAGAGAACGTGGGAAAATAATATTTAATCTACATATGCAGTGTTAAAAGGTCCAAAAATGGTTACATTTCAAAAAACTCACAACCTGGATAATTCCAAAAACCAAATTCCAGCTGTGGCCTTTTAGCATTGAACATCTTAGCCAAACTTTGCATCTGCACTTCGTAATTCCCTGCTTGCTGCTAGCTGTCACTGCCATCTCATTGCTCCAAGCCTGTTCTGCACACTGTTCTCAGCAAGAACAGAGTTAGGCAAGCAGTCTGGAAAAACTGAGATTTTGAGATTCCCTTTGGACCTGCTTTTCCCTTAAAATTATCTTGAAATTAAACTCCTCACTGCTGTGTGAGCTTTCAGCTCAAAATTTGCCTGACACAATTATCTGTGTTAGGATCTAGTTGTGGGAGTGATCTCTAAAATCTGTTTTTCCCTTCAAGCACCAGTATACAGGAAGGGGAAGGTGGGGGAGTGAAGGGAGAAACCTTCAATTTGTGTTTGCATCAAGGGGTGTTCCCCAGACAGGAATAGTGCAGCTGTGGAAAGCTTTGTACAAGGGGTTCTGTGGTGTCTGCAGAGATGCTGAGCTCCCACTGCTGCCTCTGCAGAAGCTCAGGTGGGGCTGGGCACTCTGGGGATGGGGCACAGTAACCCTGGGGAGGACAAGCCCTGTCCCTCTGTATCCCTCTGTAAGAGCCCTGGGGAGGACAGCCTAAAGCAGCTTCCCTGTGCTCCTGGGCTGGTCCCACATGCAGATGCTGGGTGCCAGGCACAGGGCTGGGGAGAGGAGCTGTGCTGAAATGCAAGGCTCAGCTGCCAGAAAATGGGCACTGTGAGGTGCTGAGGTCCTTTCTGCAGGCAGCACCTCCTTAGGTACTGCAGCTCCCAGGGCTTCCATCTGACATCCTCCTTTCAGAGGCTGGGTTTTCTTCTGGGTTATGGGGGGTTTGTTACATTTTTTTTTTTTAATTTTTTCTTTCATTGAGATGTCTGAAAAAGGAAAATGTTCTGTGGGAAATAATTCCTCGCAGGGGGAACTGAGCTTGTACTGTAGTGTGTATAACAGGTTCTATGCAGGGCCTTTTGAGACAGCATTGCTGTTATTCTGTCTCTGAGTGAAGCATTTAACTTTCTCAGCTATGTGGCATTGCAGCATCTTGATATCAAGTCTTGAGACTAAGGGTTTGTCTCTTGGGACTTGGATCCAAAGTCTGACAAATACAATGAGAGAAATCCTTCACAATTCTGGGGAGAGCTAGAGAGGTGAGGGGCAGCAGACAGCACCAAGAGGGGAGCAGATTTTGGGGGTACAATTTTTTAAATTAAGAAACCCAAGGTTTAATTATTACAATCCCTGTTGTCATGATCAGATTATTGAGTTAGGAAAAGCAATGGTGCATTACAATGAGATAATTGCTGGTTCAAAGAGAGCAGCAAGAGTTGTAGCTCTGTGTGCTTTCCAGCATCTAATTTGCCCATGGCACCGTGGTAATTGAGCGTACACAAATGATCTGAAATTAAATTTGAATATTTATGCACAAGCTAAATGTGTGGATTTTTTCTGGTATATATGGTCCAGAGCTGCACCACATATTGATAGTCTTGTTACTAGATAGTATTGATCTAGTAGGTAATACTGATCCATAAGAAATGTTAATGATATTGATGAACTTTAATTAACTCTTTTTAATAAATGAACTTTTTTTCAGTAAAATTCTGTGCTAAGAGGTACTAATAGGGGATCTATGTAATGATTGCAGGACTGTATGTTTACTCTCATGGCACAGTGCCTGCCATGTATCTCAATAACTGTGTTCCAAAATTAGCAGTTTTGCAGGGTTTGAATGGCTATAACCCATTGATTGTCCTATGCACCATACAAATCTGTCTAGGGTTGTTACTGAACCTACAGTCCAGCTTTTAATGGTAAGAGGACAATTAGTCATTGGAGACAATTTGGTTTGAGGGGGAATTGAATCTAGGGTGAAAGAAGTAGCTGCTTTTTTTTTTCCCTCTTTTTTTACTTGTCTTAGAAATAGAAATAGAAATCTCAGTCATGCCTTTAATGTCAATCTGCAAATTGATACCATAAATTTGTGAATAGTGTTTTGCCACTTTAAAAAGCAGGCCAGAACTCCTATGATACACTTGCACAATATGACCTCTTATTTTTAAAAAGGCAGTTTTCAGCTCAGCCTCCAGACCATGGAGTTTCTGGTTTCAGAGCTGTGTAAGATTTGTTTTGCAGATGTCTCTGTTGCTCTCTCGACCCATCACTTCCCTGTAGCTCAGTTAACAGGCCGGTGTGGTATCTGGATGTTTCTTTTCCTGCTCATTAGCTGGCCCCTGGAATCCAGGCCACCCTCCCAAGCTGCCCTGCCTGCTGGGATCAGCAGCTTCCCTGCATCTCCTCCACCCTTCACCGCTGATGGGCTGCACATCTTTGCTGGAGCAGCCTGGAAATCACATTTTGCTCATGGTTTGTGCAGGGCATCCTGCTCTTGGGCTGCCCTAGGAGCAGCACAGCCGCTCTGGTACGCAGAGCATCCCTTCCCACCCCAGCCTGGAGATGCAGGAATCCACCAGAATCCTGCAAATCCAGCTCCCATGTGCCTCGGGCTGCAGAATCCATGTCCCACCGGCTGTGACGGTGACTCAGCAGGAGCTCTGGTGACTCATTTAGCGACCGAGGAGATTAAAATCCATTCCTGCTCCGGAGATAACAAGCTGCCCTTTCGTGCCGCATTAAGCCAGGCTGATAAAAACCAGCCAGAGTTGTTAACGCGGCCACGAGAGGGAGCTCACAAATCCTGGGAATGCCACGGGGATTTGTCGAAATGACCAACGTACGTGTTTTAAATATAGTTATTAGAAATGCTTCTTGTTTCTTAATTCAAATCAGCTTATCTTGTCCTTTATCAATTTTGTTCTTTCCTGAAGTTTTTGGAAGGTGTTAGCAGATTTAACAGTCTAGGCAACCATATTCGGGCTTCATTCATGATCATTCTCTTTATTGTATTTTGGTTAAAATTTAACCAAATTCTTCTCTTAGGCAAGAAAAAAACATCCTGTAGAAAACTGAAACGACAGACATGGCCAATAACTGTGTTCTGTATCACTTAGCATATGCATGTAACCTTCCTTTCCCTGTAACTGGACTATACACATAAGTGTAGGGGGCTATGTGTGCAGGGTTCCTTCCATTCCTTTTAGCTCACGTGGAGCTCCAGAGGAGGGACAAAACTCAGAAGGTGCCAGGCTTTGTCTCCGGTCATGTATTGCAGAACAACTGCCTGGAGAACACAGGAGGAAAAAGCTCTTACCAGCAAACCCAGCCACTAACCGGTGAACAACAGAGGGCTTTTATCCCCAGCCCACTGAGCTGCCCACGGAGAGATGCCAGCCTGGCCTCAGGTCTGTGTGACACTGAAAGCAGGACACAGCTTCTATCCCATGTTATGCCACTCAAAGGAACTCCAAACCTGCATTTATTCTGTAAATTATAGCCAATATTAAATCATATCATAAGAAATGGAAAAAAACCCAAACAACCAACACCATGCACGAAACTTTCCGAATAACAGAGAGAGGTTGTGCAGCTGGCACACTGAAGGGAATAATTTCTTGTAATTACAATTTAAAACTTGGGAGGATTTTTTGGTGTTTGTGGGAATTATTTTCCTCCCTCTTTTATTTTTCATGAGCAAGTTAACTGAATGTTTCTCCAACACCATATACATTTCTTGGGGGATCTTAGAAAGGAAAAACATTTGAAGGAAAAGAGTAATCTTCAACATCTCATGTATGCATGAAGCTCTGGAGCATTTTCAAAGGCTTTTTTTTTTACTTAAGTCTCTAAAAGTATTTAATTGGTTTCACCCTGAGATTATTCCCATCTATAAGTCTGATGTATTTCCTTCCATGGCACTCTGTTTGCTCCTGGTTTGCAGTGTGCAGCTGAGGAGCTGGCTGGCTTCTGAGTGATTCCCAGCATGATGACGTTCCTCTAACGTCCTGTAAAGAAGGAACCCTCTTGCTGCTATGGGTCTATTTATTGAACAGGAAGATGCCTTAAAAGCCTTTATTTCCTCTGGCTGCAGCTTCCACACGAGCCAGCAGGCTCATTAAATAACCATTTGAATGATATACACTTGGGGTGTATTTCCCCCTATGCTGCCAAGCCAAAGAGATCCCAAACATGCCTTATTTTGATGTGGCTGGAGGTTGAAATGGGATAAAAGAAGGTTTAGTTCCCACTGGCTGAAAGCAGAGGAAGAGAGGATGGGTGTTCTGAGAGCTCAGCAAAGCTTGAAAAAGCTGCAGCTAAAAGAGTACTGAGGTTCATCCAGTCCTCTCACATCCCAATGCCTTGACCAATCCTTGTGCCCAGGCAGAAACCTGGGGACCAGAACAGTCCTTCCTTTTCCATAGCTCATGTTGCCTTAGTGAAATCATGGATACAGCTTTTGACAGCCAGCTCCTGGGGCCCAAACCACTTGCTGCTTCTCTTACGCCTGTATGGTGGCTTCATGTGCATGGTCCTTTAGCTGCACCCCAAGTTCATCCCCTCCATCAAGCAGATCCCAGTTTTCCCAATCAGATCTGAGGGCTGAACAGGCTGTGTTGGATTCACTTTCTGCTGTGTAATCTGTTCTCCTCTTTGCATGAACATTCCAATGAGACTGGATGACATGGAGTAGAGGATCCAGGTTGTTGTTTCTTTGTCACTCAGGATTGACTTCTGCTGGCTAATGCCTAAGAAATTACATGAACTTTTTTAGGAAGAAAAATGTGCTATATTGATGGAATTTTCAATCTTGTTCAAATGTCAGGCAATCTGCTTGCAGAAATTAGCGTTCTCATTTCTTGACTCCTCAACCTTAATAACCAATGTAAATATTGAACCAACCTTTTAAAGCTGAGATTACTCATTTAAATCCAATTGGAAAACATGGTGATGGTAAGGACAAAAATGTCAAGGAAGTTGGGGGCTGAGTTATATTTGCCAGACATTTTAGGCTTTGAAATCTGCTCATTTCCTGCCAATTCCAAGTTTGGAGCTGCTTGTGGAGATCATTTGTGTTGGCCTAGATGTTACAGGCTGATATGAGCTTTTGTATTTCCTTGTGAAATGTGCCATTAGGATGGAACATGTTGTGCTCCTCTGTTTCTGGTTGCTAAGTACCCATTCTTCACAGCTGTACCTTGAGGCAGAAATTTAATAACCCTGTGATGTTTACTGTCTTTCCTACAGAGCTGCAAGATTTCTAGTAATAGGAAGGAATACAGTCAAACTGTGCTTTAACCAGCTGGATAGAGGCATTATAGACAGATTTTTCCAGCTGGAGTGGTATGTATGTATAGAAATTAACTCATGTTTGCCAGTTTAGGTGCTGTTCTGCTATTAGTGTGACCTCTTGGGAAGTGCACTTTTGCAAATACTGTACTGGACAGAAAGTGATAGAGGAAAAAAGTAATTTTAAATTCAAAATTGCTGTCTTTCCTGAACTAATACCTTATATCTCTGAAGATAACTTATCTTGAAGCTAAAGACCTGGGCAAATATCAATGCTGTTATGTAATAATATTTAAAAAAAATAAAACCAAACCAGTCATCTCTCTGAAAGAAAAAGTCATACCATTCCTATTAAAATGAATGCAAGGGATCCATGCCGTTGGATCTGAGGAAAGCCTAAAAGCCACCTACAATTTATGTTTTGTTTCCTATTATGAATTCTGTTGACCGCAGCTGTGGTGTTGTGGAATTTAGAGTTTTTACATTGATGGGGATTTGGCACATCAGAGCAGAAGGTATCTGCTGGTTGCTTGGGGAGATACAGAGAATATCTGTGTGCTAGAACAAAACAGAAGCATGTCTCATAAGGTTCCTATTTGTTGGATGAATTCTTTGCCCTGCTTTATAAGATGTTGATGACTTTGATACCTTTTCCTGTCTATGGCAGGGAGGCTGGAACAAGATGATTTCAAAGGTCCCTTCTAACCCAAATCATTCCATATTTCTATGATTCAGTGATTTCCTGGCTAGAAAATTATAAAGGTTTGCCTCTCCTTTGGACCTTTATGCCTTGCCCTTGTGTTTGTAGTGAGCTTAACCAAGAAGCCCACTAGCAAAATTGTTGGAAATCCAGACACATTCACATCTGGAGCTGTCCAAGGACATTTTGTTTGAGGTTGCCTTTCCCTAGATTGTCATGTGTGAAAAAGCTGCAGTTTATATCTCCCCTACATATTTGCAGGATCAGTTATTGCTAATCTTCCAAATAAAATTAAATTAGAGCAAGTTTGCGCATTTTGATTTGTCTCAAAATTAGCATGACAAAATAGCTCCCTAAAGGAAACAAGAGGGGTTGTTTTGTTTTGTTTTGTTTCTTAAGATGAAACAAGGGAACAAAGGACTGTCTTGCAATGCAGGGATCTGTAAGGAAGAAGCCCACACTGCCAGAAGGAAGGAGGAAAGCACAGTGCTCCAAAGAGACAATTCTGCTTGATGAGCTGTGCATTAAGCATGACTGTCCTCAAGCAGAATCAGAAACCATGTGTGATATTTGAATTTCAGGAGAGTGCTCTTCCATTGTTTCCTGTGTTTTGTTTTTCCTCTCAGACCATTCTCTCTCATCTGAAGAGTCTGGGATTTTTAAAAGAAATCTAAAAATGAGTTCCCATTCCAGTTGTTATTGAGCACCTCAGATTTATGGGAAACTAGATAGGAGCACTGTGGTCCTTCACTTTTTGTGGATAATTAACTGCCTCAAATATATTTGGACTTCTTCCAAACTGCAGAATTATTTACAAGAATGATAGATGATTTTCAAAGAAAGTTTAATAATAATGTACATCTACCGGTAGTAACTAAATTCTTAATTTCCTGGCTGGGTTCACTCCAATGTAGGAGTAAATTTTGCTATCCAAAGGAGGATATTGTGTTGAGCATGCAGCTTGTCATGCAGACCTCCACGAAGGGGCTGTGTTCTATATTCAATATATTTTCTAAGAATCCCATCCCAGGGAAGGCTTAAAAAGATTTATCAAAGCCTTTTGCAGGGCTGTCCTGTGTCTCAGAGGAGGGGAAATCAATGCTGTTTTTCCTCTCACTGAGCAAGTTCTTAGTCTTGGGAAATCTTTGCAAGAATTTATGATAACTTGAAATCGTCCCACTTTGGGTGATTTGGTGAGATATTTTATCTCAAAATAGGTTGAGCACTTCCTTTCCCCTGAAACAGTGTCTAAGCTTTAGTTGGAGATGAGATCATAATTAAGGTGATCTTTCCCACTCCAGCAATCAAAGCAGCTTTTCAAGCCCTTTTTTAAAGTACTGTCTATAAAACTCTTAAAAACTCATAAACACATCAAAGAGTTAAAAATAACTACTGTTGTTTCCCTATTGCTTTTTCTCCAGTGCTTTGAACTGCATCCTCTAATCTCCTGAATCTCTGCTCACAAGCCCTTCCCACAAATGTCCTTTGCACTCTGTTAAAAACACAATCTACTGCTTTATTAACATATCCTCACACCTTGCTGTGTATTAGCTCATCTTCATTACAATATCTTTAACTGGAATTTGCAGCTGATCTTTGAGGCTTTCCAGTGGAATCAACGACTTTTTCTTATCAAAATAAATTGTTTCCTAAAAGCTTGGAATTTAATTCCTTGCTGGGAATTCAATGCCACCAAAAGTGAAACTGGTTTATTAATTAATTTCTTTGCCACTTTGTTCGTAGTTTTTTTTCCCAAGGTGATCTCTGTTGCTTGATTTACAGATGCAAATGGCAAGCTGGGTGGACCTGTTGAATATTCTCTGGGTGTGTAGGTCTGCACCTGGGAAGAATGAGAAGATGTGTGGATCCTGAGAAGCTCATGTTGCCTTGGGCCACACCTGATTTTCAGCATAGCCTGGGTCAGGGGTTAGAAACTGGGAAGAAGGGAGAAGTTGTTTCAGCTGAATAACTCTTTTATCTTCTCTCTGTTTACCTAACTACTGTGCAAAAGCCAGGTAAATCTACCTTATAATCCTCTCTTGAGAGAGATGCAAAGAATAAAGATGGGTGTCAGGTTGTGAAGAAAAAGAGCAGTGACTTGGAACAATCCAGCAGTGTTTACTCACTCTGAACAGCAGAGATAAGAACAAAGGTGATAAAGAAACTGAAATCCCACATCAACAGCACAATATTAGAAGGGTGAATAAGATTATGGACCTAAGGGTATGTACTGCAATAATGGAAGTGGAGTACCTGCGTCTCAGGTTACCTAGGAAAGCACGCAGGTTGGACTGACCTGTGCAGGCATTGATGAAGGAAAGGGCACAGACTGATCCCATCCATGCTGGGATGCTTACCTGGAGCAGGTGCCTCACCTGGAGCTGGAGCACAGCCTGCCTGGCACCTTCAGTTTGCCTGATGGGTAGCGGGGCAGCTCCATGACAAGCAACCAAGCAATGGCAGCAAAAGGGTGCTGCTTTGGAGCCAAGTAAGTCTGGATTTTAATTTTGACTCTTGGTTGGTCTTTTCCCCTAAATTCTACCCCATATCTGCAGAAATTTTTGTATTTAATGAACCTGTGCAAATTGCAGTGCCAATTGGATCCTATATACAAATGTACACATGCTGTACCCTGGTCAGTTCTATTTATAACTGAATACTGCTGCTTTGTACTTCAGTGCTCATATATGGCAGCCAACTACAATTAACTAATTCATTAATTAACCAGAGAATTTTTACGTCTGGTGACATGCTTTAGCTTTGCCGTTCAAGGAAGGAGCAGCAGAAAACTTCAGATTTTTAAGGAGACTGGAGTAAAACTGTTCTGAAAATCTACTTTCCAGCATTTACTATGCCCTTGAAGGATGAATTGAGGCCAGTTGGCAGCCTTTCCTCAACAGAGATGACAAAACTGATAACATTTTATAAGCTCCCACTCCATATTTCTGTTTCTTGTGCCTATTCTTAGAAAGAAGAGTTTTTATGGGTGCTAATTATACCATTAAAATGCCAACTATTCGTGTCTTCTCTAAGGAAATTGCTGTAATACACACACTCAGTAACACTTCTTTGGATCCCAGTGATGTGCTGGTGGGTAGGTGTGACCCACAGTGAGTGAACACTTGCAGTCTGTCTAAATTAAGGAGAACAGACTAAAGCAAAGATGATGCAAGAAGCAAGGCACATCATCTTCTCCCTCCCCTGACTGGCCAGGCTTGCATAAATTCTCAAGACCAAGAGAACATTCCCTGAATGCCCAGACATGTCCTGCCATGGAAAGGTTACAGGTCTCTTGTGCTACAGAGCATGTGTACATGTTGGGGCCACAGCTCGAATGGAAATACTGGGGTTTGTGCTTTCCTCTGTTTTGGAAGAAATTATCCAAACAAATTTCTTGTTCTTTGCACCACCTCTAAAGTCTGGTGCAAAATAACTTCCCAGCATTATCAGAAAGGTAGGATGTGCTCTCAGCTCTTAGGATTGTCTCAAATAAGGCATAATATCTGGTGTTTCTGACCTAAATGGTGTTAGGTCCTCAATTAGAGTCAGCTTGTAGTATCCTACCCTTCAGCCCCTGACTTACACTTGGCTGTTAAAGACCACAGATTTTCCTGCAGATCTGTCAAGTTAAATGGGTCATGAAACAATGCTAGAAAAGTGATTTAATATGAGCTTATGAGCCTATTTTGATAAACTTTTGACTGAAGCCTTGATTTACAGCCCTGTTTGTGATACAGACATCCCCTTCAGATCCAGTTTTTCCATTTCTTATGTAGTTCTCTTGTTGTTACTGTGTCTGCAGATGGAAACACACGTGCACAAATGCTATGTAGTGATGTAATGAGGCTGTTCAAAATAAAGTTATCAGCTTCACAAGCCTGGAAGATGATTTGGATTGAGATGATGGACCCAGATGCCTGTGAGCTCCAACTTTCAAAACAAAGAGAAGTACATACAAGGTCTCAGGAGCAAAGAGCCTGAAGGTAAGCCCATCACTACCTACAGAGAGGCCACAAGGCCCCCAGCAAGGGGCAGAGAACAGCCTGGAAATGGCAGTATCTGTATTTCTGGAGAGGGTTTGCCTTTTCTTCTTGAAACAGTCTTGGAATCACAAAGTACCAAAAAATTACAGTTTGTTCTATTAAACATGGGCACATCATGTTTACATGTACTCAGTGAGCTGGTATCTCTTCCCACATCATGCCCAGAGCAAACTGCAGGTCCCAGTGATTGGAGAGGGGTGGAGGAGGACAAGTGTGCAGCCATTTGCTGTGCCAAAGTGGGACTCGGGCTGTCCTGGGTCTGTCTGCTGGAACAGCAGCCAGCCCACCCTCCCAAGCCTGTCTCTGCTCCCCATCTAGCCTTCTCTGTGGTTCCTGCTGCACTTGCTGCTGCTGCAATGGCACACAGTGTCTTGTACCAGGCACAGGACAAAGCATCTGCTGTGAGAGAAACATCAAGAAACTTTCTCAATGAACATTTTGAAACTCTGTGTGGTTAAAAACTGCTCAGCTGTTATCTAGAAAGGTGCAAAGGGACCCTGTCCTTTAGGATGAAAAGCACAAGGCAACACAAGGCACAAGGACAGCCTGCAGAGAAGAAATATTGTCTTTTATTGACGTTTGTGGGTGAGTCATTCCCCCTCTCTCTGACTCAGCACCGAGCACTGCCACACTCCCCAGAACACCTCAGTGCCCCAGAGGAAGAGCCCGGCTGGGTCTGCAGGGCACCCTGAGGCTCGGTGTGGTGGCCTGGCTGAGCAGCTGTGCCAGGGAGCCTGGGGCACTGGCTCTGACCCAGCCTCCTTGCAGCTCGGCCAAGTCTTGCTGACATCTGGCTGAAGCCTGGCTTGTCTGGGATTTACTTGAGGAGCTCAGCACCAAAATGCCCAGATGAGACAGGAGGACCTTTCTGTGATGTGTAAAAAGTGTTGCTGCTCTAGATCTTTCCCATTTGCTGGGAGAGGCTGTCTGCATGGTGCTGCAAACTTGTGCCCATCTCCCGAGCAGCAGGAGCAGCTCTAGCCCTCCAGCTCTGGCTTTGCCCCAGTGTAAATGAGATCACAGACTGGCTACCTGCCACTGTATATGGGCTTTTGTGACAGCTGAATTATGCTTGTCATTGTTTGCTTGGGTGTTTTCTCCCCAGCAAGACTAATGGTAGCACTGCTCAGAAATTCCTCACCTTGAGAAAGATGTGGTATTGATGTTTCCTTTAAATGGGAAAACAAAAGGGACTAAAATAAATTAGAGAACCAAACAATCCCTAAATTTGGACATCATGTCTCAGGGTGTGTTTTCAGTGGTTTTGTCTTCACTGACACGTCAAATAATTTCTGTTAGCCCTAGGCTGAACAGAGTGCTGGGAGACACAAGGTCCAAGATCAATTCTCCAGATGTGCCACCAGTAATTCTGGATAGATGGGGGTAAATGGCTGAACCTTTAAATGCTGATATTTCCCTTAAAAAAACCAAAACAAAACAAAAAACAACCCCAACCAGTGTATGTAATTTTCCTATTTTGGCTCTTTAAATAGTATTGATGAGGCCCTGGTATGGCTCTGCAACAGCCCTTTAGCATGAATACCTTGGGCAAAAATCTGTCTGATTTTTAAAGTGGAGGTAGGTGAGGTAGGTGTAGGCACAGTTGCAGGAGACATATTTGATGTGCAAAGAAATTTTTCCTTTCCCTTATCTGCCTGGCTTATGTGCCTGGGAAAATTTTTCTAAACAGGACTTTTCCTTTCCATTTTGTCTTGTATAGCACTTATATACTGAATGCAGTTCATATCGTATGTGCACAACATTCAGAACTTGTACATTATGAACTAAATTATTGGACTGTCTGAACAAAAACTACTCCTTTTAAAATGTTCCAATGTCTTCTGAAAAAGTTAAAATTCAAAAATATTCAGAAGTGTTGCACCTCTAGAATTCTTTATGTGAGGACGTGTCTTCCTGTAAGAGAGTTATTTTTTATTTTCACAATCCTTTTATGGAGGTTTAAATTATCTTGAGTTATTCAATAAAACCCACAAAATTGCTCTTTACGCAATTACTCAGAGAGAGTGTTCCATTATGTGACAGTCACACAGCCACATAATATCCCTTTCATCATAACTTTCTGCTGCCTTTTCCTACTAAGTGTCTGAGAAAGTTAGACAAGTTCAAAATATTCCAGTACTCATGCTGGCCTGGGTGCTGCTGCAGCCAGAAGAAAGTCTGGGTGTTTCTGTGTGGTCCAGAGAGCCTATTTATTAGGATAAATTATGTCCATGTGCCTCACCACCCTAACCAGGATTCTCTGACCTGACCTGCTTTCATAATTTCAGAGCATCTGATTTCCTTTCTATCCTGAGTATTGACTTTCTGATGAGTGTTTTTTCCAGCATTCTTCTATGAAAAAGTGATGATGGTGATAATGCCAAGCTTTTGAGACAGACTTAAGTTTAAGGACTTGGTGGACTTTGAGGAACACTTAGAGGTGTGAGCTTGAGGGTCTCAGAGAGTCTAGTCCTTATGGGTCCTGTAACTCTTGGGTCAGACTCTTTGGTCTCTCTATGTCTCCAGCCTACAAAAGGTAGAAATTTCTCAGTTGCAGTGGGGTGCTGTGAGCATAAATGTTAAAAATCCTGAAGCACTCCAATACTGTGGTAATGGAGGCTCTATAACAAGGATGGGCAGAGAGCAAGAAAGTTTTTTACATGGTTCAGTTTAGTTTTTGGAATCTAACAAGATGGAACCTTGATGGTAAAAATCAGAAGTTTCACTGATTCGTTGAGAACCAGCCTGGTTGAAAATTTTGCAGATGCTTCTATGATTAGAGCTTCCCAGACATGAGAAGAAGACTTTTCCTGTGTGAGCCTGTGCATGGTGCACCAGCAGTGGGAGGATTTCGGAGCCAGTCTCCTCATCCTGGATTCCAGCAAGATGCTCAAACATATTCCCCTGCTGTGCCTGGTCAATAAGGGCTCAGAGAGTTCTTAAGTCTTGAAAAGCCAGGAAGGAAAAAAAAGGTTGAATGTGTATCTACCCCTGAAAAAAAGTGGCATTTTAAGATACATCAAAGTTTTCTTCATGGAAAATTATGGTTTTACTTCCTATGTTTGCAGGCTGAACTATTTTCAGCCCAATATCCATTAAAGGGTTTGTTGCACTGATCTGGCTGAAATAGTTTAGTTATAAACAGTCAAAGATGGCAAGAAAATACAAAAAGCTGCAGGTGCAGGTCCCCCAGCAGGGCTTTTTGAAGTCAGACTCAGTTTTGAAGTGCTCTTTAGGTTTTACTTTCACCTTCCAGGAAGCCTCCTGGCTGGCAAGGAAGGTTTTCTCTCTCACAGCTGCTGGCAGCCTGGTTAAGGCCTGGAGGATGGGTGAGGAGAGGATCTGCTCTTCCTTAGCTACATCCATGGTGTTTGCTTCCTGATTCCTTTCTGCTACTCAGGTTTCCCCTGGAATCCCAGTTAAATTGTTAATTTGCTACTCAGGCTGTGGAGAAAGTGTCAACCACAGAAAGCTGTAGGTTGCTGTGAATTTTTCTCACACTACTGATGGAAATTCAGTGCTTGAACCCAGTGGTGAAAGTTAATTTGGTTTCATAATTTTGGCAGAAAATAATGTGTTAAGAGAGACAAGGTCATCTTGCCTCATGATTAAAAAATGTTTGAGGTCTGAAGAGGCAGTGGGGGATCTCTCCTGTCTTGCATGGCAACTTTCAGCCATCTGCTTGTGAGAGTTTGTCCTCTGCAGTGCTGCAACAGGGCATGGGAAAGATGAATGGGCAAGATGAACTCACCTTGTTCCACTTCCCCTGGGAAGATACAGCTCCTTACAGCTGCAAACTGGAGCAGAAATGCTACTGCTGATACCTTGGGTGCCTGTAAACTCAGAGAACTCAATAGCGATGGAGAAGGAGAAAACAATATAAAAGGAAAAGTTAGAACTCATAGAAGGGAAAATTATTTTCTCCTGAAAATTTACATGTAAAACAGGAATTATTCTTTATTTGAGCCAAAAATATGAGGAACAAAGTTGTAATGTGTTTTTCTTTTACCAGAATAAAAAATATTTCCAAACACACTTTTAAAGAATGACACATTTATTTATTTACTTACTTATTTACTTATGTTTCTTGGAGGAAAAAGAAAGCAAAACGTTCTTGGGAGGCTGTGATCAGAATAAAGCACTGAGGATAGGCTTTATGCTGGATCACGTTTCCAGGTTTTTTCATTCTGTAGATAAGCCAGGTGTTTGGAGTTTTCCTGCCTGCAGAAAGCCCAGCTCTGTGCTGCCTTTGTCTGGTTCCCTGCACTGGCACACGTGGCTCTGCAGAGCCCCTTTCCTCTCCAGAAACAAAGGCAGCAAGGTTCCCTGCTCCACAGAGGAGATCCAGAGGGTAAGCCAGGCTTGAAGGCAGCTCCACTTTCTTGAATTATTTGTCCTGAATGGAGCTATCTGAGCATGTAATGAAGCTATCTGAGCAGGTAATGCCTGGGAATTAGGCACTGCCCAGCCTTGGCACCATACCCTTATTGTTTAGGTGCTGCCTGTATCTTAGGGACAATTTTCACTTTTGACGTTTTGTTAAAAATGTTCTAAGTCTTGAAACTTTCTCTCTTTGATGGTGAAGGATATGTTATAGTTAGCCTTTAGCAAGTTTGATTTTTTTCCATGACCCTTTTATGTGTTATTACTCATAGCAATGTGTGAGAACATTTGCATGTGTAATGAAAGCCATTAAGTCCCTTTATTTAATTCAATAAGCATTCATCTAAGAATTAAGATTTTTGTCTCTATATTTGAGAAATAGACTTTATAAATAGCAGCCTTTGATATAATCAAGTTTTCATATGTCTTCAAGATCAAGCATGTCAAATAAATCATACAAGTCAAGCTTCTTGTTCTCCAGTTGGCTGTTGAATGAATGTGCTAAATCTAAACTCTCTCAGGGCCAGAGTTTTGGTCAGAGGCATAAACAAATGCTTCTTCATCTAAGAGCAGAAATGTTTGTCACTGGATAAAAGTTAGAAAATATTAAAATGCAAAACCAAACTGGCAAATAAAAACAGAAAAATGTTTTCCTGTATATGTAATGAGAACTCTGCAGATTCTGCAACCCATCAAGATAAAAGCATTTGCTCCCACTGCATAGGACAAGCAGGACAAATTAGTTGTTCCTTATTCCCTACAAGCTGGGCTTGTGAATTCAGGTCAGCTGCCCGCAGTTAGTTGTGTCCTGTGCTGACAGGTGAGCAGGGAAAGGGGGTTTGGAGGTGCAGACCTCCTGGGCTCTCCCCAGAGATGATTGTCCCCCAGGCAGCAGAGCAGATAATGAAAATCGTGGCAGGGAGGGCTGGAAGTGAGAGCAGTGCAGGTTTACCAGTGAGTCATGGTGTAATGCTGGTAGCAGCAGGGTGCTTGCCAGGATGAGTCAGAGAATGAAAGGATAAAGGTACAGGTTCCTGGGCCTGGAAGCGATGGCTGGTGCCTGCTCAGTACTTGAGACATGTCCTTGTGTTGGTTCTCCAGAGAGGAGGCAGCTGGAGGAGCTCTGGGTGGGACACTTGGCCTCCAAGGTGGCACAAGCAGGCTCCATGGAACTGCTACCACTGGCTTTAGCTTGACCCTGGACCTGGGCTGAGATGTTTCCCTCTGGTGAGATGCTTTTACTTCAGACATGCTTTGCAGCACAGGGAGGGCTGACTTGCTCCTGACTGCAGAACCAAAGTCAGAAAGAAAAACCTGAAAGAAGTGTAAAATTCAGAGCAACATGCATACTGCTTTATCTGCCTGCCAAAATAAAGCTATTGGGAAGAGAAAGGCACAAGCCTGGAGGAAGGATGATACAGAAGCAATAACAATGCTGTCTCTGATCCTTCACCACTTCTTTGATAGCGTGGATGCTGATTGATTAGGAATTTGAAGTGCCAGCTTTTCTTGCCATCATTTCTCTTTGCCATCTCTCCTGTGGTGGTACAGGAGTGAGGCTTTGCCCCTTGTCTCATGCAGCTCCTGATTTTCTCTTTACAGCATGCCTCTCATCACAGAGGCAAGTACTGATTTTTCTAGCCAGTAAAAGAAATAGCAGTCAAGTCAAGATGCAGCAGAAATGTGTAGCAGGAAAAGCTCTAGAACATTTCAGATGCCAGTACTCCCCATAGGCTCAGATACACTGGAGACTGTTGCCTGCTGGCCAGTGTGGGTCACAAATGATTGTGCAGGATGGGATTGTGCTCAGGATTTTCTTTTTTTGTGGAGTTCTTAGGGCTGTTTTCAGTGCCCTGAACCATTCTGCTTGTTCCTCTTCAGCAGAGTGACTCCTGAGCTGATATTGAGTTGCTCCAGCTCTCATCTCCCCCAAAGTTTCCTCTAGGTTCCTCTTGTACTCCCTGTACCCACGGCCACAAACATCAGAAATCATCCTTGTCACTCCAGTGCTCAGTGGGTACAAACTGTTTCCCTTGGGTGAGCTGGGTTCATAAACCAGGCCAAGGGAACTTCATCAAAAAGTGATTTTGAAGTGGTCTCAAACAGTTTCTCAATGCAGCCATTTGCCTCCTGACACACACCCTGGTTGTGCTGGACAGGTAAGCTGGGGAGACAGGGCCTGAGGTGGCACTCAGAGGGTCCAGGGCTGCCTCAGGAATGTCAGCTGGAGCTGCTGCTGCTGCTCTGCCTCCCTGTTGCTAAGGAATGTTTCTATGGCAAAGACCCACCAAGAAAGTGAGAATTAGAGAGAGTTAATGTTCAAAACAGATGAGCTTGATATTATCAGCAGGTGGCTTGTACAGGGGAAATAATCTGCTGGAAAGGAAGAGTGGCCATCTCGGGTGCTGTGCAGGGTAGGAGGTGCAGCTGGTGTGTTTGGCAGTCCATCTCATTTTAATGTTGGTAGTTTGTGGTAAATGCAAAGTGTTAAATGAAATGTTGGTTGTGAGGTATTCTCATTACAGGAGTGTCC
Source organism: Toxostoma redivivum (assembly GCA_013397375.1). NCBI lineage: Eukaryota > Metazoa > Chordata > Aves > Passeriformes > Mimidae > Toxostoma > Toxostoma redivivum. Next base: position 1,485,798 of record VXBI01002221.1, on the reverse strand, counting down.
TGAAGAATGATAAGCTGCAAGCTTCAGTCACACTTCAAAAACTCTTGCTGTCCTGTAGATGTGTCCCCATCAGCTGGAGTAGAGAGTGGGGAGGCAAATGGGACTTGAATCCTCTGAGTAAAAGTGCTCCAGTCCAAGTGGAGCTCTGACTACACACAAGACATTAAAAAACCTTGGCATCCCTGAGGCTCACCAATACCTCAGAGCATCTTCCTCAACAGCCTGGAATAGTCCCAGAGTGGGGCTGCTCCCTTTTCTGTGTGTGCTGCAGAAGACTTTTGTCTCATCCCTTGTCCTCTGGGGTAGCAGTGGTACCATCAGTGATGTCTTTGGGCACTGAATCTGGTGTTTGGAGAACTCTGCAAGAGACTGACTCTCCCATACCTGCACAGGTTTGAACACATAGTATCTCTTCTCAGGAAGGCATTTCCACCCCTGTGCCAGCTGGAGGCAATCTGGGAGGCACAGAGCTGCATGTGGGACCGTGCCCTGTCAGTAGAGGCAGGTCACTGGGGAAAGGTTACAGAGAACAACAGGACACTTGTCCTTGTTGATGGTGGGCATCATTCACCAGGGGTTTGGTTCATCTGGGGTGGACCTGTCTACTGCAATTGTAATTCAGTGCAAGGACACAGTGGCTGGTTGGCAGATGGGTCATGTGGAGTGGATGCCTGGGACAGCAGGAGAGCAGGCTTGGTGCAGGAGGATCATCCAGTGCTACAGCCAGAGCTGCATGAAAGATCAGCCTCAGGGAGCATGGTGAGCCCCAGCAGTGTCACAGTTCTGGATTGAGAGCCAGCAGAATGTCTGTTTATCTGATGTTATATATGAGAAATAAGCAGATCTGTGCTCAGAAATGGGGTTTCATCCAGCTGGATGGCCCTGGCAGGCTGTAGTTAACCTTCTCTACATGGATCATCACTAGTAGTTTCTCACTGAAGTGGGACTTCTGAGGTTGAGGATTGCTTCTTGACAGAAGGTATGTGAAATCTCGTGCTACTGAAACCAGTTTTCCTTCTTCAGCTATTTCTCAGTGCTGTTGGTCTCCTACTTTTAACAAGGTTTACATTTGCTGAGGGGGAATGCATGATAACATGGTATCTGCTGTGTCCTGTGGCTGATCTGATTGCCTATAGCCTGCCTGCCCTTTCAGAAAGCTTGGGATAAGCTGCCAGAAGTTCCTTCCCTTTTGTGGTACTGCTTTGACTTTCTTTCCTTCTGCAAGCCTATGGATGACGCTGCTAATTCACTTATGACAGTAACCTGGCCAGAGGCTGTCCCACTCCTTGGTCATGGAGGCAGAGCAAGAAGATTAAACTCTTGAGGTTAAATGAGTGACCTGGCAGTTCTGCTCAGCATTTCTGTCTTGTTCTGTGCTGAATAGGTGGTGGTTGGCCTTTATGCAGCTGATTAGAAGAAAGAGGTTAGACAAAAAGCCTGCATTAAGGCCAGCTGCTATTTTTGTTCTGTGTGATGAGAGAAATACCATCTCAGCCACTGTGCCTGCCCTCCACCCCTCCCCAGCTGCAGGATGGAGGGAGGCAGGGGCAAGCAGAGCCACAGTGATTTTCCCACCCACCCCAGAGCCTGTAAGTCCCACAGATTTTCTGTGATCAGAAATATCCCTGTAGGTGGCCCCTGGTCCTGCTGCACTGTGCTGCTGTCCCTGCCCTGTGGTGCCAGATTGCACATTTGGGTTTGGAAGCCTTGAGTCCCTCTGGTGGCTCACCCCAGTGCTCTCAGCACCATCCTGTAGACCCAGCTCAGCTCCCATTGCTGCTGGGGAGCATCTCCTGGTGCCAGCCCTGAGCTCTCTCTGTGCTGCGAGCAGCTGGCAGAAGGTGTCTCTGCCAGGGAGCCTCCATCTCCAATTGCCTGACCTCCCAGGGGAGAGGGGCTGGACAGCACAGACCTGGGCAAAAGAAGGCACCTGGTTCTGCTCTTACTGAAATTTAGGGACATATGTGCTCTAACACTGGCTTATCAATGTAAGGGTTATTTGCACTTTAACTTGAAAACTAAACACACTACAAAGTTGAACTAACTTTAGGTACATTTTTACATACCCTGGTACTGCTCAGAGGCTTTATTTCACACACCTCTTGCACTGCTGCAGAAATAACTACATAAACATGAATGTGGTCTCAGGGACACAGACCAAGGGCTTCCTCTTTGCTTGGGGACAGGAAAGAGATGTCATGCTCATCTTGCATTGCCTCAAAGTTACCTTGCTACAAGATAAATAAATCCTTGCAGAGGAAATAATTTTCTCTAAGTTACAAAAGACTTCCTTAAAATGTGCATCCTACTGATTTCTCATGCTCTTGGATGCTCAGACTTACACGGGCTTAACTCAAATCCAAGTGGAAAGATTGTTGGTGGGAAGCACTTTACAGTGTGTTGGTTTTAAGAGGTGCAGTAAACCACTATAATGGTGTGCCAATCCTGCAAACTGCTCCATGGGATGAGGAACAGATACTGCATCTGTGATCTGGGCTCTAATCCTTCTGACAGCATCTTACCCACGCTTACCACAACTAAGAGTTACGATTTTTTAATAGCCATTATTCATCATTTAAAGATGTAGCTTAAAGACATTACAGACTGCTGCCAGAGCTTTGATGTATAATCTGCAGAGGTTTACCCCCATTAGATATTACTGAAGAAGTGACTTAAACCTCCTGCCTCAGTTAAACAATTCTCTAAATGTCATCACTGTTTACAGTATTAGCAGAGCACTCAGCAATGATGATCTGTGCTCTGACAGCCTGGGAGCCCCTACAAGCAGCAGCAGATTTACACTTTGCTGAAAACTGGCTCATTATCTCCAGCAGCAAAACTCCTCTCATAAATAGTCTGGTGTGCTCAAGCTGCAGATGGAGTTTGTATAGACTGCAATAAAACCTACTTCCTGGACACTCTCCTAGGTGTTTTAGCCCTGATTTGTTCTCCTTCCACATGGTGAGTGCACCAGGGCACAGGTGGCAGCCAGAGGCACTGGTGTGTGGTGCAGGCTGCAGAGCTGCAGTGGGATGGGCTCCTGGCCATGGGTATGCTCATGGGCACACCAGGAGTGCCACAGGGAAAAGAGCTCAGCCTTGCCACAGCAGAGCAAGGCCACTGTCCATCTGCTGAAGGGCTCTGCAGCTAACAGGCTGCTCCAGACACCTCCCAGCAGCTTGCTTTCAGCTGCTATGGGCAGACTGCATTTCTAACTGGGTTTCTCCCAATCCTGACTGGCTTCAATGGGGAATATGCCATGCTACATCATCGCCACACACACACACACATGCACGAGGTTGTTAACTGCTAAAGCTGTTATTCTCGTTCCACAGATAATTGTTCAAATTTCACTCTGTCCTTCTCTGGATGTCCATTCAGAGCACTGAGTCCTTTGCTCTGATTATGTGTTAAGTGAAACGGTTTTTCCTTCCATCAGCTCTGTGTTTTCTGTTTTCATGTCATTTATTGCTCATGTGCTCTGAGATGGGAAGGACAGGAGCTCCAAATCTGCCTTCTTTCTGTTCTTCCTGACCTGCTGTGCTTCAAGTTTGTTCTTTCACTTCTGTTATTTGTCTTCCTTTTCTTTTTTTTCCCCCTCAAGTTCCTGAGCTGGAAAAAAAGCAGGCAGCAGAAAATGCGAGAAGAGGAAGATCACTGCTGTTTACAAGAGCTAAAGCCTGTCTAGCATCAGCCACAGAGTGGTTTCCTGTGTAATTGAGGTAAACACAATTCAATTGGGAGGTTTTTTCCTGTGAGATCCATTGCTTCTGGTTAGACAAGAAGGTGGCAGAAAGCACTGTGGCAGTGGGGCTGGCTGGGTGCAGCAGAGCAGCCCAAGAGGTGTGCTGGAGAGGCAGAGTGTGTGGGGCAGTAGGGGTGTGACATGCCCTTTTTCTTGCCTTTCTTCCAAATGACCACCAGACAAGGCATTGCCTCTGCCCAGCCCAGAGCTGTGGTGGTGTTCTCCAGCTCTGGTGCAGGGAAAATGCTTGGTTCCTGCTGTGTTGGTCAGTGCTCCTGCTAAGGGGTTTGTGTGTGGAGAAGACACAGGTCCCAGCAATCATACCTGGCTGAGTAGCACAGACAGACCCAAAAGCTCCCAGAGAGCCCCAGGGTGGGAAACCTATTGCCCAAGCAATTCAGAGAGGCACGAATAGCTCTTGGTGAACAGCTCTGAAAGTCTGAGGGAAACTAGAAATACCTCTGTCTTTCCATTAACATCATGAAACAGCCCCTGATGGTTGCACAACTTGATGCATTACAAATGAAGCTCCCTTTGGCTGGTGTGCTGTGCTGGGGAGAGCCGTGACCCCGAGCCCACCTTCCTGAAACAAAGCGGTGCTGCATTGTGAATGGTTGGACATTTCTCCTTTTTCTTTTTTTCTGTGTGCTTGTGAGTGTATAGCACCAGAACCTTACAGCAGCTATCATCCATTTACCAGCAAGCAGCTACTGATAAAGCCAGAATTCATGGAGCAACATTGGATATTTACAGAGAAGGGCTGGCCCTTGGCTCCGTTGTTTGGAACAAAATGCTCTTCATTCAACAAGGAAGTTATAGTTCAGCTAATCTTACTAATCTTCTTTTAATTAATCTGTTTCAATGGAAGTTCATTTCCACTTGCACAATCAGCCTGGCAAAGGCAGATACTCCTGAAGAAAGAAATCACCCCAGCAGAAAAATCACTCTTGAGATCAAGCCTGAGAGACATGAGACAAACAAGCAAACCAGATGTACAGAGATAACATAATAGGAAACTGAAGAACAGTTTATGCTGCTGTCTCTCCTAAGTTGGCTGAGTTGTTTTGCATGTGTGACTAACATTGCAGAGGCAGCTGCTGCTGCCAACAAGAGCCAACATCTCATCAGGACCAATGCAGCACCAGCCTGACTCTGCACATGCTGGAAAGCAGCAGGAGATGGAGATGGCTGCTGGGAGTCCCTGAAGTGATCACAGAGGCTAGGTGCTTTCAGTTCTGTGGCTTCCCAGTGAGCCTCTTGTAGGCTATACCTCCCTAGCTGTATATGGAGCTGGTCCTGGGACTGTCTGTGGCATCTGATCAACTCCCACTGGGCAGCTGTAAGTGTCCTGCAACAGCTACCTTGTTTTTACTGAAAACTTGAGCAATTTTAAATATAGGAACATAACAAAATGCCTTCTAGGTCTGTGGAAAGGGTTTGGAACTAACTGCCCAGATAGGTCAGGTTTTAACACAAGATTTAAAAGCTTATAAACAGCAGAAAAAAGGAGGGAGCTTTAGAGCTTTGCCTTAGGGACGAGACATATTTCACAGACATGGTTTTAAAGAGCTGTACAAAGTCTGGGAGATACTGATGGCAGTGGTGGACTCCCACTGAGCTCAGAGCAATCAGATTTTTGCCATTAATTTCTCTGTAGGCATTAACAGAGCACAGCTAGCAATGTAATAATGGATTCTGCTACAGCTCTGCAAAGGGTGAAGCCAGAGTGTAGTAAAATTTAATATTTCTCAATAGCAGCAAATACCCTGAATTGTGAAGGTGCTATAGGTATTGCAGAAACATTTGGTAACTAATTGGCCAGAGTATTTGTGGATACTTTTAGCATTTCCTCTGCTAGAAATTGAACTGAAAAGGCCAAGGCTGATGCAATTATAATCCCATTTCTGTATTTACTGTGTTATATGACCTCAGGCAAGAGCTGATCAGCCAATTCCTGACTGTGTGTGCGTTGCAGAACATTGTTTCTCATTCAGCCTGCACCTCTTAGACATTTCCTGGGGTCAGTGTGGGCTGCAGCACTGTGTTCAGGCAGACCAGCACCAGCCCTGGGTACCTCCTGGACTGCTGTGGGCCCTTTGCAATAGCCCCAGACTCCCAGATGCCATTTCCTAATTGCCAGCATGAGCAGAGAGGTGGTGGTGGTGTGGCTGGTGCAGGTGGGGTGCAGGGAGCCTATGCTGAAATGGGGAGCAGTACTGGGGATCCCCAGGCGTGGGTAAGAAGAGCTTTTACTCCTGGGGGACATGGGGGAGCATGGCTGGGAAAGCTGGCTTGGCAGGGCAGAAAGCTCACAAAGGTTTGGTTTCATCTTGGGTGTAGCAAAGAAATCAGGAGTGAAAAACTCCAGATATTTCTGGAAAGCCTCCAGCTATCTGTCTTTAAAGATAACTGAGGAAATAGCCTGTTTCCTTTTTGCTGGCTCATGTTTCCTACACTGCAAACTTGGTATTCTAAAGGCAGGTGAGGAACGTGGGGACCAGTGACTGGACCAGTCTGACAGAGCAGGAGCAGATGTAAAACCCAGCTCAGAGTCCCTCTGGTTGCCCTGGCACACTTCCCACCAAACTGCTGGGTGCCCTGCTCCAGTGAGAGGGGATTCCTCTTGGAGGAGCTGATGAAGTGCCCAGGAAAGGGTGAACTCATCTAAAGGAGAGGACTCACCTGAAGGGGCCATGGAGAAGAGAGGAGAAGGAGAGGGATGTGCTCCCCTTTGGTAGACCCAAAGCTCCAGCTGGTTGCTCCTCCAGCCTCGTGAGCATGTGGAAGATGTTTCACCAGAAAGTCCCTTGGGAATTGCTCCATTTGACAGATACGTGCACACACACACACACAGAGCTCCTGCAAGTGCTGTAGCATCAGGTTAGACTCAAGAACATTCTTTGCAGATGCAGTAACCTGACTCTGTGATTCATTTATCTCATGACTCGGTGTTAGCATCAGAGCTGCAGCAATTTCAGGTTTAAGGAAGAACCACCCTGTAAGTAAAAGAATAATTTACATGGAAGTATCTAATTGGCATCTCAACACTTTAATATACCCACTTACAATTGCATTTTGTGTTAGACAGTATTATGTGGGGTAGCTAATGACACTGTCTTCCTTCCCCTTTGAGCTTTCTGCAATGGGCAGAAAACCATGCTGCAATAAGAGGGCTGCTCTCTGCAAATTACTTTCTAAATTGAACTGTATTCTTGAAATTAACTTTAAAAGTCAGTTGAACTGCTCTACCAGCACTGCAGAGTTGAAAATTACATCAAATTCTACATTACATGTGAAGAAAGCAAACTGGCTAGTTCTGGGGAGCAGAACTACAGCTTTTATATGCCATTATCAGTAATGGTCCCTGACAAACTTCTCTGGAATAACAATGCTTCCATGGATGGGAGGATACCTTATTCTTGATGCAGGATATTTTGCATCAGGCTGTAGTTGTGTCTCAACACATTTATATGATATTTAATTCTTCACTAATTCCCTTGCCTGAAGGCATGCAGAAAGCCTCTTATAGATGCTATCAGCCATAGAAATGCTGAAAAGAAGATCCTATTTTCTGCTTTCTAGCTTAAGAGAGGAGAATTATATTTCCTTTTCTTGAAACAAGATTTTTTATCCTGAAAAATTATAGTCGCCTTTGAGTAAAGCAGTCTGCAGATTCCTGAACAGGTAAAAACCCTTAAAAGCTAAACAGAAAGGGAATTTTCAGAAGAGCATATAGTTCATTTTATGTTCAGATGATTGTTACCTTCAGTTTGTACTTCGTTTTTATAGAAGAGCTTTAAAAGCAACTTCTAGAGCTGTATAAAAATTTGTGTTGTGTGAAATGAAGTGTTTGGGATTTGATAATGTTTGGATTCATATAAGTTTTGGAGAAAATGTAGCATGGATAGACTACAAGCATGCCTGTCCTTACATGGCCCCAGCCACTACCCTCTGTGTTCCCCAGGCTTGAGGATCAGGCTGATGAAGGAAAAAACCTTCCAGAGCCTGCCCAAAGACAGGGGGCTGTGGCAGGGGAGGGCAGGGCAGCTCTGCCAGCACAGCTGGGAGCAGCTCTGTCCCCTGGGAGGGTCCCCCTGCACCCAGCCAGGGGAGGCTCCCCAGCCAAGGTGCAGGCTTGTCCCAGGGTATCCCAGCTCCTGGGGCTGCAGCAATGGCACAGGGCCTGCAGGACCCTGGCAGCTGTGCCCTGCCCTTTCACAGAAGGTTATAACTGCTCACTGGCTGGTTTCAAGGGGGCACATGAGCATGTTCCTGTGGGGAAGTACCTCTGCACCTTCAGAGACCTTGGACATTTTGTTCTTTGGCTCTCCACTCACTTGGGCTGGGGAGCATGGTCCTGTCCCAGCTGTGCTCCCTCACCCTGCCTGTCCTCTGGTGCTGCTCTCTGGGGCTCAGGGCAGAAGAGAGGCTCTGCTGGGCAGGGAGCAGTGCTCTCCAGAGATCCTGGCTGCACGTGGAATTGTCACACTCAAACAGGACAGAGACAGGGGACATCATTTGTCTCCATGTAATTATTGATCTAGAGGGCCAAACCTTTGTACTCAATGAAGCCAGCAGAGCTGCAATAAATTACCCCAGTACACCATGTGGCTATTTATAAGGAAAAGCCAACTCCAATGTTTTCTTAGCTTTGCCAAGGCACAGCAGTTTGGGAAGATGAGCTGTTTTAATGTAGGTGCCCAGTTTTAGGCATCCAAGTTTTTTCACAGCTCCAAAATTCATAATATTTTTGGGAGAACAGCATCCCTGGCTTTGGTTTCTTTTGCCAGAAACTGGATAAATAACAGAAGCACTGATGAGCCAAGGCTGGTGCCTTCCTTGTGAGAAAGTCAAGCTGAAGACTTGTCTCCTGCTGTCCAAGTCACATCTGGTGGCATAAATGGTCCCCCACACCTCATTCCTAACCCATGAATGTCAGGCAGGGTCTTGCCTGCTCTCCTTCCATATTTTTCCCTACCTGTAGCAATGGCTGCACTAAAGCACCTGTTGCTTTGTACATCTCAATAGACTTTGTTATAAGGGGGGTGTATCACTGAGTGCCTGTGCTCACCCAGCAAGGCTTTATAAAGTACTGCACTCCTTCTTTGGCTCTTGAAAGATGTAAAGTAAAAAGGTCAAGCTATAAATCTAACTTTGTACTCATAGCATATGTAGGAGGACAAATAATCATATCTTGTCAGGCAAATGACTCTTTAAATTATTTCCATCTCCGCACATAGAAAGTCACAGCTACTGAAATGTACAGCTCAATAGATAAAATGTGCAGCTAGCCTAGAATTGCAGTACACCTATTTTCAGGTGTCACAAAACACATGTTCATCAAGAAGGCTATTAAAAAAATAATTTCCTAAAGACATCAACACTAGGCTATCAAGGAGATCAAGTACTGGGTAATGAATTTCACAGGCAGAATAATGTGAACTATAAAAAGGTGAGCTATGAGGCAAAGTCATTTCCTTAGGAAAAAGGCAAGTGTCTCAATGGTCTTGGCATAAGATAACTATATTCTACTTTATGTCTGCAGTTTGATATGTAAAGTATGTATTTTTAAAAGGTCACTTCTTCTTTACCTTTATAGAACAGTCTGCTGCTGCTTTTGGCTGCTTCTTTGGAGAGGTGCTATAGGGCAGGAGTTAATTTCAAATAATACCCAAGCCAAAGGTGAAGTCCCACTTTTTTTTCCATTCTGGATATTTAAGCTGTAGGAGCTGGTCAACAAGAACTTTATCCACAATAAAATAGATTCAGAATTTATAAAGAAGATGATTAAACCAGGCTTACTGACTCATGCATTGAGCTAAGTCAGGAGGATGGTAAATGGAAGAAAAGGAAATTATACAACCTGACTAACAAATGAGTTAGCCAAGAAAGTAACCACTGAGGTGTCAGCTCAAAGATAGAAGGCTCCCAAAGCCTGAGGTTGCCCAGGGGAATGTTCATCTTCAGGCAGTCTCCAGTCCCATTTTCCCCAGATGATTTCATTTCTCTGCAGCATGGGCAGGCTCCCAATTATCATTTATCTGCTCTGTGGCCCATGGTGGTAGCAAGTGACAGGGATGGGAGCCTCTGCAGCCTCATTCATCACCTGGCTTTGGAGAGCACTTCAGCAAGCATCCAGTATTAAGTTAAAAATGTAAATGTTGCCTTTAGCAGGGTAAATGAAATAAAGCTAATCACATTTTCTGTGCCTACTTGTGAATCAGATGGATGGGAAAAGGTGTTTGAGCAAGTATTGATTTTACTGAAATGTTCTTGGAAGGTTGTTGGCAAATATTGTTCCTCAGGAATTTGACCTGCCTGCCACAATTTGTCTTAGCATATTTTTTAATATCCAGATTACTTCTCATCCCTTTTGTTCTCATATCTGTGCCTGAATAGTTTTCCTATTTTTCAGAGTTGATACTCCAGCCTGTTTGGAAGGCTGGTGGGGAGAGCTGAGGGGAATCTGTGAATAGCATCCTAGATTGGAGCCAAGAGATGTGGAGTCTGATGTGGCTATGTGTGCATGAAGCAGTGATCAGCTCACAGAGGGAAGGAACTTCACAGCCACAGCAGCACTGAAGAAAACCAGAGCTGCTCTGTGGCTTCCCCTGCGAAGTGGTTTGTTTAACACACAGTAAACCATGTGTCTGAGCTGTGCATCTGTCTCTGTGTCTCCAAGTGTTTGTGCTGGTATGCCTGCCTGTCCCCACGCTGGGGAGGGGGACATGGGGCTGCCAAGGCAGTGCCAAGCACTGCTCTGTCCATGGTAGAGGATGCTGGTTCCTGCTCCACTTCTTCTCTGGGCTGGGAATGAGCTTCAGCTGAAAAACAGCCTCGTTACGTGGGATATCACAGCATTTCCTGGCACGGAAACAAATAGCAGCAGGCAGCAGAGAGTTGTGTGAAGCTGTTAGAGCCACCTGCACTGGGTCAGATATAAATAAGACTGATGCAAAAGGTGTTGCCAAAAGGGGAAGCAGGCAGTAGCTTTGAACTCTTGTGCAGCATCAGAAAAGTGCAGTGTGCTGACTCTAAAAGGAGCAAAGGAGAAACACCATGAAATTAAACAAAATCAGTGTTTTTGTAATAAGGAAAAAAGTAACAAGTAATAATGTATGATAATTTGGCGGCTTTCCTTTTTTTCCTAAGTTTTTTTACAGTTGTGTCATTCTCAACAGTAATTTTTCTTCTAGAATATAAATATCCATAAACTTTTCCTTGCAGATAAAGATCCTATGGATGAAATAGCTCCTTTGTCATGAGGAGGAGGCTCAGGAGTGCAGAAGACAGAATATCTTGGTATTAGAGCAGCCACTGTGCCCCAGCCATTTGTAAAAGTTTGTGCTACAGTGGTTGGTTGCACCAGCTTCAGACCATACACTCTGAGTGAGGAGAGGGCCAGGGGGCTGGCATTTTAAAAATAGAAAGTCAAAAACACATTTAAACAAAGTTCAGTCTGACTATTGCTTCTAGGAAAGCAAAGTCTTAGGCCACAGGTGAGAATAAAAGCTCATCAGTTTGTACAGTAACATTTCTCTTGTCTATATGATCCAGTAGAATATGGTGGTAGTTGCAGACTTACATACAGAATAAAATTTTCCAATCTAGTTTTTTTCTTCTTAGCCTCTTTCAGTGTGCTAGTCACTATCAAAAAGTTTCTACCTTGTTGCATTCATGTTTGTAAGAAAAAAATCAATTGATAGTGTGTTGAGTCTGAGTAAATTTACCCTTGCAGAAAACGGTTTTCCTGTCAGATTATATTTCCATCCCAAAATTTACTTACAGGGATTTAACACATCTCCTGTTGTTATGCTGCATGAATAACAAGCAAAGAATGTTGGGTTTTCCCCCATTTAATAATTTATCTTTGTTTTTTACCTTTTGTGTGTGTGTGTGTATATGCTGTTCCTGGCCTGGCTCTTACATATTTAATAGAGAAGTTCAAGAGCTGTAGATCTAAGTGGTTTGTTGTGCTGCTATGACATTTACTAGCAGGTGGCAAAACGTGTAACCACGGTAAAAATGTGTTTCTTTGCAGAAATTATATGTTGCCTCTCATCCAAGCAGTCTCATACCTTCTCTTAGGTCAAAGAGGAGGGAGAAAAGTGGGGATAGGAGGTTTCTTTTTGCATTCAGGCTCAAGATGTGTACAATGTGAAACTAAATGATATCTAAAATTTGAGCTAGGAAAAAAGATCCACTTAAAGGAAGTATGCTTTTGGAAAGAGTTTTAATAGACAGTAAAGAATGACCATATGTTTCACCTGGAGATCTCAACAGACAGATGCTGTGCCCATCCTTTATGTGTGTTGGCAGGAAAATAAACCAAAAAGGCTTTCCCAAGGTGACTCTGAGCAAAGTGCTGTCAGGGAAGGATCCCAGTCTCCAACAGACGAGGTGTCCCAATGGTGTTGACTGCAGAGCAGTAGGAAAACTACCCTGATGTAGATGACCTCCTTGAAAAATGTGTGCTCAAATTTGCATAAACACTTAGTTCTCATTAAACATTTAAATGGAGTGGCACAAAATACACCCCACAGCTACACCAGAAGAGATTTGCTCTAACTTAAGCAAGAAGCCAAACAAACCCGGTGGACCCAGATTTGCTGACATAATGAGGAAGACACAAAGGTGGTATAAAGCTCATAATTTCCTTTACATTCTGTCTTGGATCCTGCTCATCCAGCCCAGACGACCTGTAGGCTTTGTGGCTTTCCCACCAAGGCATTCCATGGGAGCCTGGCTTCTATGCCAGGGTAAAGCATGGGGCTCTCTGTTCAGGCTGGAGCCAGGAAGGGTTTTGGGAAGCATACCACTGAGCAGCCATTGTAGGAGCTGGGCAGCTGCCAAACAACCCCTTTTCAAGATCTCCTTCCCCTGGTGTGTAGGACCTGCCTTGCCCATGGGCTGCAGGTTTTTGTTTTAGCAGAGGAAGCAGAGCTCTGCATGTTGGACCATGTCATTACCCAGCAGATCTGCTGAGTGACTGTGGGAAACTTCTAAAATAATTGTGCCGTAGTTATTCACCAGGGTACATTACATTTGGAATCAGAGGTCACTTTCCTTTCTCTACAAGGGAAAACATTGTGAGTGAACCTGTAATTTTGAGTACACTAATTCCAAGACATTTGCAGATACCAAGTGGTTTCCTGGAATAACAGCCTCTCTCAAGAGAAACGTCAAATGCATTTAATCAGCCACATTTAGAGCTCTGCTACATCTGCAAATGAATTATTAACGATCTCAAATGTTTTTGAGTGATCCAAAAGTCAGGAATAAGGTTGCTCTTCAGCTAATCAGCTCTGATTCAGGGCTTCTCCTTTCCACTTTATGCACTAGAGGCTTTGCACCTGCCTGCTGCTGCTCACTGGAGTTCCTGTGGCTCACATTAACCTCTCTGGAGGCACCTGGGTAGCTGAAAAACGCAAAGTGCAGCTGACATCCAGCTGTGCCTGTATGGATTTATGCATCACATAATAAATAGCCACTGCTCAGTGCCGTGGAGCCTGGGGGAAGGTCTGGGATGCTCCAGGGAATGCTGCTCCCACACTGCAGTCACCACTGCACAGCCCTTGGCCACAGAATTCCTCTGCCTCGTGATGCTATCCATGACCTAACTAATGGAAGATGGGTCAGGTGTGTCTGGAGAGGCAGGTTTGAATCATTAGTGCTCTCATTAGTAACAGCAAGAATGGCAGAATGAAGCTGTGAGACAAAGCTCCAGCCCTGGCTCCCCTTTGTCATGTTAATAAAATCATGGCTTATGTAGCTTCTCCTATAAAACAACGTCTTGTAAAGTGCTTTGGGAAACAGTTACAACTGTCACATTATATGCAACTCAACCCCCTTCCACTGCACCGTGGAAATACCCTTTTAGAAGGAAATAATTGCTACAATCTCATTTCTCCAGTCGAGGTAATTTTGTTACATTAATTTTTGAATCAACAAGTGTTCTCATTTAAGAGCTCCAGCTGACAAAATAATGGAACCATCAAGAGGCAGATGTAAACAAAGCACTTGCAGTAGCATATGAATTAGTGAAAAAAAACAAAACAGCATTTACTCTTATGGGTACTAATGAATGAATTCTAGTGTATGTACAAAGAAAAACCTCCTCAGATCCTGAGGAAGGTATTCAGTAGCTTGGTGCATTAGGACCAGAATTTCTATTCAATCTCAGTGTTAGGGAGGACCTTCAATATGACGACACAATGAAGCAAGTTTTAGGAGGAAGATTTGAGCAGAAACATTTTCTTTGCTGGACAAAATCCACTGACACAGAGAGTATAAGCCAGCTGCATCTGGGATGCTGTCAAATCATAACACAAAAGGAGAATTAAAAATCTGCTCCTCACTTTGCCTGAGTAAAAAATTGCAGGGTGGTCACTTTATTTTGTATATAATTATAATAATAAGCTTGATAGTGTATCTGTTATGGATTATGCATTCTGTGTGCATTATTAACAACATGACAGTTTGTCCCACTGCACCCATAAGGAAAACACAAACCACAGACAAATGAAAGCAGAAGCAGCCGTGGCTATTAAGAACAATTAAGCACCACACAGCCTCTCTGCAGGGGGAGGCTCTGGAGTGGTTTAATGGAGCAGATCTCATGATGGGATTTACATTTGGATAATGCTGTCTCGCATATTCAGGTATAACTATCACTCTTCTGTGGGAGCCTTGGTTGCAGAGCAAGAGGCAGCTATATCTGCCAAGAGAGTGCTGCCTATTTAATATTTTTTCATTTAATTCCAATATGGAGTTGGAGATGAGTTTGTTAGAAATAAAGCACTTCAGAGGGAGATTAGTTGTCTACTTTCTGTGGCTTGAAGAGGAAAATGTACTGACATAACTTCTTCGTTTGAAATCAGCTTGACACTTCCATATAGTTGTGTTAGACAGAGTAATTCTGTTTTTCCAAGTACAACACCCCTTTTCTTGGTTGTGGAGATGAACCACAAGGTCCCTAATTGCTTGCACATGCTGTGAGTGAGGTGGTCTTCTAAAAAGTGATGCAGTTACTCATGCCAAGATTAGGATTTTCCAAAGCTTATTTCCTCTTCTATACAGTGTCTGACAGCATCTATCCTTTTCTTGGTTGTACTACTAGTTTCTTAGATCCAAAATCATTCTGGTATCCAAAATTTTCATTGAGCTCTCCCTAAGAGCCTGGAGGCAGTCAGTTCCCCAGGGCTTTGGACAGCTCAGGAGTCTGGGTAGCCCAGTGCAAGGGAATGCTGCAGGCTAAAGAACAGGACACATGTCATGTGTCACCACGTATGACATCTCTCCCAGGTGCTACACACACCTGGAAAATTAGGAATTTTATTGTCTGGTGTGTATCAAGGACTAATGGCTGGAACAGGGGCTGAGCTCCTGTCGGCAGTGATTGCTCAGGGTAATGGCAACACTGAAAATGAAGCTTTATTTCTGCAGCCTTTGTACTTCATTACACATTGCCTTCCCAAAAATCATCCCCACCCCACTTAGCCCAGATGAGCTGCTGCAGAGTACCACAGGGAAAACCACTTTTAAACTATAATCCTGGAAATGAGCTGTCCAGTGAAAACCACCTCTGACTCACAGTTATGCAAGCACATTTCCTTCTGTGAAAGAGCCAGAACCTTTCCAGATCAGCTACTGCAGGTCATAACAGGAGCTCAAGAGACATTTCAAGTGTCCAGACGGAGTGCTGGACAGTAAAGGTTTTCTGTGCATTTATGTGACATGTAATGGGCATTTCATGAGAAAGGAAATAATATTTTTATCAGCCAAACCAATTCTGCTCCCCAGAGGAGAGTTCCCTGCCTGCCTTGCCTTAGAGCCTGGCTCTTTCCTTGTGGTTGTCATTGTGAGAGATGGAGGGGGACTCATCTGCAGAGCTTCCCAGAGCTCACCTACGAAGGCTCCATTTGGTATTTTTGCAGAGCTTCATCATCAAGTCTGTCTCAGCTGGACAGATCATTTATGTTCCTCCTGCTGCCAAGAGGTACTAATATACCTCTTAATTATGTGAGGCTCAATTTTCAACTGAAAATTAATGCACCTATTGCACTGATTGACTTTAACAAGCTCTTTAGGTACCCCCTGCCCTTAAGAGTAATACCAGCTGATGTTCTTATGGCCCAGAAAAGCACAAGTTTATGCTTAAAAGTTAATTTGTAGGAAAAATATTTCAAAAGAGTCATCTGTAGAAGTAAAAATATGTTTCCAATTAGTATGACTTTATCAACTGTCACAAAGAAACACAGTCGATTGTCCAGAAATAATTTATTCATCAACAATAAAACACTGAATAGAAAAAGCCTTGTAAATAAAACTATATATATATAATGCTTTATTTTTTTTTATTCAAGACTGCACAAAAACCACTACAGACAGTAACAAAATAATCCAATTAATCTTAAAAATTTCAAATTATAGTTGTCACTCTTCATTTATCATGTTTTATTAACAATGCAAAGGTCATTTGTTTACATATTATACTTTTACTTGATATCATTAAATTGTTTCTTAAAACACTCGAAGCAATTTGTTGTTTGCCCCATAATTTATAACATATAAGTATATCAATAAACAATATAACAGCTCTGAGAAAGATATGCAGACTGTTCAATGGTAAATAGTCTACCATAGGTTGTTTAGTGCGGGAGCAGGAATAAATCACAACTGAATTGGGATAGAAGTCAACACATTGAAGAGAAATAGTACTTGGGGAACAATTACATGTTTTCCATTGCTCGCTTGGTAATGTGATCTCTTTCAAGCTCTGATTTCTCCTGTTTTAGATACTC
This sequence comes from Toxostoma redivivum, assembly GCA_013397375.1. NCBI lineage: Eukaryota > Metazoa > Chordata > Aves > Passeriformes > Mimidae > Toxostoma > Toxostoma redivivum. The sequence continues at coordinate 1,469,250 of VXBI01002221.1, read as the reverse complement.
CAGCACCTTTGCCAGCATATCCTCATCCAGGTACTGCCTGGTTTGTGTGTCATCAGCTTCCCCAGCCATGGAGAGCCTTTTGCTGAGCGAAGCCAGCTTGGCAGCCTCCTGTGGTGCCAGCTGGTTTAGGTGCTCTCGGATGGCCTGCTCCAGGTGCTCCTCTTCCTGCAGGTTGCCCTCAGAAGCTGCAGCTGGGACTCGTTTCATCTGGTTTGTATTGATCACCTCAGGGTATTTTGCCAGCACCTTTGCCAAGTAATCGGCCAGTTCTTCATCCTTCTCATTCAGTTTCTCGTACTCTGTTTGTCGCCTTTCCAAATCGTTCATCCAGGCAGCTTTGGGGAACAGGTGTCCTTTCAATCTTCTGGGATTGTAAGACAGTCTTGGCAAATCGTTTTCTTGATTAAGACGATTTAGTAAGTAGGAGGGATTCTGGTTAGCTAAATTGTCATTTCCCAGAAGGCTGACAATATCTTCAATATTGAGGTCTTCAGGTAGATTTTCTGGAATAAGAGGCTGCTTCATGTACCCGTTTTTAGAGTTTATATTATTTTTAAATATATCACTCTGTCCTAGATTGGTTTCAGTTATCTCATCGAGGTCTTCTGGGAATTCCATTTCCTGCTCAGCTTCCAACCTTTCATTCTGAAGCTGCTTTTTTTCTCCAGCTTTCAACATGTCTATTAAATCCTCAGGAGGAATTTGCAAATTTCTTGAGATTTCTATCAGCTGAACTATAGCCTGAGGATCAAGCTGTTTATCCAAAAACATGGATGCTCTTTTTTCCTCAAGTTCTCCTCCAGTCCTTAATTTCCTATTCCCAGCACTACCCATCAGCCTCTTCAGGTAATAATTCATTAGTTTTGAAACATCCTCTGACACTTGATCTTTATTTTCTCTTCTTATTTCATCCTCGAGGAAGCTGAGTTTTCCTGATCTTTTAATTTCATCATCAATCTCCTCTTCATGTTTATCAATTTCCTCTTTGCTGTCTTTTATCTCTTCCTGGGTTTGGCTTTCCACTTTTTCCTCTATGGGATTCCAGTCTTCTCCTCCAACCACATCTTCATAGGCGATGTTATTCACTTTATACACATCATCTTCATCTTCTGTATACAACTTCTGGTCCTCATCCAGCCTTTCTTTCTTGTGGTTGCTGGGTCCTGCCATCTTTCCCAGCTCCTGGAACACCGACTCCAGCGTGGCCAGGCTCTGGGGGGTGTATTGCTCCTCCACGATTTCATTGGTACGCTTGAAGGGACTGTCTCTTGAGCTGTCTTCATAGTGCCCAAGTGGCATTTTGAGGTACTTTTGCCACCTCTCAGGCCACTTGTAAGCCTCGTAATCATCAGTTACTCCAGCTGGAAAGTTGTTATCTGAGCTCAGACCGTAAGGTTTATTCTCCTTTGGGGCAGCTTTTGACTCCTTCTCAGCTTGCCGCAAGGCTTCCAACATTACCTTGACCCACTGGGACTCATCTTCAGTCAAAGAATCCCGTACACTATCCGGGAGGTGAGGCTGGTCCTTGTTTTCTCTCTGTGGGAGGAGGTATGGGACACTTTGATAAGAGCTGTAATCAGGGCTGCTTTCTCCCTTGTTGGTTTGTTTGCGAAGGTCTTCGATGTATTCCAGTGCTTTGATCATATCGGGATTGGGGAGCCTCTGTAAGTTTTTCATTGCATAGTCTGGATCTTTCTGAAGCAGCTGGTGCTGCTGGAAGGAGGCTGCATCAACCAAACAGATTAGGACAAAGAAAAAGGTGAGAGCACAGGCTGCTCCAGGCTGGAAGGTTTTAGTTTCCGCCATGTCTAAAATATTTCCTTTAAATAAAGATGAAGAAGAAAAAAAAGAAGCTGTTAACACATGGAGACAGGCTTAGGAAAGAGAGCTATGCAAGAAATTTCTTATCTCTATGCTCCATGTACTTTATGAACATTAATTGTCCAGCGACAGCACCAAAGTACAATGTACAAAATACCCATCCTGTATAACTCATGAAATGAGACATACCTAGATATCATTTTGATCATGAGAACAAAGCACCTAAATGACAAAAACAGTGTATCCATACATTTAAATGCTGCTCAAAATACTAATATTAAAAGTATAGACAGAAATATTTTGTGAGATTGCTCCATAGGGCATCTAATTTCATGCCAGAACAATACTGCTGAATGGTGCTAATTTACAATAAAATTAATGTGATGAAGTGGAGAACATGGCATACAAAATTACTTGCAAGTTTATTTCTGTCAGTACTGATAGTACTGAAGCTATTTCTTTCTTTATTTTGCTATTTCATTAAAAAAATTATTTGTATTACAAGTGAATATCAGGTAATGATTCTATGAGTCATCTTCCTAGGGCAGTGATCTCTTATATGAGAGGAAAACTATAATTTATGCTAAAGGTATGGAATAATTTTACGGAATCCTTTAAAGCCCATCTTGGAAATAAGCTCAAGTAGGTAGGTTCTGAGCAGTGATTTCATTCATTTGCTTATTCATTCACTTCAGCAGAAATTGAATCAGATCCCAGGACAGGCAGAAACATGACCCCTGGCAAATTTGGTTAGAATAGATCAGAAGAAGTCCATGTCTGCTCAGCTTACACCAGACAAAAATAAACTCTGGAACAGAACTGGGAAAAATATACCTCTGACAGAATTAAGATGGTTACAGCAATACTGTGCATGAGGATGCAGTTGCAAAAGCCCAGCCTTGCAGGGAGCTGGGCACCCTCCACACAGCACAGGGGAAAACTGCCATCAGTCATTCCCTAGGACATGGTCAGGCACTGGTACACCAGGGCCACGGGACAGATTAGACTCTTTTCTGATCCAGTCACATTAATAATAAAGCACAAAAATGAGAAAGGAATGATAAAGATAGAAACTGCTTTGATTAATTGACCTATTTTGGCTCCTTTGGTTTTTGGCTTGGTAAAAGCATCGTGTTGAGACACTGGTGGCTCATGATGGCCAGAAAGAGCCGTGTACACCTGTGTTTACCCTCTGCTGGAAGTAGAAAGTGAGCATGAATAGGCTCATTTCAGTGCACTTGTAGATTTTTCCACTCAGTTTTTGTCCTTAACATAATGTGACTTAACTAAATAATTAAAGCACTATCAGTTCAGAGAGCTGCTTGTTTTCTCTCCTTCAGTATGCATGAGCAGGCTAACAGGCATAATAGCAAACAATTTCCCCAAACATTTCTGACTTCAAGCCTGGATACATTTGAGCATTGATTTCACAAATGATTAGTTCAAGAGCTTATTAGACGGTCCCACCCTCCATTTGCTCTGAGACAAAGCCAAGCACATTGCTTCATTTTCTGTCAAAGAAGAGGCACTAGCCCTGTACATAAATGTATATCTCCATTTTTTTAAAAAAGCAAAAATCAAAAAAAACAAACAAAAAAAACCAACCCTGCCCAGACATCACCTAATTTTCTATTTCTGTAACAAATAAGTGAAATTAAGGTTTTCTTTTTCAGCAAAGACAGGTTATTAACAGAGTTTGTCTGATTAGCACATGAGAAACTGTCCTTTCCAGGGGATGGGGGAAGGGAGAATCATTCTATAATCATCTGCCAAGCATCTCCCACTCACATAGACCAGGAACTCACCCTCCTTTGCTGCACATAATTTGGATTGTTACAGCCTTCGCAAGTGCTGTCAGTATCCCACTAAAATCAAAATGTGTGCAGCCAGGAAAAGTTTAGTTTAGTGTTCCACAAGGATGCTGCTTGATTGGGTATTTCCTTTGCAGGAATAAGAGATCATTGGCTCCTCTCTACATATTTTGTGTACATTTGCCTCTAGGTCAATTTTTACTTCTAATTTATTGGTAGATGATATTTGAAAGCCTTAATGAAAAGATTTGGGAATGATTTCTTTAAAAAGCTCTGAGTTCAGGTCATAAATCTTGTCATTAAATATACTGTGCTATCCAAGGTAAGAAGATTCCTCCCCAACCTTTCAGACTTTAACTCCACATTTGTTTTTAAAACGGGACATTTTAGCCTATCTTTAGGAAATATTGTAAACATTCTCTCCTGTGCCTCTGAAAGACAATACTCTAAAACAGCTCTTTTGTCTCCAAATCGATAACTGTGAAGCCAGTCTAGATGGAGAGCATATTTTCTCCTCTATTAGCACCTAACAAACAGGAAAATAATCTTTTAGCCAACAAATGAAGACGAAGAAGCTTCTCTTTACAAAATGAGGCAATCATGATCAAAATTTAACATATACAATGGCAATACAGACTGAAAAAAGTTCCCTTAAAAACAGACACAGAAAATATATCCTTTCTGGGATGTTTCCATGGTAGCAGTAATTTTCTCTCTCATTCTCCTAGCAGTTGTTTCTGATGTGACTCTAATGTTTCCAGTGAAATTTATCTATGAAAACATAGGTTTTTCCTGTAGATGTGCCCCTGCCCTGAGAGTCTTAGGTGAAACTTAACAGCAGTTTTCCACAGGGAAAATAAATACATCATGCACTCTTCCTCCCATTTCTCTTTTGCAATAAATAACACGACCGCAGTGAATTTGCCTTGTTTGAAAGTGTTTAAACCTTGTTTAAAATCTCTGACCCTCTACCCTGTGGAAGGAACTGAAAACACAAACAAAACAACAACGAGGGGTAAAAGCCCAAACCTAGAGCAGTTCTAGCGAATATAACGAGGGTTTGCATGCGGACACATCTGGGAAGTGACTCGGAGGGTGTTTGCATCCGAGGGACCCCCGCCCCTGGCTGTGGCGCCGTGTGGGGACCCGGCACGGCCGAGAGCCATCGCTGCCGGGAGCGCTCGGCTTCTGAGCCCCGGGCGGGGCTGGCAGCACATGGGTACAGGAACACAGTGCAACGCAATATAGACCGCCACAGGGGCACGTTCTGTAGAGATGCGCTCCCTTGCAAGACCCAGACTGGTCTCGATGCGACTTCACCGCTCTCTCGGTGCCGGATCCCCCTGCGCAGCCTTGGGGCTCCGCGGCCCCGTTATCCCAACATCCCTATATCCCTTCATCCCTGCATCCCTACATCCGTGCATCCCAACATCCCTACATCCCTACATCCGTGCGTCCCTGCATCCTGACATCCCTGCATCCCTACGTCCCTGCATCCCTACACCCCTACATCCCTGCATCCCCGGGACAGCCCGCCAGCCCTACCTGCGCTGCCGCCGCTCCGCCGCTCCGCCGCCTTCAGCACCGGGACAGCGGCCGCTTATACCGCCCTCGAACGCGTCACGGCCGCGCCCCGCCCGCCCGAGCTCCGTCGGACCCTCCGCGGGCGGAGCCAGCCCGGCCCTGCCCAGCCCGGCCCGGCCCGGCCGGCGCTGCCGTGTACCTAACGGGCGGCCAAAGTGGGGGAAACAACAGGGGGAGAAGTTAAAAGCACAGAGGAGAAAAGCCACGAGATAAAAGGAGAGATAAGCAAGGCAAGCCAAGGAAGAAGGGAGGAAAAGGTTTAAAAATCATTTTTAAAAGGCAGACGTGATACAGCCAGTGCCTTCTGCTTCTCAGTTGTCACAGGCAGGGAGGAAGGACTTGATAAACCCGATCTCCACCTCGGGGGTGGGTGAGGATGACCCACACCTCACAGCCAGGGCTGTGGGGCAGCACAAAGCTGGGGACACGCAGGGGTTGGAGGTGGGTATGAGCCCAGCTAAGAGGAAGACTCTGCACCCCAGGGTCAGTGTGAGTGTGAGTGTGAGTGTGTGTGCCTGGCTGTGCCCATGCCTTGGCAGGAGACAGCCTTTCAACAGCTATGGTCAGCAGGGGTTTTTATTTTTTCTCTTTAGTTCATTGACTGAGCTAATGTGGTACATTTCTGGCTCTGTCACAGGGCAGGGATAGTTCATGGCATCTGTGGCCTTGTCATCAGGTGTAGGAGGCCCTGGAGCTCTGGACCAAGGAGGGATGGATGCTCCTGAGGGAGGGGGCTGAGGGGGAAGGACACCTCTCCGTTGTTTGTCTGAGGTAGGTGGAAAATCTGAAGCATGCTGTGAAAAGAAGGCAGAAGGTTCCTCCTGCCCCAGTAGCCCCCATCCCCGTCTGTGTGCTCTGGCCCTGCCTGTGCCTGTGGCATGGGACAGGGGCCAGGCTGGCACTCCTCTAGGTGGGGATGGAGCCAGAAAGGCACTACCCATCCCTGGCACCACTGCCAGGCACTGCTGAAAAGGCCTCACGGTTTTGCCTCCATCCTCAGCACTCAAAAAGGGCAGCGCTTGCACGCCTGGATCGGTGGGGCGAGTAAATGCCACCATGCCATAAATCACAAAACACAAGATGTAACACATGGCTTCACTGATGCTCAGAGTTTTAGCTTGTTCCTTCTGCTTCCTTTCTATTACAGAAAGGTTGTTTTACTTTGGCTTTTAAATAAGGATTCCTTTTCCCCATAAATAAATCTTTCCTGACAATTTTGACCTTTTACAGCACAAAATGCAAAAAAACCTAGGATGAATGTACCTTCCAAGCCAATAAACATTATAAAATTAAATTATTCTAAGAACAGTAAGCTAGAAATAATTGTAGCCATGAACAGACAACAAGATAATCCTGGTTGCATTTGCTGTAGTTGACATGGAGATCTGGAAATAGAGATCTTGTTTTACCTCACATAGTTTTATGAGCAAATTCAGTATCAGATTTTGTGCTATTCTGGCCCCAGATTCCATCCAACATACTCACTTTCATTACCAGACCCAGGAAGAAAAGAGCCAAAAAAATATTGCATTAGGGCCTGTGATAGCAACCCCGAGGAAGGGGAACAGAAAGGCATTGCTGCAGTAAGCAGAGGGCGAGGTCCAAGTGCCCTCTGAGCAGCTGGGAGCTGTATTGCTGAACACCACATCCCCTTCAGCAAGGCTCTGAATGCCCACAAAAAACAGCTCTGCAGATATTGCTATCACTCACACACCTCATCCATGGACAGAATACTCATTGTAATCAAAAACAACAAACAAAATAATAACAAAAAACACCCAGAAGAAAATTACTGAATTCAGACTTTCAGGAATTTTCTTGTACTTCTGCAGGTATTTCCAGCAGGCTTTTGTGTATTCTGTCACCAAATGACTAATACTTAAGGAGCAAATTCTTTCCCATTAAATCATCCTGTTGAAACTCATCCATCTATCCCTGATCTTCTGCATTGGAGTGCTTTCCAGATAACCCAAATTATTTGGCACATGAGGAAGATTCCATCCTCCTTAACCACTCACCTCAGATTTACAGCATATAAAGTCAGGCAGACACTTGGCATAGGTCTCTGCTGTGGCTGTTCTGGGTTCAGTGGATAAAATTTTCCAAAGGCTCTCTACAACCCATCTGTCAATTTTACTCCATATCAAAAATTGTTGCCTGGACTTTGTGCTTGCGATTGATTGCATCCACACAGCCCTATAAGGAGGGCCTAACTGAATGTACTTTTTTGGTTATATTGAATGTACAGCATTCTTTTCCTCAGAATGAGTCATGCAACAGAAAATTGGATCTCTTCTGTCATCAGAAGTTGCATGGCATTTTATACAAGAATAAGATCGCATCAGAGCATCTCTGAATTTTAGGAAATTGCATTAGAATTACCTCAATATCATCTGCTTAAGCAAAGGGGCTGGGTAATCTTGTTTTTCTGAGTGAATTTTGACCATGCTGCATCCTTTTGTGGATGCTGGGAGCAGCCCAGCTCTATCCGCAGTGATTTCTCTGAACAGCTTGCCTTGTCACATGCTCTAGCTTACCTAGTCATGCATCATGAGAAGATAAAAGTTAATCAATCAACCCTGCACCTTGCAGCAAAAGGCTCTTCTTTCATTCCATGCAAGAAGGATGGGGCTGGGAGGGGAACTTCACTGCAGCAAGCAGAGGCCGGAGGGTTCCAGCCCACTCTCTTCTGTCATACCCCAACTGGAATACCATCATTCCCACAGTCAGTAGGAAAAGAGAAGTCAGGAAACTTGTCTTGAGGAGGAAGCATGGTCTGGCAAAGGGCCTTGGGTCACTGTCCTTGTGCCCAGGACACACCAGCACCAGGGGGGTGATGGTGGCCAGAACCACAGCTGTTCATGGACTGTGGCCTCCCACCACAGCTGCCAGCTCCCACAAGAGCATGGAATGATGATCTTGCTGGTATGACCATCCCAGCAGAAGCAAGGAAGCAGCACACTTGTCTGGCTGCTGTGGCCCTTTTCTAAACACCAGAATGGTTTGCACTTCTGCAGCTCTAGCTCTCTCCTCCTCTAATTGGTGCCACCAAGATCAGCACTGCTTAAAAATAAAGCAGGGTTGTGTCAATATTGATAATTTCCCTCCCTTCTTCTGTTTCTAGTAGCAACTAAAAATAATTTACAATTCATTACAGACATGACATCTCCTGCAGAATAAATGCCATTGTCGCATTTAAAATTCAGTCCATATCTGACTTGAATATCTTCATTTACTCTGTATATAATGAGAAACAGGAGGTTTTTTTCCTCAGAAAAAGCTCATATGCCATCATAGATACAGGTTCTTTTAAATTATTTTAATTTTAAAATACTTAAACTCTGCTTGTGTCCAACATCAGACTTGTCATTTTCTGCTCATTTTGCATGCTTGAAAGATCAGTCATATTTGTATGCAAATATTTTTGCTCTCCCTAAATTTAGTGCACAATAAATGGCTCAGATTTCATTTCCAAAGCCATAAGGGGAGGGATAAATACAGCACTGTAAGGAAAAGTAAGGGCTTTGCAGTTTTTAACCACAGTCCTTTAAAAGCAGGGATGTCAAGGCAAGTGTCCACTGGCTGTAGATCACTGGGCTTTATTCAATACTGCAACGATATTAAACAGTTTTAACATCAGCCTGTCCCTGAGGGGACATTTCAAGAACAGGAAAAGCTAAGGAAAAAAAGGAAAAAAAAAACTTCCAAATCTGGAGTTTTATCCAACATTTACTAGTTCAGGATTTCAGGCTGCCTGCTTATAAAAACATTTACTCTGAAGAGGAGCCTTAGGCAAGGCTTGGCTGCCACCCCTGCAGCACAGGGTGTGCCCAGCGATGGGGAGTGGTGCTCACCATGGGAACCATCACTTCAGCTGCAGCTCTGCATCAGGGGTCACCTGAGACTCAGTGTGCCACTCCTGCTCACAGCCCTTCCCTAGGGCTTTGTCACCCCTCCTGCAGTGCCTCTCCTGTTCTCCAGTGGCTGCTGGAGGAGCCCAGCCCTGCTGCCTCACTGCTGCTCCCTGCCCAGTGACCTACACTTACTCTGGGATGCCTGAAGCTCGGGATAATCCATGGGAGGGACCCCCTGCTCAGGGCAGGGAATGGGATCTGTCAGCTCAGCCAGGGCCAGAGAAGCCCCTGGGCTGGAAGGAGCTGCAAAGGCAGCAGATGAATCAACAGGGAAAGAGTTTACTGCTATACTTGTTCCAGCATCCTTGTATCCTTGTATAGCAGCCTCCACTTTGAGTACCCTGCACAGGAATAGCAAAACACCAACGGATTAAGGAATATATGCCTTCTCATAGAACCACCAAATTATTTTTATCTCCAGGCCTCCCACACACATACTCACATATTTTCTCCTGTGGAGTTTCAAGGCTTTTCACAAGCCCGTGACATCTGCTTACTAACATTTGGTGTAAAAATATCGATATCTGCTCTGCATAGCTGTTCTGAGTGCTACATTTACCAGCCAGTAAAGATCAAGAGTCTCCTGGGAGCTGGCTGGATCAAACTGTCATGATTTCAGCACTGCTTTGCGTCAGACAGCAGAATTTAAAGTCAAAACACAGATAGTTCAGGGAGGAAGACAATGTGAAGCCCTGAGTCATACCCTGCTGAGGGTGAGGAGAACAGATTAATAGACAGCAAACATGAATGAAACTGAAGGGCTCATTTAGTCATGCGGCTGCTTCTGAAACCCAAAATAGGATTTATTTTTAGTCCTTGGGCATGAAAAGAGGATTTCTTTTCACTTTGCCAAGGAGAAGTTGAGAAAAGAGTTTTAATTAGCGTGGGGCAGACTCCCCTTTGCCTTGACACCCCAAGGGGCTCGGCTGCAGGGCTGGCTGTGCTCAGCTGCTGCTCGCAGCCTGCTCTAACAACTCATCATCCACGGGATGCTGCACGACCCAGCAACTTCCAGCATCATTCAGATATGGAAGAGGCAGCCTTTACTCCAGCCCCAGCCAACTCTCCTTTGCTAAAGTTGAATCAAAATAGTCTGCTTGTAGCCAGGTGGGGTTTGTATGGGGAGCTGCACCACTCCTCACTGCTGGCTCATGGGGAAAGGAGACAAAGCAACCATGTCTTGGCAGCTGGAGAATCTGCACAGGTTGACCCCAAACCATTGGAGATTACATAACTGAAACCCTTCAGAGCAGCTGTGGCAACAACAAGCAGCAGCAGCCAGCAAAACCGGTTTGCCTGTGCTTTCCCAGTGCATGCCACCTGCTCATGTCAAGGTCCTCAGCTGGTGGGAGTGTCCAGCCTGGGGTACTGGCCACTTTGGGGTATATGGGTCAGCCAGGATTGCCCTTCAGTGATGTTTTCTCATGAGAGAACACAAAAGTTTTACATGGTAGAGAAAAAAGTTTGTACAACAGTGATCTGTACACACATTTATGTGAGGTTTCATTTTAAACAGACAGAGGTGCTTTCACAGCTGTGCATAAGATTAGGTCCATTATTTAGTCCTCTGCTAAATCATTCAGCAATTCTGCTCTGCAGAAACGTCATGATCTTGGGGGTAAGTAATTTCTATTCCTTACTTACATTAAAGCCTCATTAATTTTTACATTAATCACCCATAAACATGAAGAAGCTCAGTGATTTTGGATCTCCATGCCTCTGGCAGAAAAGTGTCCATTTTGTTATCTGCTGCCTTGTCTGATAACACAGGATGGGGTTCAGAGGAGCAAAATTGCTACTCCAAATTAACACTTCTGTGCTTCCTCTTTTTATTTTTTTTTTAGAGTACAACCATTCCCAAAACACAAGCCAGCATGCTGGCATTACTGCATGTGGGCAAAGGTTCTTCCATCCCCAAGCCATTAGGGCAACAGGTGCTTTAGCAATGGAGCATGTGAGAATTTATGTGCTAAAACTAGGAGGGCAAAAAGCCATGCTCTGCTCCATGCCATAAAACATTATCACAATTTTCTCGTGCATTGTCCTTGTCAGGGTCATTCGTTTCACTGCTTTCATTACAGCCCTTTTTGTGGCCCTAGGTTTGTCCTTTGCTCAGTACATATGTGCATGAATTCCAACCCTATTGCTACAGTAATTTATACAGATCTGGGTCAAAATCAAATCTAGTATTTGGTCAACAATGTGACAAAAATAGACAATAGAGACTCAGTGCAAGGCACAGGACAGAGACAGTATTATAGAATTTTCTCCTTCTACGAGAAAAGAGCAAACTATTTGTTAGCTCATGTGGACAAGGCAAAACCACTTCATGCCATGCCCTTTTAAAAAAAAGTATACTAAATTAAAAGTTTAGTCAACATAATTATGATTGATTGCATCAGAAAGAGAGCACAAATTCATGTTCTCCCATGTGGCTATTAGCATTTGTAACATCAACATCAAAGCAGAAATTTTGTTGGTTTAGGGTTCAGCTGTGCTGACTTTGAATTTCAGGATATAGACCCAGGGAGAGCTGGCTGGCTTCAATGACAGCTTCCCTAGTTCAGTGGCTGTGGAGTGAAGGCAAGTGCAGTGTCTCAGTGCAAAAAGCAGAAGAGATCCAGGTTAATCATTTACCCCCCACTGCTGCAGGCAGAACCAGCAGGGCCTGCTGACCTACTGACACCCACCTCTGGGTGGTGAGGGCTTAGTGCCATCAAACACATGTGCAGGAGGCAGATTCTGGACAGCAGGAGACAGAGAAATCAAACAGTGTGATCTGCACAATTCCACAGTGGGAAAGTGTACCTGGAAAGCCACCATGCTCCATCCAGCATGGGATGGGGTGGGAGCCAGAGGGTGGGTACAGCTGGGTACATGGCACAACATAGCATCCATCCTCTGCAGATATTAAGAGCTCTGTTACATTTCTAATTTGCTTTTTCTTATCACTCAGTCATGAAAAGGTCTCTTGGGGCAAGAAAAAACTGATAGACAAGCTGCTCCCTTCTCTGACAAAAGTCAAAATACAAGTGCAGACATTGTTTCTCCAAACAGGCTCCAATCTGCAGGACAACTACTGACATTTCTGCAAGCTGGGAAGAACATTTGTTTGACTGTCCAAACTGTTTTAGATAAGAGTCTCACATCTCTCTCAGCTATAAGGGCCTTGACTGGCAAGTAAAATCCATATAATCAGGTGAAAATGCTGTGATTTTCCCCTAAGGTAAATACTTTCAGTCTTACATACCTTACTGGTAAGTGCCTGAGATGGGCTGAGTGTCCTTCCCAGCCCCGAAGCTCCTGCTTAGGAGGGTACATTTTTCACCAAACTTGTAGCTGGTACCTTTATTTTGAAGCAGTTCTGCTGCTGCCACTGTGCTGCTAAACATCACTCCGGGTCCATCCTGCCAGTAACAGGGCTGAAAAACCCAAAAAACACAGTCCTGGAGCTGCTCACAGATGCAACCTGCATCCTCAAGGACTGAGTGGCCATCTTCCAAAAAACCTCCAAGTATCCTGTCATCTGTTCCTACTGCATTCAGCATAGAAGTGTTCTGCTCTCCCAAAATCAATAGTCTGAAATTCAAGGCAAAAGCAATTCATTGCAGCTGTTTAAACTCAGGTCACAAAGCCCTCAATGAACTGGTGTCAGCATCACCCTGAGCGTGGCTACAGTGCTCCTGTGTGGTTGTGGGGTCACAGGGAGCTCTTTGGCCAGCTGGGGGTTTCCACTAGTGTACCTCAAAGATGGACCAAAAGGCCAGGTGCTCTGCCTGGCACTGGAGATCATGTCTGAAGACCTAAATGGATTACTTGGCCGTGCCAGGAGGTTTTCACCACCTGTTGCAGATGTAATATTGATGAGGTTCTCAGTTGTACGTAACCATTTCATGATGCTATTATATGTGTATAACATATAATATGTGTAACACTATAGAATATAGTGTTATACACTAACAAAACCAAACCCAGCTGTTCTGGGTTGCTGATGTTGGCTTTTGATCAGGGAGCCATGACCAATCTGTTTGCTGAGGTGGATTCTCCTCGGTTTCCCCAATGTGCTGTGCCTGTCGTGGCAGGTGTGTGTCTCCATGGTGTCATGCTGTGCCTCAGTGCCTCTCTGACCACGGCTGCAGAAGCTTTGTGAAACCCCTGCTGGCTGGTCCTCACCCTGATGCACAAAGGTCCCTTTCTCACTCCTCATCCTCTCTTCTGCAAGGACCTGGCAGTGCCCGTCAGGTACAGTGCAGGTCCTGTGCAGAAGCAGAGCCCCCTGAGCTCCTGGGAAGGACATCAATCCTATTTTATTATATTTTTGAAGAATGGAGGTATTTTATATGGGACAGGAAGAAATGGGAAGGAAGAACTCTAACGTGAGGAGACACAGCAGGAGTTGGTAAGTGAAGAAAGCAGCCAGCTGCCAGGGATGCAGCTGCAGTGCCTGAGCCAGCAGAGCACAGAGACCAACTCCTCTGGAAACCAGGGACACAGGCTCCTAACTGGGAAGAACAGATGGTGCAGGAGCTGAGGCAGGAATACTGAGTCTCTCTTTGAGGGTCTGTGCCAAGGAGGTGGGACCAAAGGGTAATTAGGCTGATGAACAGTGATATTAAATGATGAAATGAGGCTTACAATGTAAGAGAAATCTTTGGAAAAATTAGTTGAAGGGAGAAGCATAACAAAGTAAATCCCAGCTCAATTAACCTGCAGGGAAGCAGAAATACAGAACCTGCTCCCAAAAGTAAATCCATATAAAAACTCCAGTATGTTTCCTGACTTTTACCCACCAAGAACATATATGAATTCCAGTGATTTATTTGCTTTTAAAAGGCAGTAAACCCATAGGATTCAAAATACATGCTTCAGTTGTAATGAGACCAAATATATTTGGAATATGCACAAAATTAAAAACATATCTAAGTGCTTTGAGCAGCAGTCAGTGTTTGTTGAACGAGAGCCCTTAACCATGATTTTCAATTAGTATTGATAAAAACCTTAATACTAAGTTTATATTGTTACTTCTCACAGCTGCACAGACAGCCAGGGCTCAGAGACCATTTATCAACTGCAACACCCAGACAGCATTGACTTGGAAACCAAACACAACTGCAGAGGCTTCTCTGTGCCAGTAGCATCAGACAAAACCAGATCAAACCAAACCAAACCTCTTTTTTGTAATTATTGTAACCAAGTCCAACTAGTACTTTTATAAAACAATGACACTTCCAGAGAAGAGATCCAAAAGAAACCAAGCAAACAAGCAAAAAATTTTTAGGCAAACAGATTATAAAACAAACCTGCAAACCTGATTGCTCTGTTAATTATTGAAAGCAACATCTACAAAGCTGCCCACAATCCACTGACAACTGTGGTATCTTCCCATGGCTATACTGCCTATTAGCTTAAGACTACTCTGACCTACAGAGTAGCTGTTGAATTCATACTTTGCATTGTGCTGAAGTAAGTCTTAAATTCATAAAGCAATATGAATTTTAATAATGCTGAGCAAGTCTTGCCTGACATATCAGCTGCATTAGCTTAAAAAAGATGGATCACCAAATACCATAGTATATAACCACATGTGCAGAAAATTGTACACACCCAAAGAGGTGGTTTGATCAGGTTTTTTAGGCAGAAAAGCAATGCAAAGCAAAGCAATTCAGGATAAGTTGTTTTCTAAGTCCCTAAATCCTTACATAGCACAGACAAAAGTTCTGAGATGACCCTGTGCTTTAATGAGGTCTCTAAGTACTTCGGGTGCTGTAAATCATTCCTCTCCAAAACTTACTTTCAATTGCCTTGTGAGTACAGAGGTATTGCAAAGTAGTTGCCACTCCTTACATTTCTTCCTGCTTCATTTAGAGGCTACCAAGATACTTTAAAGTAATCTGGAGCAGCTGTAATATAGAAACAATTCCAGCTGCAAAAATAGCATCCTAGAAAGAACCAGGAGTGCTTGCTTTGCTTGGTGACATCAAGTATATCCACTCTTTTGCACAGACAGAGAAGGCAGACATGACTGTAATTAAGAGCAAGTGTAGGGGACAGAAGTATAGGATGGTTAAATTAACCTTTCACAGACCACTTCAATGCTGACACATTATAACAGATTTTTTTCCTGCAATCTTGCCTCTCATTCATCACATTTCTGAGCATTCTTTACTGTGTCTAACCCAATGAAACTCAGACTGGGACCAGCAGAATCTGCTATGAATAGTTTGTGTTCCAGTAGAGCTGTTTGTGCAAGGATTAAATCTCATTATACCAGTCTGGGGGAACATACAAGCATTTTCTTCTGGTCTAACCAAGTTCAGGTTAAGAAACCTTTACATGTAAGTTAGAATCTGTCCCTCTGTTTCTTTCATCTTGGTTTACAGTATTTAACAGCATCCTACTACAGTAGAGTGTAACTCCTCCTACAGAACAACTGGCAGAGCAGAAAAAAAAGCAGCTTACCAAACTTTCCATGATCTTCCTGTAGACTTTCTTGTAGGAGTTCAGGGCAGTCAAAGTCTTGGTGGCCTCACTGCTGAAAAACAGTAACTCTGTGACCATTCCATTAATGTTATATGAACAAAAGATCTGTAAGATATTTGCCAGTATTTGCTATCCAGAGGCATTTTGAACAGCCACCTTCACAGAAAGTCATATCACAGAGACAAGAATGTTTCCTTGACCAATTGTTTGCTATTCTCTGGTGCAACTCTGAAATATTTTGAAGTGGTTTGCTTATGACTCAAGAAAGGAAAAAATTAGTAAATAAAAAAGGAAAGATCAGAATCAAAGATTTTGCAGATGATGCAGTCGGCTGACATTCATGACCTCTTGTACTATTTAAAATCTAGACTGAAGGTACAGAAGGAAAAGGCAGAGTGGCAGATAACTTGCACAACTGATGAAGGAAAGAAAAGTTTCCAAAACTACAGTGCACACTTTTGCACTGACATACTGGCAGTAGAGCATTAGTCAGGCAGACAGAGAGCTTCCATCTAAAGCAGGAATATTAGCATGCAGTGCCTGACTACATTTTCATTTGAAGCTGGGCAAGGCGGGCTTATTCTCTCCAGCAAGTCAGACTGATGCATTCTCCCAAGAATCATGTCTCACAGAAAAATAACCATGAAATATTAATCATTTCCTATTTAGAGCTACAACTGTCACAAATGATGTTGCTCTCTCATGTACAGCCTCTTGCTGAAAAACTGCATGAGGAGCACAGCAAACTTCACCTGCTTCCCGAGCGGAGAAAAAGCCTGGACTGTGCAGCAGGAGCAGGGACAGTGCTGAGTCCTGTGGCCAAACCCAAACCAGATCATCCCCTGCCTCCCTGTGCCACGTGTTTATGACCAAGGAGATGCTGCCAAAACCTGCTCACAAGGCAAAGAGAGGCACGGGATTGTCCCACGCACCAGGCATTGCTCCCATCCCTTACCAGCAACAACCATGGCACAAGAACAGGAGCAGAGACAGAAACCCGTCTGCACGAGGGTGTGTGTATGGCACTGCTGGAAGATAATCCTGGAAGCTGTTCATTCAGGGCTCAGCCTCAGTGCCCCGTGACTTGCAAGGACTGTCATTCAGCTGAAACAGCAAATAATGAGAAATAATGTCTCTGAATAGCTGATAGGCAATCCAGAGCATGGAACCATTTGCATAAAACAGTCATTGTCATTTCACACATGCAGCTCTCTGGCAGTCAAAACCTCACAGCAGATCATTCAGGCACCAAGGGAAAGAAATTAAATCACTTGTTTGCTACAAATAACTCATCCAGTTGTATCTGACATGACACTGCCTCATTACTAGAGACTGCCAGTGCTCCAAGGAATGACCTGTGCCCACGATCTCAGGGCACCAAACCCTGGGTGACATCTGAAGACACACGCTTGCCTGTTACAGGCTGCTGCAAATGGGCCAGGAAGATCAAATTTTTCACATGGGTCAGGGGGAAAAAGCACTCCCAAAATAAAGGTGATGTTTACCATATAGAACTGGGTGATCTAGACCACAAGAAATTAATATCTATAATAGAATATTTGTGACTGGGACACTTTTGGGTTTGATGATAATTTTTGTCTACTCTCAAATACACTTTCAGTCACATATTTCATGGGTGTCTTCTGATCTTTCTTCAATAACAATTATATCTTTTATCTGAAATAGAGCCTCCTTCTCACAGTACAGCATTTGTTACATATGCCATTTCTTTAAACTATGTGATTCTGTAGCACTTTTCCCCTCTTGATATAATGGAAATTAGTTTTTAGACAGAATCAAAACATCCAACTGTTACCTCTGTTACCAGGAACTTTTTGGAGACAGAAAGGGAAGCCATTTTAATGGAGCTGGCTTCAGTATCCACAAAAGGTTTCCCAAGTTTCAGTTCCAGTAGTGGTTCCAAAACACTTTCTTCAGCCATTGCAGTGTGATACCATCCAAGTTCATCGGGCTAGAAAGTCTTGGAACACTTGCTAGGACAATTAGCAGTTGCTCTCTAGTGCCGGAAGGTAAATCAGAGCTGTTGAGCATCAACACTCACCCACACCCCAGCCGAGGAACTGGGACTGAATGGAGGTGATTAGCCTGTACTTGGTATCTCTGAGGGTAGGGTTTGTCTCCAATACCCACAGCCTCCTTCCCCAGTTATCTCCATCTCACTGGAAGATGCTGCAGTTGCTTTTGCTCTGTCTCCGCTAACAATGGGCAGCCTGCAAGAGGAAGAGCTGAGAGAGAAAGCAGGTTCCCCTTTGTGACACCAACTACACCAATGTGTTTCCCAGCCACTGAAAATAAAGCAGCTGATGGAGTTTTCCTGCCACAGTGATGGATGCAGAGGGAAGCTGTGATGGGACTCCAGGCTGTAGTTCTGTGGTTCCTTCTGCTGGCTGTGTGTTCCAGGCTGGCTGTGGAGCTATGTCCTACTGCAGGGACTCCATCAGCTCCCTTGGCCTCCCTGTTCTCATCTTCTCTCCCTGCAGAACAGAGAGCTTTCCCTGCCCATCACAGCTTGAACATTAGGCATTCAAGACTGAGAGGCCCCTTTAATATTAAAAAAAGGCATAAAGTTTTCAGCAGGTTTTGAGGGGGGTATGAAGGCAAACAACTCACAGGACAGAAAACTGCTCAAAATAAACCACAAGAAAAGAGAAATGTGACATAATAGCCCCTTGTATTGTGACTGAAACCAACTGTCTATGACTTTGTACAGAAGTTACCTGCAAACATTTCTGTGATCTATAGCATTGTGACATTAGAGTGGGCTCTAGATCTGAAGCTCAATGAATTTAATACAATTTAAAATATAGTTGTCTACAGCCTAAATAAAAAACTTCTAATAATCTCATATCACAGGCTATCATCTTAAGCTATACCACTAAAATCCAGTGGTGAGACTAAAAAGGCCAGGTTCAGCTATTTGGAGCAGTGAATCTTTTTCTCCTGATGTGCCATGCAGTGAAAGGCACCAACACTGTAACAAATATTAAGAAATCTGTCACTTGCTATCATCCAGCTGGAAAGAACAAACTCCCCAGGGCTCACTGTTGACAGCACTGAAAGAAAGAGCCTCACCTGGAATCACACATTATTTCATCACAGGGAACGCTTCATGTGCAGCCCTTCCATTTCAGATATGGATGACAGGCTATTTTCTGCACTAATTAAAGGATGTTAAAATGAAATCAGCCACTTCTTATTGCCTGTCTCATATTTGTGTTCACAGGTGTGCTCAAGCCCAGCAAGGGGTGGCTAAATATTAACCATGAACAACTGGAAAAATAAAATCAATAATTTCTAGATTAGTTGACTTTTATTTCCCCATTCTAGTGACTAGAATTTCATATGCCATTTTCTTATTTACAATTCACATGTCTAAAGCACCCCAGGAACTAATGAAAAACCACACATTCAGATTTTCCCCCTAAACTAAAGAATTTCTGGGAAATGGAACACTGGATCCCTGTGGGCAGGTACATGTGTACTTGCTGACAGCAAATCCATCCTGGAGCTAACACAGCTCTGGGGATGCTGGGGCAGGGCTGACCTGGGTTCACCCCAGCAGGGTGCACAGGCAGGCAGGGGCAGGTCCCAGCATGTGCTCAGGTGTCACTGTCCCCATCACTCCCTCCCAGGGTGTTTGGGCTTTCTCTCTGCCACAATGCTCCTTTTCTGGAGCAGCACAGAAGGGACTCGACAGCGCTTTACAAACAGCCATGGCTTCACTGCCAGCCTAAGCCCCAGGTGCCCAGCCTGCTCACACACTGTGGGGGCCCCAGAGCCAATTCAAGGTTGCCCAAGCCCACAGAAATATCTGAGCCCCTGCAGCACCCTCACCCTGAACCCCACACTGCCCCAGCACACTCCATGTGCAGTTACATTTCTCTTTTTATGTACATCCAGCCTTTCCACAGACTAGGCTCTCCTGCAGAGACAAAACCACGCCATGCCCCAAAACCACACCAAACCTGAATCAGAGCAGGTACAAGAAATGCCAAGATTCATCCACACATACTGCTTTGCCGTGGCCCTACTGCCCACACAAATCCCAGCTAAAGTTTGTTCCTCCCAGAAGCATATTATGAAATTCTCAGCTCTGTGAACCCCCCCAGAAGCAGAGGTGAGAGCACAGAGACACTCAGGGTGCAGCCAGGGCAGAGCCCATGGTGTGAGCACTCCTGCTGTGCCCATCAGCACTGGGCAGTGCCAGTGGAGACGGGAGCAGAGAGAGCAGTATTGCCTCTCCCAGGGCTCAGCAGAGAGCTCAGGGCTCTGCTGCTCCAGCCCTGTCCCTCAGCAGCCCCAGCAGAGCTGTGCTGGTTCCTGCTCTGGAGCACACTGCTGGACTCTGTACATAAGCACTGATGTTAAGGTTTCCCAGGCTGGTCTCTGCCCAGGAAGCCCCAGTGCAGGTTCACTTGCTCAGAACCAAACCACCACAGCTGACATGATTAAAGCCTGTGGAGGGACAGAGCAGGGTAATAATGGATGCTGTCCCCACTGTGTGACACGCCAGCCAGCACAGCACAAGACAAATGGCTGCTGCCTCTGACAGGCGCCAGCCAAAATCGTATTTCAGGCAAGCTGAATCCATCCATTCCAGTGAAACTCTGACACATCCCAGCTTGGAAGCTCCATCTCCTTACTAACAACAGCAAAAGAAAACAGCTCAGATATCAGTCACACAAGTTTCTTTTTGCTGTTGGCAAGTTCAGAAAGCGTGTTCAAAACAACAGTAAATAATCTGCCTAACAATTCAGAAATATCTGCATTGTTTTGTGCCTCTGATGCAGCATTAATCTCCCTGGAGATGTCTCAGTGGCATGGACTCACTCAAAAAGCAGCAGTGCAAAACCCCACATGGCACACAGTCAGTTTGTTTGTCACACGGGCTGCTCTCTGGAGCTGAAAGTCTGAAATGCATCAGGATAACACATTTGGGAAACAAGACCACCAGCAGCCTCTGCATCTGCCTGATAGCAGCACACAGAATAAGCACAAATTAAGAAGCACAGAGCCTGCATTTGGATATGTCACAGCAAAGGTTATCTTCATGCCAACTTGTCACCTGGATTGACTCCAGTGCCTTGTAAGTCTCTGCTAAGGTCACAGAGTTACCCATCTGCAAATAAGAGAGAACACAATCTCAACATTCCCAGTACAAAATGTTTCTAGCTCAGGTGGTTTTCCCTGTTGATGAAGCAGAGTCACACAGGTGCTGGGGGTGCACACAGACCCATGTCCATGGCAGCTGCTCTCAGCCCTCACTTTCTCTGAGTTACCAGATCTGAGGGTCAATAGTTACAGAAACTCATTGCTGCTGCTGGAGGTCCTCGAGGTGGAGAGGTGTAACCAAGAGTGTTTTTTGCTCCAGGGGAATTCTTGCCTTTATTACCAACTAAAATCACAGAGAGTGACCATTGCAATTTAAAATCCTCTATCTGTCCTTTAACCTCTGTTCCCATGGGGGGTTTTTCCAGTGCTGCAATGGAACACCGTGTTGCTCTGCCGCTGTTGATGAGCAGCACATTGAACACTGGGAGCCATCCTGGTGAAGAGAACACTGTCAGGACATCCTCCACCACTCTCTGTAGGCTGGAGTCAATGCTCTTTCCGGGCTGCTTCCAAAGAGGGCAAACCCAGGCAGTCCAGCCCACCCAAGGGGCTGTTTGAGACACCGGGAATTGCTCATCTTGCTCTGGCTGTCCACAGCTAGACTGACTCCACACTTCACACTAAGAGAGCTCAACCTACATAAGGTGTACACCATCCAAAGTGATCACATTTTGAAAAAAATCGACCCAAATGCTGGAGCACATTAGTGACACTGTGTGGAAAATTTCTGCTCTGTAGTATCTGCAGAAGGTGACACCAGGTAAAACCCAAGCCGCCCACCACACCCACACATTCCTGCTTATCAGCTCATGCTGAATTTCAGGCACCATACAGACAAGAGAACACAGTTTTTTCAGCCCATCAATACCAAAGATTAATTATATTTTTAATTAAAATGTCTGTTTTCAGACAGAACTGTCCTTTATAATATCTCTGTTGTGGTGAAAGGGATGAGAGGTGAGGAGCTTCCTTGACTGCTGTTGGCACTGAACTCTGCTTCAAGGTACCCCATACAAGAGTAATGCCAATGCATGGGCTTAGTCTTTAAATTCAGCTGAAATTTTTTAAGTACCTGAGTTCATATGAAGAAATAGCAGCAGTGGCATTGACCACCATCAGTCCCAAAATAGTTTTAATCACTTCTTACTCCACCTTTACTGTAATTATATGAGCCTTCCTTTGCAATAATTACACGTCATACCATGGACAAATGGCTTTTGATTTAGTGATCTCCTTCAGTAACTAATGGTAACATTAAGACAGTCCTTCATTAAACATTAATGATTAATACATCAATACATCTAATAGCTAAAGATATTAGAGTAGTTTCTTCATATTCAATTATTGTCCAGAATGATGGCTCAGGAGGGCTTCCATAGCTTCCATTGGGAGTTCTGGGAAAGGGTTAATCATCCTTCATGAGTCGCTAAGCAACAGTGCTCTGCTCTGATGGCAGGTTTTGCCAGCCAGAGCTTTGCTATGATGCAACCTCTCTGCATCTTATCCAGAGAGTTGGCTGAAAACTTGCCTGCCCAAATAGTGAACCCCTGGGCTGCTCACATTCTTAAATTTAGCTTCTGGTACCTATTAGTTTTCAGATTGATTTATAGCATTTAATTTTCTGTTCCAAAACATACATTGTAATTTAGTATGAGTTAAATGATGGAAAAGAGGTCTAACTAAAATGTGGCTGTAGAACAAGAACAAAGAGGCCCTAATATTCAGCAATATTCAATAGCCCACTAATAAGTCACTTCATGAGATGTGTCAAATATAACAAATTTGCAAACTGTAAAGACTGCAGAAATCCAGAAGCCAGGTTCCGGCTTCAGGAATGGTCTCCTCTCCATCTCAGAGAGAAAAGAGAGCTACAAGGGAGGGTCAGGCAGCTTCAAGCTGCTGTACTGGAGGTGCAACCCAAACCACACCAAGACTATCAATCATCAAGAATTACTGAGGGCTGGTAACTCATAAATCAGTCTCATTTATTTGTGTTTATCTGGCAATATCTAGCTTATAAACACCTTAGTCAGTGGGGAGGATGCATCCTACAATGAACAAGGCCAAAAATCCAGGGACCTGGGAAACACATTTCCAGCCTTTGAAAATTAGTTTTCGAGGACTCACTTCTGCATCGACTTGAGGAACATTTAAATTCACACATGAACATCAAGATTGTTTCAGGCACAGCATATGTAAATCAAGCACCCTTGCTCAGCCTCAGCCACTACCAGCCAACTTCTGTGAAACAACACAAAATCACTGTGCTGCCAGCATTCACTAGCAAAAACTACTAATCAGATTTAATGGAGCCAGGTTTTGCTTTATTTCCTGCTAATTTCCTCGCTGCCCTATACAATACAGTCAGACCTGCTTGCAGTAACATCCTGGTCCGTTTGTCATGGGGATGTACCAAGTCACTGGGGCAAGGAAGGTCTCAGCCCAAGGTCCTGGCTGCTGCCACTGGATCTGTGCAGGAGTCAGGCACAGCCACAGGGCTGGGAAGGCAGCCAGCAGCCCTGCAGATGCTCTGACCCTCCTCTGGTCACTTCACTGATCACTAGGTCTCAGCAAAGTAAAAAACCTCAACGCTGTTCTGGACTAACAGTTGGGTTGATAAATGAAAGTATCTGGAGAGGGTCAACAACTCTCATGACCATGAACACTTTTACTTGGGAGCAGAAAAGATGTCTATGTAAAGCAGGGCTCTGAATAATGACTTTTCCTTCTGGAAGGTTGCTCCAAGCAGGCTGGAAGGTGTCCTTTGGAAATACTGAAACTAAAGACAAGGTCTGTGTGAAGGAATGTTACATTACGTTACCTTGCTACATAATTAGTGCCTTAAGCACCAAATCACAAGAAAAAGAATGAAAACCTATGGATTTGGGGAGCTGGGTAGCCTATCTTCACTGAGAAATAAATGATCCATCTAGCTTTATTTCAGTCTCAATGCTGATGCTGGTATTAATTCCCTACATTTTGTAGACATTGAAACAAGTGAGCGTTTTTTATAAGAATAGTGTGTTAAGTTAGTTTTCATCTAAATTTCTTAAAACAGAATGACTTCAATATTGAAGAAAAACAAAAAACCTTTGAGTGAAGAAAGATAAAAAGATCCTTTAAGCACACACAAATGTTTGTTTCAGAAAATTCTCTATTCTGTAATGAACAGGGTTGGGTTTTAAAATACCTTGATCTCTTGCCATGTGTGGATGGATGATGTGAGGAGAGGCTGAGCAGGCTCACACCTAAGACCACATCAGCTTCTGGGCTTGCAGCTGGACCAGGGAGACTTGTGGGATGCAGTCACCATGGGCACTGGGAAACTTGGCAGAAAAGAGAAATGTGTGTGGAGCTGGCAGCATTTCTGGAAACAGAACCAGCAGATGAAAAAAAGAGCACAAAGAGCCAGAAGGAGACTTGAGAAGAGGAAAGCTGAGGGTCTCCCAAAGAGGCAGGGTGGAGGTGTTCCTGGTGGTTATTCCACTCCTGCTCAGACACAGGAGCTCAAAGGCACATAAATATGGCTGGGCACTCTGTCAAGGTCCTTCCTTCACTGTACACTTGAACTTGGTGCTTGACTTGCAAGGCTGATGATATTTAAAATCCATGTCTGAGTTTGTTTCTGCTCTGGAAACTTGCCCAAGCTGTGAAAGAGAAATTCACCTCTAGCTCAGATGTGAACTCCTTTGAAGTCCTCATGGCTTTTTCAATCCTTTTTCAGCAATGACCTACCAGCCAAAGGAAACCTGTACATTTTTAGGCCAGGCTTTCAAACACACTTGTTGAATCTCTACAGTTCATGTCTTGGAGGGGACAACAAGCTCCCATGTCTTTGAGTGAACTCGCTCCAGTTCCCTGAAGGTAGGTAAGACTCCAAGTGCCCAGGAATGCAGTCAGACTCTCTCAGGTAGTTTCAGCAGCAGGCATGGACAGTGACTCAGGGAAGAGAAGTGGAAGTGAGTCAAGAAACATAATTACCCCTTACTGAGCCAGGGTGTCCTAGCTGAGCCAAGGCCCCTGAACACCAAAGTGATTACATTGGATTTCTGCTGCTTTTTCTGAAAAGAGCTAATGAGATAAAGCTGGAGAGGAGAGATCTGAATGCTTCTCTTGGAAAGGCAAAGCTCCCCACATGTCACCAAGGCCACTCTCTCACACAGGAGTAAAACACCCTGCAGCAGGGACCTTCACTGCTGGGGCTGCCTGCTTTTTTAACAATGTGAAGACAGAGCTGAAATGGGCCTCTGAAGGCTCCCTCCTGCACAATAGTATTAGAAACAATTAATTAATACTATCTAAATTACTTCTATAGGACCAGGAAATGCATATGGACACCCTGAAAAACAGGAAATCTCGAGTAATGCTCAAATGCACGAATAATATATGCACTCCCCCCAGCCCCCACAGGCATGCTGTAATACAGTCAGACAAGAATCTGGGGCACAATCATTCCCTATATTTTGAAAAAAAAACAAGCCAAACTGACAGCAGCATGCATTTACTGGGAAACAGCAAGATAGTGTTTCTGTGTGCCATTAATTCACTTGTAGTTTTCTAGCCTCACAGCCCACACTTCCCCATCAATCTCCTGTTTTAGTATCAAGATCAGATCTGGTTTAGCTCACATTTCCTCAGAACTCAGCAAGCCCTCGCCCTGCTGGGGCAGACAGCTCAGGATATATCAAACTCTTCTCGTGCAGTTGCTCCCAGCCATCTTTCACTGAAACCTTCCCCAGTGGGGACTGGGCTAACCTGTCACCTGCCAACTTACTTTAAAGGATGACTACTGAAGATAAAGAAAATGAGTTACTTATAATAAGTGCTGACTGTTTTTTTTGGGAAAAATATAATAATTTCTTCAGCAGCTCTAAATTCTCATAACCCTACAATTCATTGCTATACCTATAGATCCACATATAGCTACATTTAATATTTATGTCTAGTCAGGCTCCATTTAGCCAGAGAAATGCCACTACATGGAAGGAAGCCATCTGTTCCAAAACAATCAGGTTGACCTTGTTTTGCAGCAGGCTGGATCTAAAAGAAGGGCACGTCTTTGTCACTCTGAGGAGAAAAGGGGCCACTCTCAAAAGTCAGAGCAGCTTCACAGGGACACTCAGAATCCTGTCACAAAGCCTGGAAGGATGTGATGGGCAAGATCAGGCTGCTAGAGCAGGGGCTGCAACAGGTATTTCCATCTCCATGAGCATGGGCTGAGGGCAGGACAGGTCCTGAGGATTCTGCTGGTGTCTCCTGAGAAGCAGGGAGCAGTTAATCACTGCACCAGGGTCTGAACTACTCTGCCTTTGGTGCCTGTGAGAGCAGCTCGGAGCTGATGCACTGGAGCCATCTGATGTGCTGGCTTACATGGGACACAGAGCCCTCAGGAAATCCCACGGTGCTTGACCAAGGATGGAAGATGAAAGAAAAACTTATTTCTGACCTTAGAAGAAAAGAAAGGCATCCCCTCAGGCATGGGAGAATAGGAACCTCTGTAAAGGTTTCAACTTTTAACTTTTGAAGCTATTCTTTTTCTTAAGAAAGAAACAAAGAACAGAACTATCACAGTCCCATCTCTGAGTGCTCTGTCAATAATTAACAATGACACACCTAACCAGCTCTGGCATTACAAGAACTCCCTAAAGCTTTGTTGTGTGAGTGAGGCATTGGCTGCAGTCCTGGGGGCTGGCAGGTCCAAGGAGCCTTGATGAGCTGCCCCAAGCACAAACTGAGAGGCCAGAGGTGAGTGAAAAAAACTGATGATTTGACCAGCAAACAGCAGTGCCTTTTCCTACACAACACAGTGATCACTAATGAGCAGTAGGCAGGCAGCAAGCCTATGCTCAGATGAGAGGGCTGAGGGAGGGAACACCCACCCCCAATGCCATGGGGCTCAGTTTTAGACACTGACCCAAGACTGTGATTTATGCCAAAACCTACTGGACAATTTCTGGGCTGAGGAAGGATTCCTGAACCCATCCTTTAATCCCAGTTTGTTTTGGTCCTTTGTGTTAGTCTTTCTCCAATTATTATTTTTCCAGACAAACTCACATTTTTGCTGAGTACAGAGAGCAAAAGATTAAATGGCTGGCTGAATCAGTCATTAAAAAAACCCCAAAAAGCCTATACTTGCTTTGCAATTCAGGGAAAAAAGTGTGTCTAGAGAATAGGGAAAATTTTCAAACTTGTTTTTAAACCTTCCAGTCCTTCCCACAGAGAATGCTTCCAGTAATAGAAATGTCAGAGCAAAGGCCATCAGCTGTCCTCATCCACAAGGCAAGGACTCCAGGGGAGAGAGCTCAGAGGCTCCCAGGTGCTCAGGGTTACGTGCAGACCCAGGCTTTGGTGTCCCAGAGGATTTCTTGTTGCTGACGGCTTCTCAGTGTTGTAATACACCTCACATGGCCATTTTCTCTGGGTTGCTTTTAACTGCCTCTTCAGAATGTATTGCTTTCCCGCATCCACATCTTTCCAGAAATCCTTCTCTATTTTTAATATGATATTTGACTACACAATGCATCTGATCTCCCAGAGAACAATAGCTCTTCAGGAGGACCCTTTTTAATGAGCAACTAAAAATAGCATCTTCTGTAGAACCAACATGTGAGACAAAAAATATTGATTCTCAGAAACTGTATTCGGTTTAGATTTTAACTGGTTTCCTCCTTTTGATTTTGTTTTATTCCCACACTTCCTAAGTTCCTGTTTGATTTCCCCTATTTTCAATATTCCTCAATTTTTGCTAGCAGTCCTGCTCTGAGACCTTCATTATTGCATGTCATGCAATGTATGCTCCATCTGCAAGCAATACAATTTGCTTTGCTGACCTTTTCCCCTGCTTTATAAATAACCACCCTAAGCTCTGATATTCAAACTGAGCTCTGTCCCACATCTCAGGCTCTATGGCTTGTGATGCTGAAGAATCCATATCTCACAATATCAGGAGCTAGTAGTAAAGCCAGGTGTACTTCTAATGTCATTTATTTATTAGAATCACATCTTTCAACATGTAAGTTTCTCCAGGCCCTGAAATTAATAGGAATTTGAACACAGGAATCTCAAAGGCTCAGAAGGCAAACATGAAAAGTTCCAGAAGAGATGTGTGACACGACCAAAGTTACAAATCCTGCATCCTCAGACACCCTTTTTCTCAGGCTGTGTTTCTGTGGGGAACACACAGAACCACTTGGTTCATGATCTCCAATTGCTTGTGACAGGGTACGTACAGAACCTCTCACTTCTGGCATCTGTAAATTGAGCTCTACCACTGCCAAAATCAATGCAAACCTCCTTTCCTCCTGATCACACCTTCCATGGGTTTGACGGCGCTCCCGACTCACTACAATGATCTGGGAAGCTGCAAGCCTCATAACCAGGGCTGCTCTCCCCATCCTTCTGGCTCTGGTTTCCCCACCCAGGACAGTCAGCCCAGATTTCAGCATTCCAACGAACCGCCCTGCTCCCCTCCATAAGATGTCATGTACCATCTCTGCTGGCCCTTTGCTGTAACCTAAATTTCTGAATAGCTCCCCACTCTGCCACCCCAGCAGGAGGCCTGGCCCTGCTCAAGGAGCGAGGCCAGCTCTTCTCAAAGGGTACAGACTGTCCATCAGCAGCAGCAGACTGACAGTTGGGCTCTGGAAATCATCTCATTACACAAATGGCAAATCATCAGCTATTGCAGCTCCAGGACAACTCTTTTCCACAGTGATGTTATCTGGTTTAATCTGCCAGGAATTTTTTTATCTATCAAGAATAACTCAGCTCTTTGAATAAGCACGTGATAGGAAGCTGTAGAATTTGGGGTAATGTGGGTATGGAGGAGCTGATATGATCAGTTAAATCTTGCAGGAATCAATTCAAGAAAGCAAGCCCACAGTAAATTGGCCACAGTGCTGAAAGATGAAAAACATAGTTTTCAACAGATCATTTCAAAGTTTCTCTTTCAACAGCTGTAGTTAATTAGGTTCTGCCAACATATCCTTGGGCTTTCACAGGTCCATGAAAAAAATGCCCAGAAAGGTTTATCAGACTCAAATGGTTTTGTTGTGTGGGCTTTTTTTCTCGTTATTTGTCTGACAGGCAGAACAACAACTTTCTCGTCACATTGTATAGGTAATTAAAGTCAATGTTTGTAAGCAATCCTATAGTCCCAGCACTGCAACTGTGTAGGCAAAGCTAAACCTAATATTTTTTCAAGACCAAGCATCATCCTTCTGTCCTAAGGCAGCTTTAACTGGCCACTTAGGGGATGGGATTTCTTCAGGAGTAAAACTGCCCATCTTATTCTTCCTCTGGCTAAAAGGCAGCAGCTCTTGTCCAAGACATTTAAAATTAGAGAGGAAGAGTTCAGCAGTGAATAATTCACTGTTTAGGAATTTATCCAGTTTTGACCTGGTCTGAAATAAAAGTCTTACTCACCCAAAACAGTATCTAATGAATTTTTAGATCATGGCATGTTGGCAGCTGAAGTTTAAAGCTCATCAGAACAAGTGCAACATCTCTTGTCAGGATACTGATTTAGCAGCAGCTCTAAATGATCCAGACACCCCCAGAAGATGTTTATGAACAGAGGAACTATCAATGAACAAACCTGGACAACTCTGCTCTCTTTGAGAATACACAACTTTAGGCTATGAGATACATACAGAAACCCAGCCTTCCAGTAAAATTCATGTCTTGCCCTATCAAGGGCATTTTCTTCCCCAAGAGCTCTCTTCTAGAAAACATAAATATGGTTGAAGTGGTTGTAGCAAGTGAGATGTAGATGACAGTCAGAACTATATTATATAAGCTTTACATGAAATTGTTAAGTCATGCCTATGCTTGACTGACACCAGTGACTATCCAAAAGCTATTTACAGTGGTATCAACAGATCAGTGAGATCATTGTCCTCTTCCCTCACTTCCCAATACCTGGATTCTAGCAGATCCAGGTAAATCAACTGCGTCTTCATAATGAAAACAGAAATTTAATTATTCACAAGCATTCCCCTCGAGCTTTCTCTGGGCTTTTTGTGAATGATTAACAGAGCAGCTGCTCCAGACAGCACTCTCAATCCCTGCTTGCTGGCCTGTTAACAGCAGTGACTCATCAGCACATGACGTCAAAGCCTCCTCTCCTCTGAAATGGCAGGAAGGAGGTTTCATTAAAAAGATAAAAAAAGGTAGCAACATAACAGCCTGAACTTCCTCCCAAACACAGAGGTTTGGTCAGGGGTCATCTCTGCTGCTGCCTGAGGAGCTACACCCTGCCTGTGCACCCACAGCACCTTCGAAGGGTAAACTTTCTCTGTTGAGTACCAAGACCATAAGCATGCTTCTCCAGGCACACTGATTTATCAGATACCGACTGAGAAATGAAATAAGCCTCCCAGCCCTAGGCCTTCTGGTGAGCCCTGCTTGTGCACCCCACAGGAACCTCCCTGCTCAGCAGAGCTCAGCAGGGCAGTGAGTGCACACCCTGTCCTGGTCCTCCCGTGCTCACAGCAAGGTGGGAGGGCAGCCACGAGATGCTGACACAACCCAAAGTAGCTGTTCATCAGTCCTTGAACTGCACAAGTGATGCTGCCCAGTGACACCTGATAAGGGTGCCCAAACAGACAGGAACAGAAGCATCAACAAGTCTGGTGGTACCAAACTCCAGACCCTCTGTCCTCTGTGCCTTGCTAACATCATGTGAAATGTGAAGAACATGAAAAAAGCATAAATAAACACAGCCCTGAATTTGTGAAACATATGAGGACTGAAAGCCATAAAAGTTAAAAGCAGAAGTAGTAATCTAGAAAGGGGCTATTTCTACATAGTTTAAACTCAGATTTTTACTTGAGACTACAAGTCCTGTTAGATGGACAGCAGCATTTTACCCAGAAAACCTGCAAAGTGATGGAGAGGGGAATAAGCTGGGTAACTTGAGATTTAGCTCTTACATGGGATTAATTACTAATATCTGTGATATATATTTTCTCTGCTACCTTTAGGCAGCACAGACAAGCCCCAGCCTCCTCTGAGCCCAGGCAGCAGCTCTCACTCCTCAGCTGGGAATGAGGGACAGGGAATATATTTAGCTCGGATCCTGGCTGCCTGGAGGGCAGCATCACTTTCAGCTCCCACATTCTGACCTCCCCAACATGGCGTTAGAAGAAATACTGCTGTTAACTCAATCTCGTCACCAAAGGCAGGTATTTAGGGAGAAAAGTGGAGGTTTGGAAAGTGCATGGGGCAATGTGGGGCCATCCACACACAAGGGGTTTATGCCAGACCTGGAAATTGCTGCTGGAGTATGGCTGTGCTCTCACTTGAGCTCCTTCCCCCAGGCCTGCTCAGGCTACAGCCACAGTATGAAAGGCAAGGATGACTGAAATGATAGACCAAACATATGCAACAGAAAAGGTGCAGAAAAAACTCACACGCAGGCCAAGTGTTGCCATGACACCAGCCTCTGCCCAACACACTTTTCTATTTAAAAATAATCATCAAAATCAACACCACCTTTCTGTCATTTTGGTGTGAAATGGGTTTTCTGTCTGACCTTTTGGCTCTGTTAGCATTCTTAGCCTTGGCTCAGTTTAACTGCTTGCTTTTCTGTGGGGTCTCTGTTTACCTGCATTCCAAATCAGTTTTCTCAAATAGATCTGCAGCAGAGATGGAAAGTTCACAGCAAAAATGCCCTCTGGGTGTCTGAGTTAACTCTGGACAACAAACATGCTAAAATGTGAGTGAAAATACTCTTCTTGCTCATCTTTCTAGAACTGATCAGCAATGAAGTCTTCACAGTTTTCCATATGGCTCTTAATCTCATGTTTGGACCTAAATAACATTCCAGTTTGGAAAAGCACCAAGCTGCCATCTGATCTAGTAGCACAAACACCCTATGCAAAGCATCACAAACCACAAAATTCACCTGAGGTAGATTGAGCTCTGCAGTTACTCAGGGAGGAGAAACAGGAAATACAACACCAGAAATGTGGTCATTCCTCAAACAAGACCTTCCAACAGACCTTGCATTCTTGGCAGAAGCACACACAGAAAGGAGACAAGAAAGGTTGTGGATGTGCCATCAGTAGGAGCTGAGGGCTGAGCAGAACACGGCTTCCAGGCTCCACTGCTCTGTGCCTGGAGACACAGAGCCCTGCCTTCCCTCTGTGGAAAAGCATTTCAAAATGAGTAGAGAAAGAAGAGACAGGAGGTGAAGGACAGTTTATGCAAGACTAGACATCAGGAAAAGGAAAGGAAGGAAAACCAGGCTGTAGAAATCAGGGAAGGTTTATAAAGAAAAAGGTGGTAAAAGAGAATGGGGGCAGTAGCGATGCACAAAGAGAGCAGGATGAGTGAAAGCTGTGGATAACACCACCGAAAGTATTCCCCTCCAAACAGTGTGGAAACTGCACCTGAAGGCCCCCCTGCTCAATCTTCCCCCTTGCAAAAACCTCTCCTTCCCTGGGCTGGCTGACCCTCTGTGCCCTGCCCCTGCAGGGATGCTGGAAGCAGGGCAGTCTGCCTCCGCTCCCCCAGCTGGGACTGGGCACTTCTCTGATGCTCTTGGCTGCCCTCCCTGACTGAGAGATTTCCTGCTTCCCCAACCTGAGCCAAGGGGAAGCTGCATGCCAGAGACCAGGAGCACCTCCCTCCTGCTCCTGGCTGGGATCACCTTGGAGCAGAAGGGGAGCAGTAAGCATTTTCACTCACTCCTGTTGACTTGTGCCACACTGTTACTGCTTGGCCTCACACACACAACCCTCAGCAGCTTCACAAAGTCATTTCTAGAAGAAATGGCAGAAACCCCTCAACAACCATCAGTACATTTATAAATAAATTTTGTATTTTCATTAAGGAGCAGAAGGAAAATGGAGGTGCTCTCTCTCTAAGAATCCATTTGCTTTTCTGTTAGTTTTTCCTTTTACCAGAGTAATCTGCAAATATTTAGGGTCTCAGATTTTTCCCCTTTAGGAGAGAACTGGATGATCCACTATGGCTATTATGACAACCTTCTTTGTACATGACACACAGGCTTCTCTGCCTGTTAATGCATGACAGGACAAGACAACAGCAAACCCTTATGTCTCACTGCCAGCCCCTCAATTCCTTCTGCTGTCCTAAAGGATTTCTCCTCTCCAAGCCAACACATCTTGGGATAGTGTTTGGGCACTTACCTCCTGTTCACCCTCTGTCAGAGACCAGCTGTCCATGTGTGCTCTGAGCCCTCCCCTCCACAGGCTACAGCTGTGCCCAGCTGTGCTTCAGCACCCCATAGAAGCCAGACAGCCAGAAATCATCACTTTTGAAATTCCTTCCTTCACTGTCTGCCTTGAAACCATACCCCATTTCATATTTTAAGTTTTCTGCCCTCCAGAAAAGCCCTGCCTGTTTGGGGTGAACTCTTCTGCTGCTTCCCAGCTGGAAAATCACATGTGGAAACCTCGCACCCACAGCCAGAACCTGTTAGAATTTAAACAAGCTTCATTTCTCATTAATTTTATCTTAAAACACGACTCCAAAGTTATAACAGTGAAAAGAACTCTCCTTTTCCTACACCTGGAAAGAAACAGCTCTTTCCTCAGTGCTGAGCCAGCCAGGAAGGGGTAATTTAAACTCAAAAATGCAGGTACCTCTTTAAAGCAGTCTGAGCTTTCTACCATGTTTGTAACAGGGTAGAAAGTATTTGCTGAATCCAGGCCTCATGCTCAGCTGTTTTGAGCAGTCACAGAGTGTAAAAAAACAGAAGAAAGGTATTGTGCTCCTGATTTTCACTGGTTTAGTTGCTATTTACATTTTCTGACCAACTACTCATCACCACAACTGAATACAGTAGTCCGAGAGAATCAAGGTTAAAACCACTCAGTAGCCCATACTAAAGGTACAGCCAGCCTTGTGCTTCACTGCTCCTGAGCATTACCTGGGAGCTAGACAGCAAAACAGAGAACCCCTGAAAGGGCTGCTGCAAGGAAATGAAATAGAGATTTTTCTTTATCTATGCCTGATATCACAAGTAGTACTGAGCTTATTTTGCAATAAGGAGCTGGCATTAGGAAAAAGCATTTCATCTCAGAGGGGAAGTTTTGTTTCAGGGCAGATTCTTCAGGAATGTTTTGAAATGTCCACCACAGACTAATTTGAAGAAGTTACAAAAACATCACTTAGAATTTAAATGCAGCTGATCCTGCCTGTGACTGAAGGATGAAGATTTCTTGAGGTCTTAAGCTTTCCACTCTTGTACCAGACTTAAATATTGGAATACACATTATGACATAAGTTTTTGACAATTGTTTTTATCATCATTCAGACAAAACTGTCATGCTAAACGTTGATATTTCCTCATATTAACCCAATCAGAATGAATCAATGTTTTACTACTGGATTTTAAAATAACTTATGATATTTCATTGCTCTCTGCAGTACCTTTTTGTCAGCAGAACATTTTTGTCGTTGCCAACATAACACTGTGTCAGCCTTTGCCAAGCAAAAACTCATTATCCAAGCCAGTTTTCCCTCTGAGAAAAGCAAGGACCACCTTGTCCTTGACAACAGACACTAGAAAATCCCTCTTTTGCCCCAGTGTAGCTGTCAGTTTATAAACCCAGCCAGCTCCTTGTTCATTTTCCCAGAGTATTTCCTTCTTGCTACACTGTCAGATTGTGCCTTCAGAGCTTTTATCCAGCATAATACTCTCACCTAGAACCCCACCCTAAGCCCTCTGGAGAAATAAAAAGATCCTTCACTTGAAACTTCTGTGAAGATGCTCCCCTGTGGCTTGTCATTGTTGGCTGAGCTCAGCTAAGGCTGACTCCTCACTGTGAGCTTGGAGGAGGGCCCTGAAGTGTGATCTCCACAAGGCAAGGAGACTTAGAGCTTCTGGTAATTTATTCAAGCAGGATCTCGGTCCAGAGGGCAGCTGAAATACACAGCAAGCTGTAATGAATTTGTCATCCTGTGTAAACTAGGGATTCTACATTCAGCACTGCTCTTTTACAACAGCCACACAAATTCACCTCTGCAGGAGAAAAACATTCTATTGCCCATTGCAGAATCTGGTGTGTAGTGATACATTTTGGGTTTGGAGCAGGAACTCTGGAAGAAAGAAGTCTCAGTAGGAATTCCAAAAGTAGATGGCAGAAGGGTGACATCAACTTTAAAGCACCTTTTGTATGTTCCCCTCACTGTTTCCTTTCAGCATTAGAGAGTAGTAACCTTACCACACCAAAGAAGATAAACAGATTTCTCCAAATGGCTGAGTCCACAGAAATGGTCCCTACCTCATATTCCTGTACTCTCTGAAACCTACAACTATAGCCAAAAGGAAAAAATTCTCAGCTAAACTGCTACTGCCTCCTGGCCTATTGGGGCATTCCAGACCAGCCACGAGTTTGTCTTCAGTGTGTGCTTTCCACAAAAGTTGAATAAATTTTGTAACTGGGAGTGCAAGTAACATGCTATTTATTTCTAGTCAGCCAAAAGATTAGCTTTGAACTATTTTCTTTGCACAAAAACACGTGGTTATAAGAGCTGCTGAATAAGTAAATAAAAACACAAGGTTAAGTGAACTAGACAACATAATTTGAAATAACTAAAATTCATGGTATTGTATACCGCTGGTCTTGCTTAGGGTTTGCTGAACACTAATTTCAAGAATAGCTTCTTCCTTTCCCTCAGCCTGTCTCATTAATCATGTTCCAAGGCAACATGTTTCCATGACAGCAAACATTAACTCTCTTGCAGCACAGCCTGTTATTTCTGCTATAAACACAAGGCTTTCACTACTATACTGTAACCCAGCCCAGCTACCTTCATGAAAAAGATCCCTGAAATATGCTAACAGACATTTAAATCAACAGCTCTTTTTCATTTGTACTGTGATCCTGCTAAAGAACACACACACACTACTGAATTCAGCAGGAATGTCGTCAGCTCCCCCAGAAGGACACTGGTACCTGGTCTGAGCTCACGAGTCCTGCCAGCCCACTAAATCAGAAATACAGTGATGCAGGATGATGATGCAGACTCCATGCTCGTAAAGACACTGGATAAAGTTAATGAAAACCCCACCACACTGAGACCTTTGGGTTTAGTCATCTAGGCAGGGTGAGAGCAGCATCCCCCTCATACAGGAGCTGTGCTGACAGAAATACCTTCGGACGCACTTTCAGTGGAACAGAACGTCATGGACAGGCAGGGATGGGAGTTCTCTCTATAAGCTGCTTTGTTATTTTGGGGGGACTGAACATCTCCGGGTATCTTTGAAAGCCCCACTCATACTCTAATCTTCCCTTATAAGCCAGCCCCTCCCAACACCACATGTATCGGTTCTGCATGCTCCATTACTTCATTGCAGCACAGTGCTACGCAGAGGATAAAAAACGTGTTCTCTCATGAAAGGACTGTGAAATAAAGGAAAAAAATAGGAATTCATTCTTTTATAACATTATTCTGTCAAAGGAAAATTCAGATGCAGAATCACACCTAAACTTTACTGTGAGTTTCCCAGTGAGGTTTCTGAAAGGACAGGTGAGTTGCAGGAACAGCTGGGGAAGTGTTGAAGAGTTTCAAAGGCTC
Organism: Toxostoma redivivum; assembly: GCA_013397375.1. Classification (NCBI taxonomy): domain Eukaryota; kingdom Metazoa; phylum Chordata; class Aves; order Passeriformes; family Mimidae; genus Toxostoma; species Toxostoma redivivum. Next base: position 1,432,955 of record VXBI01002221.1, on the reverse strand, counting down.
TTGGTAAAATAAAAGCTGATAGGAGGCAACCCAAATGTCAGTTTTCTTAAATTATTTGTAAGAATTGACACCTTTTAATGAACATTCAGAAATTCACAATGCAAAAAGAAACAAAAATTATAGAAGTTCATGAATCCTGTGCGGTGCTGCTGCTCTTGCCTCTCACTCACGACAATTTGTCACATTTCTATTACTTATGACATGATTACACTTATTTTTATCCCAGTCTAATGTTTGTCTCTTCTGCCATGGTATGTTCAGAGGTGTCTCAACTCACGTGTTGCAAACAGCTGCATGACAGAGAAGCAGCTCTGTCCCAACCACTGAGCAGCAAGATCACACCAAGAATCCTCCAGGCAGAGATGCTCCCATGAAAATCAAGTAGCTTTTTGTTACACACAGCTGGTAAGAGCAAGGAAGGGAATCTGGGCTAGCAACATGACCATGATTAATGGTTATATTAGTAAATGCAATTTTGCAAACTAGGACATGTGCTGGAAGCTTGTCAGCAAGGTGAGAGTTCAGGTAACAGCAAAAGGTGAGATGAGATGAGATGAGATGGGGAAAAATTAAAGAGTCTGCTAATACTTGTTTGGATAATAATTTCATTAAGTTTCACAGAAAACTTTACATTGAGCATCGCCTAGGATAGTCAGGCAAGTTGGAAAGAGAAACATCAACAGCAAATATAAATGGCAGTGCTTCAGACATTAGTGAATATATACAAAAAGATATATGCACCTCCTGCTCCAAGAAAAATCTAGGAGCTAAGACATCACGAGACATAAATCTTCTGATGAACTATGCACTGCAGCGTACTAATCTATGGAGGTTCTGTTAGTGGCAATGAAGTTCACAAAGACAGGAACACGTGCAGTCTGACAGAGACCTAAAGGTGACCCAAAAACAACTGGGTTTCATTTGGGTTCCTCCCTTTGGAGGAAGATCTGAGTTAACTGAATTCCATTACAACATTACTTAGCTGAGTGATCCCTTTCCCACTGAAGGCTGTAAAAAGTTTAAATACAAGTTTTATGTTTCAAACCCATCTGTTTTTAACTATGCAGGCTGTCACTTGCAAGTGTCACATCAACTAAGTCTCACCTGCCTGTTTTGTGGAGCTCTCCTACACCTCTCCTACAAAAGCAGCAGGAGTGTGTAGATGTTTCTTAAAGCATGAACGTAATTCAGCACTTCTTTTAGAGTACTTAACATGCTTTCCATTCATCTTTGTAGCACAGAGGCAGGTGGCACAACAGGCTCACCATATTCCAATGAATCTTTGCACTAGGGTAAGGAAACCAGGCTAACTCCTTCACACTTACCAGACTAATTCCTTCACACTTCTCAAGCTGACACTGGATACACCAGTTTGGCAATGCTATTTATTTCACATGCTACACTGATATGACTGGTATAAGTACCTCTACCAAGTTCATTATTTTCTTCCATCAGGAATTCTCTTCAACTTGAAATGATGCAGAAAGAAGCCTTCTAGCTCTTCTAAAAATGACTGTAAGGACGGGCTTATGATGCCCTTAATTGTACCAAGAAATCTTTTTGGTACTCCTATTTTGATCTAATTCAGAATTCAACCAACACGACAATTTTAAGAGTCAGAGAACCACAGCATAGCTCCAAAAGGGAGTAAAATCAAACCACTCATGATTTCAGTTAGTAGAAGTCACTTATAAAAGCAAAGAGTGGAAGGAGCCTCTTAGCACATTCTGAAGTGATTTCTTAATCAATTAAACACTTTACTTTAAAAAACTTAATTCCAAACCATGAGAAAATAATGCATAAATCATACAATTTCATTAATTTACTATTAAATTGGATGTCTTCAGAGCTATTTAAAGCCCTTCAGCAATTTTCACTGTCTTTTCCAGGCTGAAAGTATGCCTTTGACATCAATACCGAGAAAACAGATGGATAAAGTAATTACAAAAAAGAGCAACATGATGCTATGAACCAGTTTGTCACAGTTTTACTAACAGACTGGAAAGCACAGGCAGAATAGTGGGCTAACAATCAGCAAAGTTGTGTGGTGCCAACTGCCCCACCCTCCAAACAACCCACAGTGTCCCTTCCGTAGGAGGAAGGAAGAAGCAATGACAAAAATCAGAGTAACCATGTAGGACATTTAAAGATTAGAAAGACCTCTGAAAGAAAATATTGACTGTACATGCCAGAAATCAAGGGAAACATACATATTGAAGGGAAATGCAACAATGCTTGGACCATTCTGGCACATTTGTCTGACAACTTCCCTAATTTCTGTATAGAATAATTTAATAATTTTGACAGAAACAAAACATCTAGCTGAGAGTTATGGCCTCAGATTAACAGAGTCCAAGGCTCAGAGGAATTCTGTTAAAGAGGACAATCTCTCTGAGGAAGCCAGTTCAATCAGTATTTATAGAGTCTAAACTGCACTGAAAGGTGAGTTAACACATCTGGCTCCACACACACACACCACTGCAATGGTTTGTAACACACAGGAGGGCACACAGCCCAGCTGACTCTGACTATTTTATCCTTTTCACAGCTTGCAAAGTTCTAAAAGCTGATTAGATTACCCAACCTTCACAAAAACAGGGATCTTCAACTACTAGAAAGCTGATCATCCCAACAGGTGCATGAATTTGAGACTGGAAAACTACTAGGAAATATGGGTTTGGGGTACCAAAAGATACACAAGATTATCTTCCAAAGGCTGATTTTTTTTCTCTTCAGGTTTTCTCCTGCACTCATGCTGCAAAATTCCAAAGTTTGGAGCCTTTGCAGAGGTCCAAGTGATCTAGGAAGGGGATAGGAAAATGAGGAGAAAGACAGAAACAGGCCATCTGCATGCAGCAGCTAAAAAAGAATTCATTAAACTTAGGAGAAGCCTACCTCCAAACAGTCTTCCAGATTAAACAGAGGCATGGAGTGCACTCTAGGAGCAGTTGGAGCAGTCTTACTAGCAGACTAGAGCAGAAAAGAGAAGTGAAAGAAAGGGCTGCCCCAAGAGACACATATTTCCTTGTATACTTCAAGGGTTAATCTTGTCATAAGTTTGTGAAATCAGGGCCCACAACAATTTGGCTTTTAGAAAAAAATTATTATTACAGAATAACCATTACATTCAAAATAATGGACATTTGTACAAAAGTAGAGTCATACAGTCAGCAGTGAACCAAACTAGTAAAAACACCTCTTCAAAGTATTGTCAGAGGAGCATTTTGTGATGACAGAACCCGTAGCTAAAAGACTTGGTTGCAAAACAAGAGGTGAGTCCAGCAAGGAGAAGAAAAACTAGGTTGGGTTTTAACAACTCTGAAAAACTCATATACAGAGTAACACAAAGCACAGAATTGTTAAACCCTTTGCTACATTAGCTGACCTTCATCTTCACCATTATACAAACAAACCCCTTCAGTTATTGGTTTTTGGTATTTCTCTGAGGATCTGGCACATTGGGAAGCAATTTCAGGAAGTGCACTTCAGAGGTGCATAGAGCAGTTTTCTCTGCAGGTAGGTAGTTTAACATCAAAATGCAGGCTTGTTCATATATTCTTCCACTGTCTAGGAAACAACAAAAAAAAAAGAAACAACTGATGCATTATGGAATGGTAGTTATATTCAGAGAAACCCTCTTGTCCTCTTTAAGGACAGCTGTAGTTTTGCAGCAAATTAGATAAAATTGATTAAAATGCAGAAATAATTCTGCTTTAAAACATGTAACAGAGTAGTTTAAAATCTGACCTTTAAATCATAGCACAGTTGTGGCTAAACTCATCACACTAGTGGCCTTTGTACACAGTGCCTGAGTTTCATGTGGAAACCTGCTCAACTCCCACAGCACGTCCCAAGCCAGTTCTACCACTGTGCTGGCTCCCTTCAGGATTGTGATGGAAGAAGGAATGAATGAAACCTATCATATATTCAACTGTTTTTGCCATTCCTGGTTCAATGGTACCCATTATGTTCCAAGTTACAAGAGAATTCCTGCAGGGTTCTGAATAAGGGTTACATATCTGTGCCCTGCAGAAAAGCTACACAGGTGCTTCTGAGTGACATGAGAGTTTGCCAGCACATACTCTTTCCAATTTTAAATGTTAATAGTAGGTTGTGTTTCCAATGTATTAATGAAATAGAAGAGATTTTTCTCCATTTACATATACATACATGAAATATAACTTTAGATTATATTCTTATATTAAAGAAGTATCTGAGATACATCTTAAACTATTTCTTAATAAACTCTAGCAGTTAAGCTGCATGAGAGCAACAGCTTTATATAAAGAGCCTCCAGATGAACCAAGAGGGTTGAATTGAAAGCTTTGTAACTGCACTATTGTACCTGTTGAAACTGCATGTAAGATACACTTGGATAATTCAGTACCAGAAGTGCTTAGCTGTGTTTTCATCTCCTGTCAAACAAGGAAGATGTAGGAAGATGAGGTGTCTGCCTTTTGTTCTCTTCTGCCTTACCTCCTGCAGCATGTCAGATTCTTCTATGGCTTTCACTGCAGTCTTCTTGGAAGTCTCTTGTACTTCTCCACCAATTATAAACTCATCAAGAATAAAATAAGCTTTTTCAAAATTAAAGATAATATCCAGCTCGCACACCTGCCAGAACAAGAGGCACAACCACGTTTAAATCACTTTTACAGTATTATAAGCACTATTAGGCCAAAAGCTGTTGTGATGATCAAATACCCTCAGCATATGCACCCCCCTGTGGCAGGTAGCAGGGTGAAGAAACAAACTGCATGTTATGTGATATTGAAGCTTCTGCACATATTCTCTCCATATATACAGACTTACAGCAAAGATATTCCACTTAATTATTAAGGCCATGCTGGTTGTCAGAGATCAAAGCTGACCTCCTGTCCCACTAACCTTATCACAGGTCCTACAAAGCCCTTGTAATATGGGTTACCTACGACCATTTCACATGGCAAGATAATTTCCTGCCCAGCAACAGCCATCAACTGCTTTTTACTTTTAAGCCAATACGGGCATGAGTCATAGCACAGTGATTTAACTAAGATATGAATTAAGCTAGGCAGAATAATTTCAAAAATATTTATAGAAAAGATGGGTCTCTTGTAGTCTATAAAGACTTATTGAAAGACTTACTTGGACCTTCTTTAAGTCTTTTCTTTAAAAATACACTTATTTAATCTTTTGCCTCTATGTCCTTAATTGTTACACAGTATTATGAGACAAACAAAACCAGTATATCTGAAGATGTCAGGAGAATTAAAGTCCTTTAACCTGTTCTGAGTTTTTAAAATAATTTTTTCCTGAAGCGTTCCCTTCAAATGCTATCCCAAGACAGACATACAAAGCATCAAGATTAATTCTGAGTGAGTGGAAAATGGATGGAAAAATGATCTTATAATAATTTCGGCACTATTTTATAAAATACTCTAATAATTAATTTCATTCTGGATTGAGAGCACCTGCAGGGCAAGTGCAGTGATGGAACACAAATCAGCTGCACATAATTTTGTATCAGACAGACAGGAATGAGTTCATGGGAGAAAGTGAAACCCACGTTTCCGAAGTATTTGTCCAGGAGCTCCACATATCGATGAACGACCTCTAGTGTCAGGAGCTCATTATCCTGGTCTTCTATTGCACAGCAGAAATACAAACTAGCATACCTAGGGAAACACAGACGAAAACATGGCAGTGAACAGCTGGGACCTCAGCACTCTGCTCATCTCTTAGAGGTCATTCATAGGACAGTTAATTCCTATCTAGTCTCTAAAATAAACATTTTCTTTCACTCTTATAGTGTTCCAGAGAACACTTTAGAAGATCAGATGATTTAAATAAATTATTATTTCAGTTAGAAGAACCAACTCCACCCTTGGTAAAGTGGGACATCTATAACACTGGACATACAACAGGCAATAAATTAGTAGTAAGTAGTGCTCTCAGGTCTCCTCCACTTTCTGCAATAGCACTACAGTAAGCAGGGTTAATTAAACTGCAGGACAAACTACCCCTTCTAATTAAAAAATAAAAATAAGGCAAAGGTGAAAGGAGTTGTATCTCAGCAAGCCTGCTGATTGTCAAAACAACGGTGTTTTACAGAGGGCCAGAATGCACGAAGTTGCTTAGACCAAACAAGCTTTGTAACTAACTAACCTGCACCAAAACTTTATGTTTAAACCAATCCAAGATCTATTCAGCTTGCTGATACTGTGGCTGGAGGCCAACTTGTCACAGTTTCTGGTCAGATGTTTATATCCTTCCCTTCACAGCATGGAACTCAGTTTTTGCTAAATGGGAGATGTTTAATTTACCCAGTGTACTACACATTAAGGCTACGTTTGTTTGCTACAACTTTAGGAGAACAAACAGGCAGTTAGCATTAGGCATCCTGTAACTGGGAACCAGGAATTTCTTTGGAAAAGGAAATGGGAATTAATGCTTTCCAGAGCAACAACTATTTCAAAAACAAAATTTGACAAAATTATGAAAGTGCCTTGGAAGAGTTCCTGCAGTCTCCACAGCTGATAAAACAGCACACACATCTCAGCCAGGTACCCTGGGGAATTTGAAGGGGCAGTGAGGTCTAACGCCTTCTAAACACTAATATCTATTAGGTTATTCCTGTTTTTCTCATTTGACAGACCGTGCAAGTGTTTTGCACCCCACAATTACCCTGCTGGTTTGTCCAGGGACACTGCCTTGTTATACCCAGATTGCCAATGGCAAGGCTCCTAACTCAGCCCAGCACCACGAGTGCTGTTTGCTGCTTTTCCTTAAGTAAGCCTTTATTTTTCCTCTTCTAGAATGTGTTACTCATATGAATAGTGATTATACGTTCTTACAAAACTACTCACACCTTTTGTAAACAAGCTTGAGGTCTTTCCAGTCAACAAAACTACTTGTTTTTTGATTGCGAGACAAAATAATCTGAACAATTTCTCGAATGATCTTTTTCTTCTCTTTATCAGGTAGCGTCGTGTACCATTTCTGAAGCCTTAACTTCCCTTGCCGACTGAACAGCAGTATAAAGTGTATCTAGAGTAAACAAAGCAACATGGTTAACACCAGGGCCACGGCCAGGGAAGAGCATTCCTCTGCCTGGCACCAGAAATCCCAGCCTGGCCACACACCTCCAAACCAGGAATGATGGTTGGACATAGCATCAGGGAGGTCTGAGGGAGGCTCACCGTGGGAAAGATCCCTCCTCTCTCCTGTTTCTTTCCCAGGCAGGTCTCCCCTCCCTGTGGTACATCTTCCCTAGGTAAACCCTTTACATCCTCTCCTGCCCATCCTCCTTACCTTGTGCAAACAGCAGCTTTGCTTCCTTTACTGCCCCTGCCCTGGGGAACAGGAGGAGCATCACCACTATGCAGTGGTGAGAAGAGGGCACCACCTCCTCCTCCAGCAAAATCAGACACCTCAGCAAAGGGAATAAAGACTTATCCACAACAGGAGCAGGGTAATCAGGATCAGTGTGGCAAAAGACTAGAAATATGAAGACTGAGATAATAATCATAATCACAAACAACTCTAATAATGCACTATATCAGATCACAAAACAGCAGGTTCCTAGAAGAGGCAATAAGGGGCAGAAAAAACCTACTTTGGAAAGGAAGCTTGACTGGATTTACTGAAGAAAGCAGGATATTATGAAACTCAGACACCTGTCATGACAAATGACAGACCTCAGTAAGTAATACTGTATTAAATAAAAGACGCTATCTATACTGTTCAAAAATTTCAACATTAAAGCTAGTCATAACTTCACAAGGTTTGACCGATGATTTTTTCATGCTTAGCATAAGCAGTATTACTGAAATATGTAAGAGCCAGCTTTTAAATGCCAGTGGGGCTTTGGGAGAAAAGTATCAATTCACATTTATATAAATAATACTATTAGCAGGTTAAAATAACTGACCATAGTGCATTATTAGCAGTATAGTAACCTATTCACCCAGATCTGCTTTAAGAATGCAAGACATCAATTTGAGGACAACATCCTTCTCCAACAGGACATCTGCTAAATGGAAAAAAAAAACCACACAAACCCACCTGGGGGAGAGATAGAGATGTTTTTAATGGCTGAAGACATCTGAACTGCCCTGTTCTAGCCAGGCACCCTGCTTGCTGTTCTCACCAGTACCAATATCAGGACCCAGGGATTTGCAGGAAGGGTAACTGTAACAATATCCATGTATATGACAGGTACACTGCCAGCTGTCCATACAGTGGCTGGTGGCTTCCCCTGATCCTGGGGGGACCAGGGAGAAACACAGAAGCCTCACTTTTCTCACTGCCCCCAAATCCTTGTAAAGCCCTGATCCAGCAGTTCTCTTATCACATCCCTCACCATTAGCCTAACCCTATCCTTCCCTAAAGTTTTTCAATCTACACCCTAATCCCTCCTGCTCCATGTCTCCTGTTCCAGTTTATTGCTGTACCTATACGTCACCACTACATTTCCAAGTGAGGATTACAAAGTTAATATTCACAATCACTATCAAGATTACAATGCAGATTTCTGTGACGATACAATCATTCCACACTCTGGTAAAGTCCAAGCAGAGAAGTCAGAGAAGTTTCTACACAAAAGGGAAAAAAAAAGGAAAAGCTACTGGATTTTAAACAAAGCATTCATTCATAATTCAGAACCATTCTCTAGCTATTGAGTTACATAGTTGTTGAGTAATCTGGAGATAAGAGTTCTGACTATACTGAGAAAGACTTCAAATGTGGGATCATTTTCGGGAAAGGAGGAAGTTTTAGTCGTGTGTCTGTGGCAGGATCTACTGCTGGAAATAAGGCTCTTGCCATCATTAGTCTAATGTGCTTGATAAAATTACAAGGATTTTATAGCTGCCTTCTGTTGAGTCCTATAATACTCTCCAGACAAGCTTGCTAAATAAAAACAAGTATTCTGCTGGCAGGACACATAGCCTGATCACAAGGAAGAGCAAAGCACCGTGGTTCTGCCTTTCTCTGGCAGAACCTTTCTCTGGGTTTTGACATGGGAATCTTCCAGCTGCCAGGGCTAGCCCTTCCCAGGGGATGTTGGGACAGCACTCACTGTCCATACACTTGCCCACTGAGAGGAGCTGTCTGAATGAAAGGTTATTTTACTTGCTGCACAGCACATTAACTCCAAAGCCCTTGTAAAGATGAGGGTGTTTTGAAAAGCAGAGCACAGGTTCCACAGATAAGAGCAGCAGGTCAGCAGGAGTCCATCTAAAAGCCATTGGGTACAGGCAGCAGCTATTTGATAAACAAATTTCTAAAAATATGGTGAATCATCAGATAGGAGAGGATGATCAGATCTGACTGAAAATGCAGGGAATGAGTCAATGAATCTCTATCAAAAGCTGACAGCACGTTCAGCATAAGACTGTGAGTTTTGTGGCATCCTTTGCCTGCAGTGTTTCAATAGGAAAAGAAAATGAAAAGGTATTCTGGTTTAGGATCAGCTGCTGGACCCAAGAGACCTTAAACCTGAGTGCCTGCATGTAATACTCATATATCTGCAGAAGTGCAACCTTATGCTTCTAAAATATTAAATATCAACAAACTAGGGAATCACTGTGAATATTACCACTTTCTGCCCATAAATTACTTCAGGATGTTATGCTTTACCCACAGGAAAGTGAGCTGCTCTCCACTTAAAACTGCTTTGAGAACTCCACTGTTTGTTCTACACATGAAAATGATGTCTCACCACCACTTTTATGAGCTGAGGGAATGCTCTTTGCAATCAGAAAATATCCATTAATGCTCCTAAATGCATAAACATTCAAACATAAGCTCCAAAAATCTCATTGTTTGGGTCTCCTGTTTCACACTGTTTCATATGCAGATTATAATAATTGCCTCACTTGGCAATTTTATTATTACAGTAATATATACAGGTAGAAAATAGAGCCTTTACTGTAGCACAATTCTGTATTTTGTGCACCCTCAAGCCTAGGTACATATCACTGGCCAGCCAAGAACTACTGTAACAAAACAACGTATTAGAAAGCTGCAGGTACTTAGAAGCAAAAATATTGTGTGTGGGGTTTCTCCTCTTTTGGTTCTTCTTCCTTTTTTCTAATTTCTGAAGCCCCTTCAATCTGGGGAACTCTGTAGGAGGTAAATAATACATTCTTAAAAGTTTAAATGGCTTTCAGCATTTTCAATTTCAATATGCAGCGCTGTTGCACTCAGTTCAGCTTCATTCTGCTCAGCCCCACTGTCACGACACAACACACTCCTCACTCTCATGGCTCTGTCCATTACATCCCACTGCAAAGACTCTGATGCATCAATAAACCTGGTAATGCTGAAGTACTGCACAAACAAAAATCTAACAGCTCATCTGTTCCTTGCTCCTTGACTGTGAAAACATATTTGCTTTCCTACATGCTCATGACAAGACAGATGTTGATTAAGAAATTTTTGGTTGGTTTTCAGCAGCCAAACTGCAAACAGTGGTAGATTATCCTTCAATGCTTTACTCATCTTAAAAAGTTCTAATTCCAGAGGAAAACAAAGGCTAATGACTTGCTACAAGCAGAATACCTTAGAAAGCAGGGTACTTGTTTCCCTTTCTTACCATCCCAGAGCATGCTGGCTGTGACTAACAATCATCAGACTCAGGGCCCATGCCAAAGGGAATTTTTTGGTCTGAGACTGAGTGGGTCAGGATGAGGAGTAGCTTCTAGGAGAGCACTGGCTTCCTTCACATGTGGAGTCTGTGGAGACAAGCTTTGGTCTGGGAGCTGAGAGTAATTTTATTAGCTTGTTTTACTGAATCAGACCCAACCACCCACAACAGTGTGCAAAATTTCCTCCATAAACGTCAGTAAGTAATCCAAATGACTGCATTTGCTATTTGTAGGCTATTGGAAAAACAGTTTGTTGGGGTATTTTTTAGATCAAACATTTAAACCAGATTTCTAAACTGAAACTCTAACCCCTTCTCATACATCCATGAATCAACTGCAGCAGTAAATTACTTACCAGACTGGAAAGTTATAGGGCCTTCTGTTCTATCAAGATCTACAAAACTGTAGCAGGATAAAAACCAACACCCTTAGTTTCAGGGCTACAAGAAAAAAAAAATCTAATGCTAGACTTTGACATGAAATAATTTATCAATAAATAGACAACAAAAATGCAAAATAAAAAAGGTTTGCATATTCATGAACAGCAAATACAAGAGAGAGAGATGAAACTAACACTGATTTCTTTCCAGCATCCTTGGAAGACCTTTCCCTTCTTAACTAATGAACTGTAATAATCTGATAAGCAGCTCACTCAAGCTTGTCTTCTGGGCTGTTCCCTGCCAGGACTGCAGGTCCCCTTTGGTACAGCTTTCCCCACTATTTGGCCATTATACACTTCAGACTGATCAAACACATTACAACTGGCTCAGTAGTTTCAAACTTGGATAATTTTTGCCTTTATGGAGGGTTTAAAATTTAACCTAATCTGTAACAATTAGTACAACTGTCTAAAAGGCTGTATTCCATTACATATACAACAAACCACCTGCAGGGGGGGAAGATAAAAATGAATACACAGGAAAGAGGCTTTCCTGGCTTTCTTCCAGAGTAATTTCTCCAGTTTACTGTTTAATAACACAAACATGTAAAAGATGCCCATTTCTTCCTGCAAGATTATCTCCAGGGGTGTGCAAGAGGCTCACTGTGAGAAAGAAGAATGTGCCCTAGAACTGCTTCTCTCCTCCTGTAATTCAACCTGCATAACATTTGCTGACTGGTTCCAAACCTGTTCTGTGGCATCTGGCTTCTCCATGTCCCTGGGGGAGGAGAGGAGGATAGAGATGGGAACTCATCAAGGAGCGTCAGGGGAGGGGAGGCAGAAGAGGAAGACTGCAGAAAAAAGAGCAAGAATCCTCCTTCCTGTCTGCATGTGTGGTTGGGCAAAGATTTGCTTGGTGAGGCAGCTCTGGGCTTTCATTCTGCTTCAGCTGTAACCTCTCCAAATTCAGTTAAGAGCCCTCCAAAATCAAAGCCACCTTTATAAAACAGACACCTGAAATTCACATGTAAGTAAAATTTACAAATTAGGAATTGCTAACCTTAAACAAACATCGTGGCAGAGTGAGGAAACTTTCAGCTTTCCTTAAAAACTTTCTGTAGGGCAACAGACAACACAGGACATGCTAAGCAATGAAAATTCCCAGACCACATAAAATGGGAAGTGGGATAAAAACCCAGGCCTTCAGCTGCCAACAGAAGCCTGAGGAAAACCAGACTGACTGGCTGTACCTGGTGGAGAGGAAGTGACTTGCTATGATAAAGTTCTTTTTAAACTTATTCTGATTCTCCTGAAGTCTGCTTGATCTGCTGCCACTGTTTTAGTCTAAAAGAGTTCATATTCTGCTTCTCTTTTACTATTTTTCATTCATTTCTCTGATTAAGAATCTGTTTCCCAATGTAGACAGCTGTCCAAATGTTTTTATCTGTATTTATTTTTGCATCACAACTGAAAATGAACAAAAGCTACTTTAATTAAATTTTCTCTTTTAAGAAATATGAACATTCACATTATTCCAGCCATAGGCTTTTTTTTTTTTAATCTCCAAAACATTTCAAGAATAAAAAATTCCTTTGTTTAGTGAGGTTCTTTTTGTTTTGTTTTGGAGGGGGGAGGAAAGTAAACACTGAATTTTTAAAAAAAAAATTGTGAACACACAGTTGGTTTGGAATGCCAGGTGCTTAGGGTGAAATGAGAAAGATGTGCTGAACAGACCTATTGACCTATTAACATTCTACCCACATCAGGACAAGACAGAATACTAGCACAATCAAGTACAGCTATTTTGGTATTCTGTTGTTACATGAAATCCCATCTGGCTACTGACCTTTAATACACACTCTAGAGTTTCAGACACCTCTAAAGCAAATATGTAAAATTCTAAACAGACTACTTAATTAAAAATATTAATTTCCTTACTTGTTTACTCTGTCACTAAAACATTTATTCACAGCAGCACAGAAGCTGACAGATGTTTATTAAATACTGTTGGCTCTCACCTTTAAAATTTCAAACACGTACATCTGCATGATGTAAGCAAGTAAGAAAAATGAAAATATGCAGAAACCCAGCAACACAGAAATCCCGAAGCAGTGTATTGCTGCCTACCTGGCACAGGATTCTTCCTCACTTAATCTCCATTAGGAACATTTCTGAGCAATTTCCCCCGAACAATACATCCAAAGTCCATGCAATAAAAGCTGTGCCAGATCATTACAGGCACACGTGACCACAGTTACACATTGATTTCATGCTTTTCATGATGCAGAAGTCACCCTTATCTTATTACCGAAGATTTTAAATGGACCAGCACATCAGCATTTTAAGGGTATTTATAATATATGGTATTGATCCAGACAGCAACAACTTTCTTGATAGCCTCACTTGAGTTAAATAAAAATATAATCAAAACAGTATAGCTGAACTCAAGCTGCTCCCTCCTGATCCCCAACTAAGGACCAGAAAAACAAAGCTCAAGGAGCTTTCTAAGTGCCCAAGCTCCCTCTAGCTCTGCTCCCACTTATCCCTACATGCAGCAGGTTGAGTCCTCCTGACCTTGGCTCATTCCTCATGAATTGGTGGCATTCCTTCACCAGTGTCCTCCCTACAGCACAAGCATGCCTGTGCCTCCTCCTCACAGGCTGGGCTGTCCCACCAAAAGGATGATTTCCTGCAATGCTCTGGAGAGTAAAGGCAGCAGTTTTCCAAAACAGCTCCAAAGGGGCAGATTCAGGCAATGGCATCCAGCTTTTACAGAGGATAATTACTCTTAATTTTTTATTTCTGTGAATGGAATTACTCCAGTTTTCAGGTAATAAGCAAGCACAAACCCAGGCTGGAGTTTGTATAAAAGCTACCTCAGGCTCTGCAGGCCAGGGAAGCAGCCACACCACTGTCCCTTCAATGCTGTCACGGGACAGACACAGGAGGGATATGAGATGGCTGAGCTCACAGAAAGCAGCAGTTTGAAGAGATTTGAAACAATTATTAACTAGATAATCACATCCCTTCTGCCTCCTAGGCTGGGCTCTTAGAGGTGTTTTTATTTGCTTACATATTTTTGGGAGGCAGAGGACACCTTCATTAGGTTACTACAAGGAGGAAAAGACCTCCCCTACTTCAGAGGAGAGGCTGAACAAGCTCCCAAGAGCTACCCCTAACTCACTACAGCCCCAGTGCACTTTACAGGCACAAGAAGCTATTTTTCTAGCCTGTTCCTTGAACTCCAAGTGAAGAAACAGAGCTAAAATCTCACCCAGTGGATTCCAGCAAAAGGTATAGCTCTTTTAGTTTCATTTCCACTTTGCCTTATCAGTTATTTGCAAAGCCCTGCTACATGATGGCACCACAGTGCCCTTCCCTTGCCTCTGACCTCTCCAGGAGCAAAGTCAAAACAAAGTTTGTTCCCAACAAAGATTTTCACAGAAAACCCGAGCTCCAAAAGGACCAAACATCCATGTGAGTTCAGATCATGTTTATAACTCTGAAAGAGTACAGAAAAAACTTTTTGAAACACTGAAGCATTTAATATAGGGATTTTCAATTGAGAAATTCTCAATCTTCCCTTTTAAAATGGCGTTTTTTCATTAAGGTACAAAACCGACATGGATTTAACCTAAGCATAAACATAAAAGAAGCAACCACTGTTTACAGAAGGAAGGGCCAGAGTGGAGAATCTTCCAAAATGTTCTACATGTTGGCCCAATATTTAGCCTGTAGAATGAGAAAGAATCACAAATTCATTCTGTTATTTATGGAAGTCCTGTCATGAGGCCTGAAAGAAAGGAAATGCCTGAGGTCCTGCCTCTTTCCCATCTCATCTCCTGAGCCAGAGGCTGTTGAGCTTCATGCAGCACTTCCCACTGCTTCTCTAGAGCTCCGAGCACACAGGCACTCACCCAGCACTTCACCTGCTCTCCCTCCAGCACACAGTCTAGCACGACAAAGGCACAACATGGTACCTTTCTGCATTTTACTCAAACAACAGTGAGTCTGTTTCCCATTCCTTTGTAGTTTGTGCCCATCACTTACCTCAGGGGACTAAGCAGAGGACGGATGGTGACCATAGAGCTCCTGTGGAGGCTAACAAGCCACTGAGAACTACAAGTGTCTGAGCAAAACTATCCCCAAGCTCCAAAAGCAAGCAGCAAGGCAACAACAGGCATTTACTGGTTAGTGAAGAGGGATTTTAATGCTCTCCCTAACAGATGAGAGCAGATGGATGTCCTACATAAACCCAGCAAGCTAGAGAAAAAAAAAATCCATTGGTGCATAGAGTACCTGGGGTTATGTCTGTAATACTAAGAAACACATATCACGACATTCCAGGCCAGACAGGCATGTCTAGCCAGAAAGGCACACAAAGCTTGCCTTCAAACACACAAATGTAAATTGCACCTTCCCATCCTACCCCAATGCCTCTGCATGCTGTATTCCTACTCTCAAATGAAGTGCCATACTTGCAGAACTGAATCTTGGAACTCCCTCTCTACACTGAAACATCTGCAGAAATGCAAAGGCCCAGGGGTGGCTACTCAAGAAACCACAGAGCCAGTGCAGCGAAGAAGATGCAGATGACAGCCTGCAGGAATAGACAGTAGGAAAATGAATGGGCAGGCATGGAAATTAGTAACTGGGCACATGTGATACAGACAGAATTCTTTTCACACGAGCAGTATTGTTTTAATTCAGGCATCACTAGCAAGACCACGACTGGCTCACAGAAATGCTGGATGTAGATGCCGAAGCATAAATCTTGCAAATACTTGAGGGAGGGGCAGCTCTATCCGCCCTCCCTGACTCACCAGTTTCCTCAGTACTTTCATCACATTGTCCCTTTGTGGCTCTTGCAGGTAACTGGTGGCTTCAGAAGGTCCATGGGATCGTTTATAAAGCATGGGATTTTGAAGTAACTGAAGACATGGAAAAGCAGCAAAATCCATCATTTTCTTGCCTCATGACAGACCCAGCCGCCCATTATCCCTCCAGCCTTCCTCCTGCATTTGCCCACCCTAAATGCCATGGCTTTCTCTAAAGCCCTCTAGGCATTCCATCCTAATAACTTCTGGCTCTGGCACACCTGCAGTTTTCTTATTTGTGAGCCAAAATATATATATCTTTTATAAATCAAATATTATTACATTGCTGATTATTAAGCAAATAATCAGCAGATGATCTATCATAACATTTTCTCTGCTTTCCAAGAATAAGCTTACTATCCAGGGACAGTAAAGTGTGAATGGCAATTCCTGTATGGCCTGAGCAGGCTCCAGAGTTAAACAGTGACAACCTGTAATGGTCATGGGCACTCAGAGAAGGAACATCCAAAACTAGCAAGTCAGAGATTACACACTTCCAAAGAACTGTAAAAACATTTTCGTCACAAATCCCACAAAAGGCTGTTTTACAGTCCAGCTGAATGATAGGGAGTAACTAAATGCCAGATTATGGATCAGCCCCTGAGCTGTACTCTGATCTAAGCAGCTTTCAGAAGGGCGTAAGCATAAGGAACAGGGCATGTGTAAAATCACTCTCATAGTCCTATCTCCAAGAATCACAGGTTTAACTGCATCCAGACAACCCACCTGTGGCCCCACCCTCTATGAACTGCCTATCCACTGGGATACCCACAGCACACTCCACAGTGGATTGAAAACAGTCATCTACACTGGGTGAAAAAGTACTCCCATTTTTTTATGCATTTAGTGCCTAAAAATTTCACAGGATGTACCCTGATTCTGTGAGCAGCAACCAATCTTTATAGTGCTCATGATTTCATGTGTTTCTATCACTTTCTCTGCAGTAACTTCTCTGCAAGCAGAAAGTCTATCAACTCAGGATCTCCTAAACAGGATGCCATTCCATTGCCATTATGTACTACCACAGCAGAAGTTCACTACAAGACAAGTTAACAAAGAAATACCACATGAACTTTTTTTGTCATGTAGCATAAGAACTGCTGCCTTGAACAACAGACTAATTTATTTGTCATTTTCTCTCCTCTTATCTGTTCTAATCTGTTGCCCTTCTTGTCTTTCAGAGCTAAATACCTAGAGGCAAAGTTCATTGTCTTTGTGAGGCCAATACACAGCTGTATCATGAGTGGAAAATAAGCATTCTTAGAACTGTAAACAGTAAATTCTGTGCAGCATTGAAAACATCTTTTGCAGATCTACATCCATTTTTATTTTAGGGCATTGAGAGTATTGATGAGATCAATATTCAGAAGAGCTGAGCGTTCATTTCCAAACACTAGGCAGGTGTCAGCAGCTGCAGTCGCAGCAACTAATATTTCCACCCCAGCTTCTAGACCAGTGACTGGTTATCAAATGTCTTGCTAAGTGGAAACAGTGCTTGCCAACTCCTTTTCTATTCAGGCCAAGTGCATTTTTAGAGCCACTGTGCTCAATGGGATTCTTCTGATCTTTCTCCAGGGTTTCAGATCATGCCCACAAGTACTAATTTGTCTCCCTGTAGTGATGAGTAGCACAGGTAGGAGGGAATCAGATCCTTTACTATACAGGCACCAATTCTGCATGTAGAGCTATGCAAGCAGAACCCTGCATTTATTCACAAAAGTAATCCTGATAGCACTGAGGCAGCAGTAGGATCGAGGTGTTGCAACACTTACAGGCACAAGAGACTACAGCAACACATGTCCTTGGGGAGAGTTATCTTCTTCTCCTCTGTGTTCTCTCCCCACTCTTTGACTTTGTTGAGACAGCAATCCTTCATGATATGTATCTCTGCTTGCACCCACATATGTCAAGAAGCAGAATTCAGTCTTTCTAAAAAGTCATTTAAAAAAAAATATGTCACAAAGCACAAGATGGGCATAAAAGCTGTGTTTCTCAGCTGGATATGAAGCCAGCTGTGCTAAACAGACTTTTCCCTGAAAACCTGCCTGGAAACCTGCAAGAGAGCAAACAATTGGAGCAACCCTCTGGCTAAGACATGGTACCATTTGCATAAACATCTTTAATTCCATCTCAAAACACAGAAAAGGATGGCAAGCACAACTCTGTCATTCCAACAGAGGAACGAGTCTATGAAAAGTTTAAATGACCTGTTGAAAGTTCATCACTCGTGAGCCTGGATTACTGAGCTTATTCTTGGTTTGTAACCCAGCAAACCCTTTTTTCTTGACTCACAACTGAGTGCTAACAACCTCTTTCCAGAGACTGGATGACAGAGAAATCTAAAGCTAGAGTTCCCTGACAAAAGTTTCATCAGCACCAGATCCGCAAGAGAAGAACAGGGTAAGGCTGACAGCAGTAATATAATGTAGTAACACCAGCAAGTGTTTAGGCTACGGCCTCAAAAAACAGAAACCGAAATTCTTACTTGTAAGAATGCACACTCACTTTGTAAAATTCTAACCATCAATACAGCAGCCAGACTCCAGATCATCAACAAGCAGCACTATTGTAAGCAGCGCTCCCCTGGGACTATCGTGAGAGCTTTGAAAACTGGCAGTTGTGAAGTACATGCATCAAGGAGAGTTCCGAGATAGATTCCCTGAAATCAGCTCCCATATTTACTGACCTTCAAGGGCAAAATAGGAACTCCAGTTGTTTACACAAGCTTTACCAGGAGGAAGTGGATATGTAGGGCTGTCTCGGGGTGTAACCAGAAAGTTACACCTCTACAGGGACTTAAGGTGTAGAGACTGCATTGCCATCTGTAAACTTGTTACTATGCATATTATATTTGCAAATATAATGACAGGTACACCTTTCTAAATACATGAGACTAACACATATTTAGCATTCTGGCTAAGCTGCTGAAGAGAAACAACATAGCTCTGCCTTTGAGGATAAAGACAACAGCACTTGGCCTCCACTGAAGGAGTTAGAGGCTTCTATTCAGCTGCAAGGCCAAGTAACTGGTATTAGAGGTGCACACAATGGGCAAATTGTGCAAGACAGCATCTCAGGGCATGCCCGAAGAACCTGCCTCAAGCCTGAATTATCAAGCAGTGAGACGGTTTCTCCTTTAAGAACCATCATTGACCATCTCACTACTCGGGAGAATGCAGTCCCCCTGGGGAAAATCTAGTCATTGTTCTCAGGATGCTGGCCATCATTCTTAACAAAAGAGAGCATCCACAGCAACCTTTCCTGATCTCAACAAACCAACACCAAGCGCTGCACTGAGAGGCAAAGGGTGTCCCTTCCCGGATCCTGCCCTTTAGCCTGAAGGGCCGCTGCCCCTTCCGAGCCCAAGTGAGGCACGGCCAGCCCTGGAGCCGGTCACCGATAAGACAAGGCTGGTGACCGACAGACAAGAACAGACCCACACGCTCTGTCGCTGATGCATTACCTGATGGAAAGGTGCAGCCAAATCCCAGCAAGTCCCATCAGACCCGGCACTGGTGCAGAAGCACCGGGGCTGGAGGTAATGCTGCTGTTCAAGCCCTCCACTTACCTGGCACCTGGGAATACAGCCGGGGAAAACCTCTTCCCAAGGATCCCGTCATAAGAAAACCCAACACTGACCCACTCTGCCACCAGTCAGCCTAAAGCAGATATATCCACACGAAACCTCACTCGGCCCTTCTCCAGGCACCGGAGCCGACTGGCACAGCTCCTCGAGTTACAGGAAGACTTTATAAAACCTCTCTGTAACAGCCTTGTTTTCCTGGTTGTCTACGAGAGGCTCTCGGCGTGACCCGAGCTCATCGCGAGGGTCGGAAAACAAAACGGAAAAGAGCAGAACTTTCATTTCCCCCAAGCAGGTGCAAACCTCGTTCGAGCCCGCCTGGCAATGGCTTTGGGCGTGCGGGCGCAGCCGGTGCCGAGGGGCGCGGGCAGCCCCGCTCCGCCCGGCCTCGCTCCGCGCCNGAGCCGGCCCAGCCTGGCTCGGCCGCCTCTGTCCCGCCCGCCCCGCTCAGGTGAGGCCGGGCCGCATCGCGCCTTCCCACAATGCCCCGAAAGGGAACTCCCGGCGCCTCCTCCCGCCCTCCCGGGAGCGCCCCGGGGCACGGGCAGGGCTCTGGGCACGGCACGGAGTGCTCCACACGCCGACAGCCCGCGTGCTGACAGGCCGGCTGTGCCGGGCCCCCACCTGCTGCCCTGTACGTGCGTGAACCGCTCCAAGGGCACCTTTCTCACCTCGGCATTCCCGACGTTAATAAAACGCGGTTCGTGTCATCCACTGGCTCGAGCTGCTCCCCTGTCAACCATTCATGCCCTAAAGACACGGGTAGATCGACAGGCATGATTGCTCTGCTGCCCATCTCCATCAGAATGGAACTCTGATACTTTTAAATACCTTCGGTAGCTGGGCTTGGCTCACCGGTGCTTTGTGATGCAGCTGGATGAGAGGGCAAGACTTCAGCAAATCCCTGTAACCTCTGGCAGGGATTTTCTGATAAGCAGCTGGTGCCAAAAGAATGTGCAACATCCACAGACTCAGCACTTGAATCAAAAGATCTAAATCCAGGCCTAAGGCTTCTCAAACTTGTATGAGGAGCCTAATCCAGATGCAAACTACCACCCGAGCATAAAGTGAGAAGACTTACCATGCTGAAGTCCCCATGTCTGCAGTCTAAAGGAGATGCATTTCCCAGAGCACAGCATGCATCAGCTCAGGATATGGATCCCCACTGCTCAGACAGGGAAGAGCTGTGCCCTGCTCCTGGGTGCAGTGGTGCATGTGAGCCATCAGTGAGAAAGGGAAAGAAATCCAAAGGGGCTTGGGGACTTCAGGGATCCCTGTGGTGTCAAGGACAGCCCCTCCGCAGCCTCTGGCTTCAGAGAAGGGAGGGAGATCTCTGGCCAAAAGCAATTGTGCATGTACTGCTGAGAGGGCAGCTGGGTGGAAATCTGCTCCCAGTTGGAAATGCAAATTTGCAAGAGCAGAGTGCAAATGCAGGTGTGTGCTCCTTAGTCAACAGCATCATGGAGGTAACTTCCACATTTGCCTAACTGTGCATGAGCCTACTCCTCTCAGCCCTCCCTAAGTTTTGGTTTGGTCTATACAGACACACTGTTCCTGGAGTCGATCACTCCTGCTTGCTCAGTTCTGGTTTCTGCATGTCCCAGCCCCAGCCCGCCAAGCAGCACATCACATGCTGTGCTGTGATGCTGCCGGCTGCCCAGTGCTCTGCTTTCACTTCTGGAGTCACCACACACTAAGTACCAGGCCCAGCTGCCCCACAGATCAGTGATACTTCATGGGCTCACTTCCCGAGTGTACACTGTGGGCCCACAAAGCAGCACTCTCTCCAGAGGGCAGGAACACCTCACCCCTCGTGCTGTGGGTGCAGCACACACCGTGCTGTGCTGCCAGACAGCACTGGTCTCACTGGTTTTACT
Organism: Toxostoma redivivum; assembly: GCA_013397375.1. Taxonomy (NCBI): domain Eukaryota; kingdom Metazoa; phylum Chordata; class Aves; order Passeriformes; family Mimidae; genus Toxostoma; species Toxostoma redivivum. The sequence goes on along the minus strand of VXBI01002221.1, from coordinate 1,411,608 downwards.
GGGGCTCCATCTTGCCTTCAGTGAGCCTGCCAAATATATACTTAGTACAATCACAATCTGTTAAAGCAGACCAAAACCTTTTACCAGATTCTCTGAAAGACCCATACAAAGTGCCACAGTACCCACACTGCCTCTCCCAGGAGATAAGCACCTGCCTTCCCCACAACCATGTTCATAGCCCTGTCCTTGCACCCCCAGCTCTACCTGCTGTGGCCTACACAGAACAACAGAGGGCTGACTCTGCACTTAAACCCCAAACACTCCCTTGGTGAACAGGGAGTGTTCACAGATAGCACTGCAGCTCTGGGAAAGCCAGGTCTTACAGAACACTCAGAACTGGATTTGCCTAACACACAAGAATGTGGACACCACAGTGCAGCTGTACGACAGATATGAGTCATCAATACTTTCATCTCCAAAAGGAATTTAAAATTAAGGAATGAACATATCCCTCACTCCCTACCTGTGTAACTTACCCAGGTGATGGACAATAATATTTCTTGCTTAACAACTGTTTCCCAGTAATTTCACTTTTCTATGCAAAGACCTTACCTAATTAGGCCATAAACTCAAGAGAACCAGCCTGCTGCTTGTGTGTTTTTGCAAGTAATCAGAAAAAAGTGGCAGCAGCAGCAAATACAACATGCATAGCATGAACATTAAGACCATTGGCCAAAGTCAGCCCATTATGGCCAATTTTGGAAGCTGGCAGAGAGAAGCCCTACAGAAACAAGCCTGCAGATATAGGATCATGCCTAAATTAATCCTTTCCAGCTCAGAAAGCCAGGCTGCACTTAATGACTGCATAACTAGCCATGGTAAGGATTTGGAATTCTCCCCTCCCGCTCTCTGCCACTAGCACTGTGTAGCTGCATAATTTTCTGATAAAGAAGATAACCATCAGTAGTTCCTAGCTGGGAAGTTTGAGCTATTAGTGTCACTCAGCAGTGGGAACAAGGGGAGGCAGCTGGGGCACACACTTGTGCCAGGTGAACCAATGAGGTGAACTTATGTCAGTTAAATGCCATTACATGAGCTCCTTCCAGTGCTTCCCTTAGGCCCAGTTAGTTAACTTGAACATGAATGTTTGTGCAGTAATGCATACTTATTTCTCTAACTCAAAACTGCTGCAAAAGGCAGTTTTGAGACCCGTCTTTTTTGGCTTCCTTTTCTGCATGGAAGGACTATGAACATTCTCTTTCTTAAGGGTTCTTTGAAACAGGCTTTTAAGAGAGGCAAGGAGCTATTTACTATTGTGGCATATTTCATCCTCTTTGCTTATATTCCACTCTCCTAGCAGCCTGTCATGTTTGGAAGTAGAAAACTTTCACACTAAGAGTTATAGTGGTTTCAGTAAGCCTTGTGTGCCTACATCTGATGAAAAAACTTCCCTAGCTCCTAAGTATCAGTTTTGGTGGGTCTGGGCATTATTAATGTGAAAAGAAGTAATTGCTAAAATGTCAGCTGCCTAAACCTGCAACAGGCTTTGTCTTGGGTCCTCCTAATCTCTGCAAGCTTTGTGCACTTCCTGAACCATGTAAGTAAAGCTATATATTCAGCAATGATTTACAATTAATTGGGGAGTTATTTTCCTGTGCATTTTAAGAGAACAAATCCTGTCAGCTTCAATTAAGAAACATAAACTACTGTCTAAAGAACAGTAGGGAACGAACAAAATCTAACATTCTCACTTCCTTCTAAACAAAACTGCACAAGCTTTCCTTCTGAAAAAATCCCAAACCACCCTTTTATTGCAGAAAGAAGCCTTTTCACTGACATTGAGTACCACAGTAAATGAGACAGAACACTGAACACTTATTCTGATTCTAGCCAGCAGATGCTTTGGTGTTGTTTTTCTGCACCTGAACTGAGCTCAGACTACTTCAGGTAAGTTGCCCTGTGCAAACCAAGGAGTTGAGGCTGATGAACACTGCACTTGGTGATTTTATAGGAGACCTGCTGTGCAGGATTTTTACCACTTGATACTAGGTCTGTGGGGGAAAGAAAAAAAACTTTAAAAGCCCAATTTAAATTCAGCTGCAGGAGGTAGCTTTTAATTGCACTTTGGATCAATAGGAAGCAACCTAACACTTGCACTTGGTTACTAGGCAGGGCTTGTACTTTTCCAGACTGCTTTTCCTATGTTCCCTTTTCCTTATTTGCTCACACAGTCTGGATTCTCCACAATTTAAGTGCAGAACAAAGCATTCATATCACTAGAGCACATACCAAATTATGTATCTGTGCCACAGATGTTGATACCTTATCAGCAGCAACATGTTCAGTAAACTGAAGTAGTTAGTGTTAAAAATGGCAATCCAAATCATTATAGCATCTACTAAAGCCGTAAGTGTACACAAGTGTACACAAGCACTTAAAGAGTGTCAAGTAGCATTTTATTTGATTTCCCAGCTGTATAAAATTAAAAGCAGGTCAAAAGGTAGACAGGCATTAACAAAGCTCTATCGAGAACTTTTTCAATCCAGAGAAAACGTGTTCTTGTAGCCCTCTTGTGTTCAGTTGGATTAACAGCTCTTACATGCACAGCATCCTTCCTTACCTCCCAAAATCACAGCTCTGCATGCGTTAACCACACTGCCAGTCAGTTCTTTGTCCTGTACACCTTCACTCAGTTTCTTTAATGGTTTTCATCTTTCCATCATGGTTGTAAAATTGAAACCCATTCAGGTTCCCGTGCTCCCAGGCAACCCATGCTCCTGAAACAGCAGTGTGCTCGGTTGGTATATTCATACCACAAAATAGGGAACTGCTGCTTTGGAGTAGGAGGACTAAAGAACCTCTCATTGCCTGCAATATTCCCAGCATTTTTTTTATAGAAGGACTGTAATGAACACAATTTACAGCCTTGTTTCTCTTTTTCAGTTAATGCCTGTGAGTTCAAGTTTTAAACTGACTGTCCCACAAACACCATTTAGACACATGCAATTCTCTACTCTTCCAGTAATCACCCTGACATTCTCCAAACTATTGACAGTTCTGTTTATTCCACACCTTCCCTGCCAATCACCAAGTTATGGCTGCGCTGCTATGGGTGCCTAATGCCTTGTAGTTGAGGATAAGGAAATGGGTTGTATCCTAAACCACACTCACCTTCCATATCTGCTGCCTCGGCTGTCCTTCATTCAACCACTGCAGGAGAGATCAGGAAGCTCAGGTGAGCAGGGCAGTTGTGCTTCAAGAGCTGCTATCACCTGTCTCAGGGAGCCAAACTCCAATAAAGATGTGCTGCTGTGGAGGAAACCTGGAGAAGGAGCCGTATACTATGGAAGAAGGAAAGAGAAATGAATGAGAACAGAGAAAAGACAAAGGACAGCATTAGAACTGACAACAAGCCATGGCTTAGCAGAAATACTATCAAGGAGTACAGGCAAGCAGTGCCCACTCTTAATCAGGTGCACAGGTACACTTGAGCTCATGAAAACTTAAAGAGTTTTGACAGATACACACATGTAGATTTTGAGAGCAGCTGAAAACAGGCTTCAGAAAGAAGACTCAGTATAGCTAGTGTGAGGCATAGTATCTTCTTTACTTGAAAGACAGCTAGAGTAGGAAAGCTAGGAACAAGTTAAACCCTAATGTGTGTTTCTCTATAAACAAGGTAAAGAGGAAAAAAACATGTACCCTCACAATCTGTAATTTCTTTCTGATACAAAGCAATTTAGGAATGAATGTACCAAATTTTTCTGCAGACAAGCCAGTCAATCCCACCAAAATTAATATAATACATCAAGTGTAAGTCAAAGAATATGTTTCTACTTCTTTGTGTGAGCAGATTATACACTAGAACTTGTCAGAGATTCTGGGTAAAAATGTGAGTCAGACAGCAGTAGTTACAGCAACTCATAGCTGCTGATATGTTGAAAGGAAAAGGGTCATTCACAGAAGCAGAAAGCAAAACTTCTGATGACCGCATAGATGTCAGTTTATTATTTGATATTTACTTTTTTTTAAAAGTGGTATAGATTTTATTACTGATATTGATACATCCATTGCCAGAGTAATAAAACAAGTAACACTGTCTTTGAATCTGTTCAACAATTAGCTTTTGCATATTAAAAGTTGAGCAGACTATACAGCTACCTAGAGCCCATGCCCTTGCATCTTCCAAAGGGACAAAAAGCTTTGTAGGATCACTTGAGAGCAGTCACTTAAGAGATCCTTGATCCTTGCCTTTTGTGAATGAGAGGCAGAGAAAGCCTTCAAAGGCCACATTGAAACTCCCTGTAAGATGGTTAGTTGATGACAAAATCAGTTTTTAAATGTTAGGCTGGCAGAAATTCATCCTTTTCTGTAGTGTTTGATCACAGTATTTCACAGTCAGATCATTCAGCACTAAGGACTTGGTCAACAGAGATAAAAAAACCTTAGAGATCTTTCCTTCTCAACTCTGTAGTAGTGAATCTGATCAACATAAAAACCTGTCTCTTTCCTGCTTCTAGTGTATACTTAATCTCCTCAATGAGTGAAGTCAACACTACAAGTACTAAGACCTAGCACAGCTATCTGAAATTTAAATGAAGTTTTCAATAACAGGAATTTGAGAAGTGATCAACTGTGCATTCTCGGTTAGAAAATCAATACATCTATTTTTGTGCTTTCACTACAAGAACACCATTTGCAATTCTCCAGCATCTTCAACTTTAACTAGCGTTCATATGCCTTACTCAAAACGTAAGATGGTCTACATAGACATCTAAACAGGATGACTATAGATAAGCAACAGCTTCATTTTTTCCAGCCAGTTTTTGTTGGAACTTAAAAACAGATTGTTGGAATTTGCCTAGGGAAAAGTGAGAAGTTTAAGCTGTTAAAAATGAGACATATCATGTTAAAACACAAAAAACAAACAAACAAAAAAACCCCAAAAATTATTATATACCACACAGGCTCTTCAGCCCTCATTCAAAGGTGGCATATTTGTCCAACTCTTCCAGATTCCTTCTCTGGCTCTCAAATACCCCAAGGAAGCAACGAGCCACACAACAGTCATCAACCAACATTCAGACATTCGAAGTGTTACAAAGCCAGCCAGTGCTATATTTGAGCCTGTGAAGGCTGTGAGCAACGGTGAGGGATGAGGATGCTTTCCAGTTTATCTCCATCCTTTCTCTGTGAGAAAGTATCATGAAACAAGTGCAACCACCTTGTGTGGCTGCAGTTTGTGTCCTCTATATATATTATATTGTAGGCGGTGCTCACCCCATCCAGCAAAATTAGCCTTTCTTTGGCACCTCAGACAGGTCCAAGGCATCCCAGGAAAGGATCCTGTGGTACTCTGTAGATAAGAACCTTTGCAGAGCCCTGAAGGGGAGCCAGATGAACCAGAGAAGGTGTCTGTATGAGCTGGCAAGCAGAACACAAGATAGGGTTACACATCCCTAACTGGGATCACACAGTAGTTGCTCATCTCTCAGCTCAGGGGGTCATTGTGGGCCTTTGACCTGCTGCAGCTCATTCAGTTTCAAGACAACACAGCCAACAAGCTCTCCCAGGAACCTACAATTTGTACATGGGGCATGTAAAGGAAAAGCCAGAGCACAAAATGCAGATTGTGCTTTCACGGGATGGAAAAAAAAAATGGATCATCCAAATAGACTAAGTGAATATCAAGAAATATTTTATTGTACATGTGATCAAAGTTTAAAAAACAGACAAGGAGGAGCAAAGGACAGATTTATCTAGATTCTCTTAACTATGCAGGGTACAGAAATACAACTAGGAAAGAATTAGCACATATTAGTACCCTTTGCTCCCCTTCCCTGCCTCAATACAAGCGAGATCTGTAATGCTTCAAATCAAGGCTTCTCAAGTAATTGCACACTTGAGCTGACATAGTTGAAGTATGTTCAGTTTCATGAGTGTGTGCCTTCAAAATAGTTGTTTATAAACAAAACTACTCTCTCTTTAGTGGTTTGTGAGCATTACTCATTCAATACCAAGAGTATACTTAAAAGATTAATGATTTAGTGGCCATAGTTGTCATTATATCTGAACCAACACTACCTTTAAATATATCAATTATAGAAAATAGATTCCTTAGGCGGTAGAGAATATATTATCTAGTGACAAAAACATAATGTAAAGAAGCAGAGGAAGTATTCACAGGGAAGGGAGGGGGTAGCTGTGTGCTGAATAGGGGCACATTGAGTAATCAGAACTAAAAAAGCTGAGTTCTGGAGTGCTAACTGCAAAGGAATCACACCTCAGCAACATGAGTATACGTTTCAGAATGTCTGGGTTGAAAAATATGGTACTCATTGCACATCTACATCAATCTCCCAGTTTAACTCACGCCCTAGATCCTCCTAGCCTACTACAGTGGGATATTAAACAATTCTAGCACTTTAATTCATGTTCTGCCTTACATGCTGTGAGGAAGAAGACTTCTGTTCTCTTCCAGAATCAGACAGGACGAAGTCTGAAAGTGAATGCAGAGAATTATCAGTTTATTCACCCCTGCAACACTTCCCTTCCTGGTTTAGAAGGGTGAAGGCCTTCAGAGCATAAAGCTGCAGCTGCTCTTCCAGTGCAAGCTGATTTTCTGTCAACAGCTTAGAAATAAGCCTTCCCAAAAAACCTAAGCTATACAGCATATAGTCAGAGTTGAATCAAATCAGTTGACAAATGCTAAATCCTGGATTGAAGGCAAGAAAAGTTTTGGGATCCCCATAAAAGATGGTTTTGTTTATTCTTCAGTGTCCCAATAAGGCTAGCAAATTAAAAACTCTTCACGAAACTTCCACAGAAGGCCCATGGAAAAGCAGACAAAGAAACAGTAACTATCCTATGCTGTATTCTAATGCCCTTTGGAGACTAACAGATTTTTGGCTTAAAATGAAAGTGAATCACGATGTATTAAATTATCTATTTCAGCCTACAGCATGGTCCAATGCAGATTATTAGTGTCAAGTTACACACCTAGGACTTGAATTCACTAATACCCATAGCACCACTTGATTGTTGCTGTAAGTAAAGACAGTCTAACCCTCAACTCTTCTGCCAGAAAGAGCACATTACCTTTGATAATTATGTAACACCACCTATTCCAGGCCAGCTGACCTACCCTTTTTTGTCCTCATACATATTGCATCTGTTTTCAGAAAAATCTTAACAGCTCCAAGCTTGAACTCTGTGACATATCACCTTAACTTCCAAAGTTACAAGATAAATTCTCCTTTACAGTATTCAAATGCAGGAGAGTCACTCAACTGACAAACCAGTTGACTGACAGTATCTCTCACTTATTTACTTTATGTGCCAACTGCGCAGTCATAAAAGCCTCACAGCTCTTCTTCATACTTCTCAGCTTTGAAACAGGAAAGGATCAATATTAGATATCTCAGGATTAACACTCCTAGGTGCTGGGGAAAAAAGCAGCTGTTCTGTACCTCTGTTCTGTAATTATTGCTCAATATTTATCTGTTTTAAGCAACATCAAGACAGTATTTGAATTTATGCTGTACTTTAGCAGAGACAGGTTCCCTAACATTAAAGAACATCAGCCTTTCCACAGAAAAAGCATCTCTAAAATTTAGCTGGCCATTTTTTCTTAACCATTCCTTGTAACAAGGCAGATTTGTTTAGGTTTCCATTCTAACAACATTATAGTTGTCAAAGTACATGGCTCATACCTGTGGCCAGTCTTTAGAGTAGGTAGACTGCACATTTTCATAACTACAGAAGTTTATCAGCTATGCTAAAACACTACATAAAAAGCCCAGGATTGTTTGCAGGCTCACCAGCTACCAACACAGAACAGCTGTTCCACAAAAGTGATTTCACTAACAACTGAACTTGAAGACAAACACTACAAGAAAGCCAATAAAGGATCTTGTGTGATCAAAGGTTCTCTTACTATCTCATCTGAAAGAAGCCACCTTCCACTTTAAACTATCTCCTCCTTCCATAGCAATAACCAACAAACCTTTTGGAGGCAATTTAGACAGTGACTTGTCAAAAACATTTCAACAGAACTGCTTTTTGGAAGAGAGGATAAGTTATTTTACGATTTGCACAAATTGAATTTACTACACTCATTTTACTCTGGTAATGTTTTAGCTACAAAGTATCTGTACAAGATATATCAGCAGAGATAGCACATTGTTAACACTACATATGTAAACTGAGAGACAAGAGGTCCTTTCATCCAGGTGTCATATTGCAGATAAACGGTTTTTGTCAGTCTGAGAGGCTGCAGAACCACACTTCAGCACCACGGAGATTCCCGGGGAGCCCAACAGAAAAGCTGTGCTCTACAAGGGTGACTGTCCATCCTGGAACAGCAGCAAGAGGAGAATCAAGCAACCAGTGTTTGCAGTAATATTCTTGAGGAGGATTCCATTCATTCGGTGCATATTGCTGTACATAAGGTGCATAAACCTGCCACGGAAGAGATCAGCGGGAAGAGAAGCCAGTGGCAAGGCTGCAACCAACTACTGGCGTCATGTCCCAGATCTGGAAGACAATTGTGGAGATTTACACAGCATTAGTGTCAGACTCACAGGTTTTTCTGAAAGAGCTGCACTCCACACAGTCATTTCCTCATTCAGCCACAGAAGAACAGCCTAGCAAATACAATTCCTTCTTTCCACAATAGATAGCTAGTAGCAATAGTGTTCAGAAAGAAAGAATATACAAAAATGAACTCTCTATTCAGTATCTCTTAGAAATGCAGGAAAGAGATGCAGTGATACCTTCACAATCCGGTCGCTCCCACAAGTCACCATTAGCCCTCTGGAGATGTCCATGGACATGTGTGAAATGTTGTGTTTTCCTTCATGAAAGGTTGCCAAGGAAGTACGGCTGCACAAGAACAATTGAAAGCCAGCCTTCAGATGAAGCTCCATGGCATCATTATACCAGTGCAAAATAAAAGAAAATTAAGTTGCTCAAGTACTAATAAATCTATTCCAAGAGCTGCAGTGCCATATTAGAGGGGACAGAATTAAATTAGCAAGTCATGCTAAGGCACTGCTTCTGGAGTTGTACAGGTGTGACATCTCCTGGCCTTCTGCAGCATGACTGTTAATAATGCCAGAACAGAAGTGGGATACTGAATTAGCAAGTACTTCTACTCCTGGTTAACAAAGTCAAGCTCAGCTACATTTTCCCAATGCTGGCTTCAGAAGCTAACTAGGGCACAGCATCCCACTTTTCAAAAAACCTCAACGCCAAGCAAACAAAAACTCCCAACAAATGAAAAACCCACAACACAACAAAAAAAACCCCAAACAGTCTCAAAATGTTCACATCTGATTACTCTGTTCATATCAAGAGAAAAGGGGTTCCTTCATTTCTAAGACAAGTTTAATGAGAAAGCTAATGATGCTTGACCTGATTTGCTTGCATGGGGAAAATAATGTTGAGCTTTGAAGAATATTCCCAAACTTTTTAAAAAGTGTACATGAACTAATACACATACATTCTGGCAGCTGTAATGCATTGTCTGGCACCCCCTTAGCAATGTAAGTGCAATCAATAGCTTTTAACTAAACTGAAATGTTGAGACAAATATATCTCAAGTTTAGATCTGGGCTCCTGGAAAAGAACTAACAAGGATAAAGATGTTGTAATTCCACATCTGATCCAAATGCGCTTGCAGAGGCAGATGGGGGATCTCTGCCATCATATTACTTTCAGTCCCCAGGGCCTAACAGCAGAGAGTCACAGCTCAGTGTGTTCTGTAGCACCATGTGTGGATGTGGAGCAAGCCCAAGGGTTTCTGCACACCAGCAGTATTACTACAGTTTATTACTCTCTAATACTCACTCTTCATCCTTGATGGACTCAAAACAGGAATCACAGACACGGACCTGGAACTCAAATCCCATGATTGGGTAGCTCGACCGTTTGGTGCTGCACTTGCCACACACTGCTTGCCCACATTTTCGGCAATGATGCTTCACGGAGGAAGAAGAAAATAAATAAGTCACTATACTATGTCACTTGACCACCATACCAAGTGTCCACTGAACAACAAAAACAACAAAGCTTCTGTTTTGTGGCCTGTTAGAAACCACCCTGTTAGGAAACACGCTGTTTCTTCAACCAAAGACCAATGTCTCTGCAGTTCTGAGCAGTAGTTTGGAACATTAATGGATTTATCTCCATACTCTCTGTGTATATCCTCTTCTCCTGCAAACTTCTTCAGGGAGAAGAGGAAAAAGACGGTTGAACAAGCAACCCAGTTAAAAACAGTCTAAGGAAGCCAGAAACAGGTGAATGTCTTGGTGCCTGTCCAGTCCCTTCTTAAAGAAAACTACCTGGAAAGCTTTCACATTCTGGTGCAACAAGAACAGGACCATTAGTGCTTCACTGGAGCGAGCCTCTACATGCTCAGTTATGGGGCACTATTTGTCATTTTTCACAACACTTGAGGATTAGCTGTCCACAGTTCCAAAGCATGGGAACATTCAGAGAAATCCAACAGAACACTCCTAGCACAGCCTGGTTTGACCTGTGACAGAAGTTTGATGCAACACTTTCACAGAATTTGGAAATGTCTTAACAGTGCCTAGAAGCTGTAACTTCTCAATATACCTCACTTCAAAGCAGCAGAAATACCAAGAGCTGAAAAGGTCTACCAGCCTTAGTGGTCTTCTATTTACATTTTGCTCAAGTGCTGAAGTACAGCTAAGCACTGAAACCAGCCATCTCACCTGTCTCAACCCTATCGTCTTAGTGTCCCACATTTGCTTTATATTCCAGAAGAAAGGTTGTTCACACTTCTGACAAGAATCACTTTCTAGCCATTGAGGAGCCTACAAAAGAGCAGAAGATGTAAGCAATCAGAATTGTCTTCCTTCATTCAATAATCAAGGAAGTTTGTTTTAAGAACCCAAAGAAAAGTCTTACTTGGAAAGATGCCCTGGTTCAGTTCTGGACATTACAACAATAAATTGCCTAGAGCATAGTACAAAGAAAGTTTAGCACAAAAACCCCAAACCTAAGAATACAGTTATTGGTTACCCACACACCTCCTACACTTTTTAAGCCTATGGGAATATATTATGTTACTGCCTTAATAAGAAAATTCATTCAAACATCTAGGTTACTATGCTGCAGGCATTCAAAAACTGCTGCTCTGGTTGTCTGGATGGCTTTTAAAGACCAGTGTAGACCAAACTGTTGAAGCTATGAGGCAGTAATCCCCTCTCAGAAAGGGGATATCTGGAATAAATTCTGTGAGTAATTATCTTTTCTACTTTCATGGGATTGCAGTTTGAAATAATTAGGAACTCATCTGCATTTTCCATCCTGCCCACATCTTCGTTAAGCATCTCTTCTCCCACCCACATACTTTTCCTGCCATAAATGGACTAGGCCAAATGAAAATAGAGCTTTTACACATTCCAGCTCTCTCAGATACCTTAATTGGACATCCTGGTAAGAGATAGAAAGAGAGGCACAATATTTTTAGTACATAAACTTGAATTTGAACATGTATATTCGATACAACTTTATATATCTCATGAGGAAGTCTCCCTGAGACTTGACAGGAGAAAAGCTGGAACAACACAGCATTTTTTTCTTTTCAATTCACTTACATTGCTGACAGTAAGAAAACAAGAGCACTCTCAGTTGCACCACCATGGATATGAACTGATGCAGAAAGAAAGTGTATGGCCAGGTCAGTTGCTGTGTACTGAGATCTTTAAAAAAAAAAAGTTGCCCGGGGGCCAAACCTCTGCTTCTGAACAGCATCTCAAAATCTGCCTCTCACTTCTTTACCTACTTTGACACAAGTTGAGAACTTCTTTCAAGACTTTTGAAGCACAGTCCATTGGTTTCTTTACCCCAAGAGTTTGACTGCTTTAGATTGTTCCAGAAGCAAAGGCCACAGCCATTCCAGTGAACCTGTTGTCTCCTTGATATAAAACTCTAAGCAGTCCCAAGCATCCCCTGCACTTTTCCTGTCCTTGGCACCCATTTACTATGATGCAGCATGGGCAGCCACTAGGACAGAACAGGTTTCAATAATATCATTCAACTTTAAAGTGTCAGACAACGTGAGGAAAACAGCCTACAGAACTAAGTAAAGCCACATTAGCCTCTGAAAAGGAGGAAATAAAATCTCTGACTATGACATGACCTTACCTCTTCTCGGCTGATATCCATGTTCCAAACAGCAATTCCTCCATCAGCTGAACAGGACACCAGCTGCCGTGTCAGCTGGATGTAGCAGATAGCCTGCACCTTGTCACTGAGAACAAAGCACACACTATTTACCCACAGGTATTTAAACAAAGCTTGGTTTCCCAGCAAATCATAATTTATACTTAGAAATAAAGCTACTGAGGAAGCCCAAAACTGATTTCCAGTTTGCTAAGTCCACTAAGTAGAGCCCTGAGGATGAGTAAACAGATGCTGTCACCTGAGCACTATCCTAGCATCAGGATGTTGCTGAGAGTGTTCTTATAGGGCCTGACCAGAATACCAGAGGTACAGTTCCACCTTAACATTTGCTGGCAGTAAGCCCTGATGGTGAACTGAGTGTCAGTTGGCTCAGAGTGCATGTGCAAATACTCTTCTGTGTTGGCAAGGAGAGCCACTTGTCAAAACAGAGACAACTGGAAAAATAAAGAGAAATATTTGTCTCAAGATGCAACTAAGCAGCAGACAGAGGTTCCACTTTTTCTAACCAATCACAGTAAGTCAGGCTGTAGTTGCAAAGCAAAGTATGCATTCACCAATAAGACAATTTAATCCTAAAGAAAGTAATGGCAAAACAAAAGTCTGCCCTAAGAAATTAAACAAAGAATCTGAGTAGCATCAAACTGCTTTGCAACATCTCAACTGAATTAAAAAGTCATTCTGCTTCTCAGAAGAACTTACTTTCCCATTCAGTATGAAGAGAACCTAACTGTTACAAGTCTTCACCAGGACACATGAGGCAGCAGTAACAGCCATATAAAGTCCTCCAGTTACCTTTTTGTAACCAAGACTCTACTATTAATTCTTTAGCCATAAAACTAAATCCTCAAGATTTAACAAGAGTTTTATGGCTAAGGCTATCAGTCTTGATCAAAGGTGGATGGAGGCTTCTATGGAATTAGACAAGAGGAGAACACATTATACAAATATCTTTAAATATAAACAAGATCTCTACTACCAGTGCATTTCTAAGTAGAATATATCTTCAGTGGTGAACTACCTGTCAAACTCAATTAGAGCCCTACTTTAAAAAATTATAGCTAGTGTTGGGTCTCTAAAAATTAAGAGTTGATTGTTGCAGACAACCATCTCAACTTCAGAAGAGGGGAGACATGAACTTTCTGAAGTTGAGAGACTACACCTGTAATTTAGCCAATCAATTATCACCTCACTGAGAGAAAGACAGAGAGAACAGAAACCTAATGAAGCTTATTTTACATGTGAAAATGAACATGCTTATAACATAAGGGTTCTAGCCCTCCTCTCACAGGTAACTCAGTGCAGTATTTACAATACAGACACATGCAATTTTTACATAAAGGCCAAACCAGATGATTTAGGATTTTTACCCACCTCTTTCTATACACTACTTCTGTGTTACTTTTAAATCATGGTAATAAGAACATATTAAACATGAACAAGAAAAAGGATTTATCAGTAAAGCTTTCCTAGTACTGATTATCCTTCTTCCCCTTCAAAGTACCCGAGTTCTCCAAGGAGCAATTTTCTCCATTATTCACAATGATTCAAATATCTTGCCACGCTATTAGTCTTCCTGGGATTATGTGTTCATTACAGTACATGTAAGAAAAATAAGACTCCATTACATACTGATGTCCCTGGAGCAGCAGCGTTCTCCCCTTCCTTCCACCAATATCCCACATGATAATGCTGTGGTCAGAGGCACCTGAGAAGAGCAGCCGTTGGACAGGATCCCACCACAGGGAAGTAATACTCCCTAGGAAAGAACATTCTGCAGTTAGACATAAGGGACTGGCTCCACAACACAGTGATGCCCTCCTGTACCACTAAAGTGAAACCTGAGGTACTGCCTTACTCCAGTAACATATCAAAAGCCTTAAAGCAAAGGAAGCATCCAACAGCAAAGTGCAGTCCTGACAGAGAGGCAGGGAGTACTGGACAATAGAACAGATGTCCCTAAGAAGACAGATATAGCACAAACCACAAAGTCTGAGTTCTGCCCCTTGTATTTAGTAGGTGATCTTAAGAGTTGCCAGACTGCTGTGTGAGCTTTGGAAGATAGAAGTACTAACACCTGCCAAGCAGCAACTCCCTAACATAACCATTTACCTTAAAAGAGTTGGACTAAGAAACAAAGTAACAACTTCACTGCTGTTAGCAAATCTGCCACTACTCACTAAATTACAAAACTAGATTTCAGAAGGACCAATGCAACTGTGAATTAGTCAGGGATAGAAAAAAAAATTAGTCATCTGACAACAATAGCAACCTTATACTTAACCCATGCCCATGGTAAGGTAGCCAGGAGACTAAAGGGATAATTTTGTTACTCATGTCATTTATAGTCGTGAAGTTGGGACGTTTTATTTCCTTGCAGAGATCCTTTCCTTTAAAGAATCCTTTCATTGCTCAATTGTCATCAAAAGCCTTGTTAGTCCGAAACCAAGATGATGAATGGTAATAAAAGCCCAAATCAGTTCTTTCCAATGCTCTGAAGCAAGAGACTTTTTTTTTTTGCCTTCTTTAGGGCTATGCTGCTTTCAGACTGACCCATTTGGGAATAGCATGTGCACCAAAAAGGCATTAACTTTGAGTACTATCTTAATATTACACAGAGGAGGCTATTATACATGGTGAATTCTGGAAGCTGAGAACAAGCTCTGAAACCATTTAAACTGCAAAGCAAACACTGCTTGCTTATGAAGTCACACTTAGCAAGAGCTAGAAAGCAAACAAGATGAAATCAGACTTTTGAAGTCTGTCAAACACAACTGCACTCAAAGAAGAATTAGATGCTATTTAAGTTTAGTTACTAAATTTTGAGAATATTACACAAATATGGTGGAGGAAAAAAGGTTACACATAATCTGGTTTGCTTAAAAAAAAAAAAAGGATAAAAGATGAAATAACTAATACTATACCAGTTGAAGAAAAATCTGTTTCTGCCCCTGAAATCATCTTTTATGCTGGCCTCAATTCTTGTTTTAAGGATCACAGTCTCCATATGGAAATATATGAGCCACAGTTGGCTGCCGTGTGGACAGAACTACTGAAGTTGGTGCTTGGAAGCCTATCACAACTCAAGAGACAGAACACACTACAAGAAAGTGCCACACAGACACACTACTTACAGACTAACTGTAACATCTACCAAGATGTTGCATTTGAACACAGACCAGTGCAAAATCATAGAGAGGGAAAGGAGTCTCTAGGGCCAAGAGAATTATTTTGCTCTAAACAGAAACAGTCTGAAATTCTCGTTGAAAGCAGAAGAGACATTTATCACTTGAAAATCTCAACTTGCCTCCTGCATTCCAAACCAGCTGTATCATTTTACAGTCATCTGTAGATCAGGAATCTACCCAGCTTTAACAAAGCCTACTCTATACTTCCAGTTACTAAACAAGGCAGCCTTGTCCAGTGGGTCAGAGACTCATGATCCAGTAGTTCAGCCCTACCCACATGCAAACTGTCAGCTGATTTGGAAGTTGCCAGTACCACAAGGGAAAAGGCACTGTCTTGTTTATTTTTTTCAGTATATTATTAAGTTACACATTATTCTTTGATTTGCATTCTTGCCTTACTCATTGCAGCAGATGGTGGCTCTGTGTCATGCTATGGACCACTTGATTCTTTGTTTGATAAATTCACTTGATTAGCTGTACTATAGAGGATGGAACATTTGCTTTAGACTAAGCAGTGTCTCCAATTTTAAGAAGACTAAAGCTTTTAAAGGTGGCCCTCTAGTGGATAATTAACTGAATGCATATGTTTACTTTTATTTTTCATCTATAATAAAAATACCTCTAGGTACTTATAAGGCTAAGATTTCCCTTCAGCAAGAATGTGTTTGTTTTTTAACAGGAAGTCAAGTACAGCTTATGATAAGCACTACCCTGGACTGGTTTATCATCCAGTATCTACTCTTAAGAGGCAGATATGCATATGAATATCTCACCCCAACTTACAAACAGGTGCAATATCTAGGACAAGTGGCTTTAAGACAAAGAGTTACTTTACCTTCATGCCCTTTGAGGGTTGTGATAACTGAGCAGGTATTCTGCTCAAGCTTCAGAAGAGTGATCTGTCCAGAATAATCACCAACAAATGCATGCTGAGTTTCATGATCATATCTGAGCACCAGTCAAGAAGAAACTTCATTTGTTCAAAGAGTGTTTTACATGACTGAAACAGTCAGCTATAGAGTCTAAAAAAATTGGAAGAGAACATTTTAATATGCCAGAAATATTTGCATAATTACTTTTAAAGTGGTTGGAAACTGTAATAAACCTTTTTGATTCCTTTCTTCTCATCACACTTCCCTCCATGTGCAAGTAAATCTGTACAGAAAATAAGAGAGAAGAGTTTTAGAAAGGCACTGGAGAAAGCCATGAGATAATCCATGCCCTAGTTCAAGGCAAGTCAAGTTGCTTCAGGCCACTTCTAGCAGATACTTACAGAACACACTCATGCCTGTCTGCAAGATGCCAAAACTCATCAGGCCACTTGTTGCAGTGCAAAGTTCTCTGTAACCATTAGGAGCACCTCACTGGACACTGGGCAGCAATCAGTCTTACCTTGTCCTGTTCTCTGGACTTCCCGGTTTATCAATGCAGGTCCTTGAGTGTGGTATTGAAAACTGAACTAATTTCAGAAAGGATTCTGTCAGTTAACACTGAGATAAAAGCCACACCAAATCCTAACATGGGATGCATTAACAACATGGCACATTGGGCTAAAGCATTACACCTCATAACAGTTTTGACACTTGATTTTTGCCATGATGCAACTATGAACTCCAGAAAGCAAAGCATGGCAAGCCAATGGAACTAGATAATTTCCTGCTTTTAGAAGACTTTTGTGATTCAGAATATAAGCAAGAGCTATATGCAGCTGACATCACATAACCCAAGAGCTGTGTATAGACTTAGGTGCCCTCCTTGAACCACACAAAAACAAGCAGCAGCTAGAAAAGCAGCCTCCGGTATCCAACAGAAAAGGCTAACTTTAAAAAGACAGTCTACCAAAAAGCCTACCACCCTAAGTGAAAATGCAGAGGCTTTGCCATCTGATGACATTCCAAAATCTCTTAAGCCTTCAGGATCTTGAGATAAACAATTTGCTTTCAACAAATCCTCTAACTCCCTGAACATGTGATCCTTTCTTCATCTTGGAAGTTCAGGCTTGCCTTATCCCCACTCATCCAGTAAAGAATAGGCACTCTGCTGCGTTTTTCAGAAGCTTACACATAGGATCATTAACAAACAACTTCTAAGGAACCTCCTGATAGAGAGGCCAAGCACCTAGTATGCACAGCAGCAGGCTGGTTCTTGAAGGCAAAGGCAGATCCAAAGGCAGATCAATTACAATGGATTTTCAAATGTCAGGTTCTTAAGTGGAAATTTATTTTATATTGATATAAAAGGTCACATTCTTTTCTCCATTTTAATAATAAACTGTGTCATTATTTGCAATAGCATTAGCTATAGAAGCCACTGAATTCAGTGAGGCTCAGACTGTTCACCAGACTGCTGTGAGCTAGTCTCCAACACACACATCAGCTTTAACCTATTCTGTGCTGCACTAGCTGAGGTCAGCTGCACAGGGAATATTTTGTGGGACACAACTCCCCTGGACTCTAAAAAAGAGCAGCAGTACCACAGTACAAACCTGACAGTTCTTCAGTCAGTAAGGCAGGGTCTGCACAGAAGGGAGACCTCAGAAGGGCAGACATGCACTTGGCAACTGAGTTTTCCTCCCAGCTTCTTATCAGGATACAGGCATATAGCACACCAGAGAGGGCTTCATGTTTTCAAGAGATGCTGTTGACCAATGTTTCAGCTTTTGAATCTTGTTACTTCTAAAGCATTATTGCCATTAAACCTCATACAGCAACTAATACCTTCAGTTACTGTCCAGCCACATCTAAACTGCCACCGTTAACAAGTGCTAAAAATAGTTTTAGAATTTCCAGTATTTAACTTGCTTTCAAAAGCTTTGATATGTGAGCTACCTTTCAAGCTACTGGGTTTGTAAGTCTTATACATAGGGTAAAGAATGCCCTGAAGTACTTAGAGCTGAATAGACAACCAGAGCATCTAAGCTGCAAATGCTGCAGTTAAATGTAGTTTACAGAAAGCAAACTGCACACAAAGAAATTACTACTGGTGAATAAAGTTTCAATGTACCTGGTAGCTTCAAGTTAGAAAACATTAACTTGAGCAAAGACAGAAAAATTAAAGCAGCCCAAAGGGTTTTCATGTTTTATGCTCTAGAAGGACTCAAAGGCACACTGGCATCTGTTGAACAAAGTGACTTGCCCAGGAAATCTACAGGCCAGGCTATAGATACAATCACTGCCACAAGATGCTACAGACAGACACCTCAAAATCAGGAGCTAGTACAGACTGGGATTTCTGCAGCTCAAGGTTTCTTCTGCTATCTAGTAACCACTAACAGAAATAAAGGTATTAAACTTCTAATGAGAATAAAGATTGGCAGACTTGCAAGAGATGTCACTCTAGTTGTTATAGGTGAAAAGCTGGGAACAAATTGAGGTAAAGGAACAAAGTACTCTTCCAGCTTCAAGGTAGCAATCATTTTTAAAGGATACTGTAGACATGAAGCCCAAGAGGTGAAGTAATGTCTCCCCAGCATGCTCCCACTCCTGGTGCACATCCAGCTGATACACTTGTCATGACCTGTGCTGATAAGCCACTCTGATGCCAGGCAGAAAGTAATAGCAGACACTCGATTCTGGTGAGCTTCAAGAAGAAAAAGATTCCAGCTATTTTTCCCCAAAAATCAAAGTGTTGTGTACTTCCATTCTAATTCAGACAGACAGAGGTTGAAGATGGTATCTAGGCAATGCCTCAGGGAGATCTTTTAACATTATATTATACTTGCATCTAGGCTGAATGAAAAGGTTCTCGTAGTTCTGTTCAGGATTGGCCTTCTGAATAGCTTAAGTAAACCAAACCCATTACTCAGCTGATGTAAGCCTTTCTCCCAGAGACAGAGAAGCTGAGTTCAACCCGGATACCCAAGGCTAAGGAAGAGGCAAACCCTCAGCTTCCTCTGGTTAGCTCAGGACTTCTGGGAGCAATGCAACACATCTAAAAACTTGAATTGCTTTACTAAATGCACGTTTTCCTAACCCCTGAGAGCTATGCTCACATTCATAATTCTAAGCACCTGAAAGGATATCTAGTCCGTGGCATTCAAACTGCTTCCTGTGACAGCAACCAAATCCTACCCAGCTTTGTTGAAAACGCTGCCACTAAGCAAAAAAAAAGTTACATGTGCTTTAGAAAGAAGCCTCCCCCACCCCCCAAGATGCAAGTACTTCCCTTGACTGAATTGTCAAATCATCTCCCTTAGGATAAAGGGAGGTTTTGTTGCTTTAAGTACAAGGTCTTTTTCTCCCAAACATGAACATTGCTTCTATCAGTGTCAGGGAGTCACAAGACAAGCTGCACTTTGTTTTGCTACATAATCTGCAGTCTTTAGGAGCTTCCTTCAGGCCTAAAATATTCCAATTTTAACCAACAATTGAGTTTCGTATTTCTCTAAAGGATGTGCAGACAAATGATGAAATTAGTATCTCTATAAATATTAGAACAATCCCACAAACCTTATTTCCCACATATTGGAAAAATAAGCTCTTTTTCATCCCTGTTGCTCTCCTAGGATGACAGAAGCTAAGGATTCTTACCTTGAGCTAGGAGTAATCAAGCCCATTGATTACAAGAAGTAAGGAGAGAAATTGCAAATACCAAAATGCACCTTTAGAAAGCTCTTACACCAACACTCATGGAGTACAACTACTCTAGCTGAAGAGCAAAATCTGAGCTCACTAGTTCTGGCGCATTACACTTGCATGCTAATGATGTAGTGAACTTAATGACAATGACTACAACTTGGACTCAGCTGTCTGACAATATTTTTCTTATGGCAGTTATCCCCCAGCTAAGTGACAACTATAAGGTCAGTCAGAGTTAAAGCATATCTGGATTTGATTAATTTGTGACTGAGTCCAGTTTCCCAAGCACTGTAGATATCTTTCCTTTATACAAATGTTAGTGTAGATAGTGGTTAACAATTTACCTGGATAGGTCTTCACAAAGTTCATCTTATTAAAGTCCTCAGAAATATGAAACTCCTAAAAGCAAAGTGAAATTGTTAGAAGATACCACAGTGGCATAAGCAACATTGATACCCAAAAAGGAGCAGCAACCTCACAGACCAAAATTTGCATAGCAGCAGTATATCCCACAAAAAACAGGCAGCTTCTCAGGCTGGAGCAAAGCACACTGAAATACCAACTGTAAATATAAGGTTTTAAGTGAACTGAATTTTCAACAGGGAACATAATTTCAGAACTGAGTTTGCTGAAGGGAGATTATAGGAGGAGGTAAGATCTCATTTGTCTCCAGCAGGAGCAAACAAAACTGTATCTTTTAGTACTTAGGATATGTATGTTTTTGACTTTACAGTGGACAGGTTTAAGTGACAGTGTTCTCTATTTGATCCATTAGATTTAATGAAATTTTAGAAGTCTCAACTTGAAATTTCCAGTAATTATCACTAGAATTCTATGCAGTTCTTTGTAGACTATTCATAGCAGTTATCTGTAGAATCACTCTTTATGACACTCATGCAGTACCCTGGCTCCTTATGAGGCAGTTATTATTTTGACCTTATTTTCATACAGAAAGGAAACCATTAAAGCATCTGGGAGTCACAAGATTCCCCTCCTTTACCAAGGGAGGAAGAATAAAACCCAGTTTCTGTTCTGCCAAGTGTATGCTCTCCAAGACAGGGACAGCAATTACAGCAAGAGTATAAAAAGAGAGAAGAATTAATTCCCAGCAAGAAAAAAATATATGAACCCAGCCTCTTATAATTTTAGAGCTAGTGTTGAAATTTCTACAAGCAAATCCAGAGATGTGTGCATGGCAGGATACAGACAGATCCATACTCCTGGCCCGGGGCAAACTAACTGCAGTTCACAACCCCTGTCAGAGTGCCACCATGGCACTGTCCAGCTTACTGTACTCCCCTCAAAACTACTCCTTGGCAAAGTGTAATTGTCTGGGTCCACTGCTGCACTACTGGCTCAAGGGTTCACATCTAACCAGAAGAACCTTGCTTTGCAGTCCTCCCACATACATCTCAGCTGAACTGCCAAGAAGCTCAGCCATTTAGCAGTAGCTGCATTCCAAAATGAATGGAAAGAAAACAGACTACCAGCTGCCAGTAACACATGGACAATCTGAGCAATTCTAACCTACATTCAGGAGAAAAGTCACAACAACTTACCATGATAGCTCCATTATCCTGGCCAACAAATATCCGTCTGCTGTCATGATGATAAGCCATGGCAGAACATGGTGCTGTGAAAACAAGAAAGTACATTACAGTATTTAAATAGAGGTATTAGGCTGCACATGACTTTAATAAAAGTCAATTCTTTTACTCAGGACAAAAGATGTTTAAGTAGTTTGATAGAAACTAGTCTGCATAGCTTACATCTCTTGGAAAGACAGCTCAATTCCCATGTGTGAAGCTGAGGAACTTGACTACTGTAACTCAGACATACCAGCAGGAACAATATGCAAACAGGATTTCCTGCCACAACGTGCAACTCAGCAAGAGGAATTTTACACAGACTGAAAGCTGAGCATCAGCTGGTTACACTTAAGAACTTGAACTCACTAAAATTATCTCAAATGCAGCCCTGAAAGAGAAAAATGCACACCTTGGAAAGCTGAGAGTATTCTTATCTTTCAACTGTCAGCTAGTGGTTAGAAAAGCTCACTTAATTGGCAGACAAGTTACTTGCCATCATTTGAGGCACCTCCAGCTGCAGATCTACAATGATTTACCTGGTGAAGGATGTGGTTCTGACAGAACACTGCCACAGGTCTCACCTACCATGCAGCTAGTTTCAAATCAAAGTCTACACACAGCACAGGTACAAAACCCATACTATGCCTGCCCACCACTTACCACATCCGTGTTGTACTTACATGCCATGGTGTGATAGATGCTGGGCCAGTACTGCCCACTGTCTCTCTTCAGCCATACTCGGATTGTCCTGTGTCATGGGAAGAGCAGGGAGAAGCCAGCTGTAAGTGCATCACCCCTTGCATCTGAACCACTTCATGACCTGTGGATCAGCTCCACTCCCCTTAGCTTTTGTGCTACTCAAATATAACAGAGGAATGACATAACAGAAATCACAGTACTAAAATACTGGCTCTAACATAACAAGAATATTAGCACTAAGAATAGGCACCCTTGGATTTGGAAAAGTTTTCTTCAAAACTACTTATACATGGAGTTTCAGTAAGTATGAAATGGAAATACTATTTCAGCTCACCTCAGAAATTGCTACAAATTGCATCCCTTTACCTCCTTCTTGGCTCTGGTTGATATAAGTCAAATTCAAACTGCAGAAACTTTCTATCTTTGGCAGAGCAAACCACAGTTAGTTTATAGCAGATTAAGTGTCTGATACATTAAAAAAAAATTGCAATAATTTCATCACAGAACTCCAAACTTTTTAATTTTTACAGCATCTCTGTGTAACTCACCCTTCAGCAAGCCAGATACTGAATGTTAATAACAGAAGCATCTAATCTTCTTGACCAGCACATTACTGACATCTTCATCCTCAAATATTAAGAATCCATAGAGGACAGCATATCTAACTCAGTATTATTTCCTCTAAGCCATGCCTCTAACCCCTCATGTAGGAAGACAAAGGACAAGCAATGTTAGTTGCTGTTGGTTTGCACTGCTTCTCTGCCCTAAATATGATCAGGATGGATGAGCCAGTCAAACAGAAACTGAAAAGCTGACAAGATGACTTTGACAGCATGCTAAGATTCTTTATAAAATTGGCTTTAGTTTGCAACCTTCCAGAATCATCTCTTGGAAGGAAAGGATATGTAGTCTTGAGAATATTTAGCATTATACTACTCTGATGATTGTCAAATCCTGGGAGGAGGGATGTAAGAGTACCAGCAAGGAAGTGGAAAGCAACTGTCAATTAAAAACATTGCTACAACAGACGCACTGAAGGGAGTCTATCAAGAAGTTATGTAGACAGTGTCAAGGTTAATTCAAGTCCTCTTGAAATTTCCTCTCCAAACCATTGTTTGCCTTTTTGTTACTGTTTAAATCCAACTTCCTCATTCCTAAATGATCTGTAAATATATGTACCTGGACATACTGTCAAGAGGCTTCACTGAGATATGCTGTTCTATTTACTGTTAGCTAATTAAAGTTCTGGTATTTAGAATTCTCTAGAAAAATACTAGGGGACTGATTAGTTAGACATCATGTAGGATTGACAGTAAAGAGTTTAACAAAAAGAGCACAGGAGGGGACCAGTCTCTTGCACCACAACCAGAGCTTTTCAGAACTTTTATTGCTCAAGATACAACAGTAGCATCCTAATTTTGCAATCCATTTATAGCCTCTTCTTTAAAAGACTACTCAAAACTAAAGCAGACAATGCCCACCCTTAATGTATTACTTTTCAAAAACTTGAAAGCAATACAGCTGAGCATACACTGCCCAAAAACAATGATTTTCAGCTTTTAAATCAAGTTACTTTTTTACCAATTTAGAGGCATATGTACATTAGTCTAGTCCACTAAATATTTTGCAATAAGATTGTCTCTTAAAAGCTATCACTTCCTCTTTACAATAATCAACAGCCTGCCTTATTTCACTTCAGAAGAGCAGTTGCTATTTCTTGGTAACACAGATTATGTGAAAAACAGTGTTTTCAAGTCATTCTAATGATGCCAACATATTAGCACAGGTTAGCACCTATGCACTTTTATCAGCTTTTAAACTTGCTTTTTAAAGCAGCTCCATCATACCCAAACTGTTCCAAACATTCTCAGATCGTGGCTTCCACCCTTACTAATTCAACTCTTTCACTTCTAGGCAAAGTCATGTCATTATTTTTTACTTTAAAAAATTACACGATAAGTTATCATGGTGATCAAAATCATGCATTGCTGATTTTAAGCAGACTTATCTTCCTCTCAGTATTGCGGTTAACTTTATTGAACTAGAGTAAAGGAAGCAAAGATTTGGTTTTTGTTAAGAAATTATTTAATGGGAGTATAACTTCTGTGTTGATCATCAATAGAACAGTCCCTTAGTGAAGTTGGTCGGGAGCCTAAGCAAAGAGCTGCAAGTTAGCAAAATTAACTTCTGAAAGCTTCTTATTTTGGTTTAAGTAAGATTTAGACTCCACTTGCCCCATGCTTGCAAAGATAAGCTGTCAGCTTTATATCTAATTATATAAAGCTCCGACTGAGCAAAATTTGAAGATATAAATTTCATAGTAGTCAGCAAGTGAACTGTGCCAAAATGCCTCTTCTCCCTGATTCTCTCCTACAAACCTGTTTTTGTGATGCATCTCCTTATGTTAGGACGAACTGATTTGTGAAATACTAGTTCTTAAAGGACTAGAGAAGCCCTCCAGTAATGCTGCTCCCACAATCTCCTTCAACCACTCAATTGTTTTGTTACGACAACTGCCTTAGAGTCTTTAGCACTTTCCTCAAAACTTGGTCTTTATTTAATGGGGAATCCGGTGCTCAGTACCTGAGAAGAGCTGGCTACCACTCACTTCTCCTTAAGCATTCCTTACTAAGGGTCTAGAAAGACAGGGTTGTTTGACAGCAGTCTCAGTAAGGATGTAAAAGTGCTGAAATTCATTAAGGAACACCCAGAGATAGATACAGACTTTTTAAATTCTAGACTCAGGTCACTGAGAGTAACAGGAGGAAGCAAAACTTTTTTAAAAAGGATTAAAAATTACCTCCAAACTTCCCTAACACTCGGTATTGAATCAGAAGCTGCTTTCAGCTGGGCAGCAGGCACATTTATAAAAGCACAATTCAAAGGGGTTTTGTCATAGGATTTTTTAATATAATATAGAAAAAGACACTCGAAAGCCATCTTCAAGCAACACTGACTGGGGCCTTACCATTTTCTAAGAGTTTTTATTGTTCTCAATCGCTGTTTCATCTACAGAGTGAGTAAGCACCCAACAGTGTTGGAAGAAAACCTTGGGGTTAGAGACCAGAGACAATGCTGTGTTCCAACAGTTTGTGCTCCTGCTACACAAGCTGCCCTCTGAAAGCCAACAGCCAAGAAGGGAGAAGTGATGAAAGACCAACAGTCAAATTCAAACCTGTTCCAATACCAGCACTGCTGCAGGTTACTACACAGCTACACCAGCCCTGTTCCCAGCACTGCATCTTCCTAACTCCTTCAAACCAATAACTGCTTTCTTACTCAAAATCAACCACTGAACAGTTGTTTTCCTAGCAAGAACAGAATACTGCCTCTTTCCGGTAGTTTAACTGAATCCGAAATATTTATACTGTTATCAACCTTGTTCCCAAAACACCAATAGGA
This sequence comes from Toxostoma redivivum, assembly GCA_013397375.1. Taxonomy (NCBI): domain Eukaryota; kingdom Metazoa; phylum Chordata; class Aves; order Passeriformes; family Mimidae; genus Toxostoma; species Toxostoma redivivum. The sequence continues at coordinate 1,386,000 of VXBI01002221.1, read as the reverse complement.
ATCTGGCCTAATCACAGTGCAATGGAAGCTCAAAGACACAGCTGATAGTTTTTATCAAATTTCTGCTATAACTAAAACATGTTTTGACCAATATTAAGTTTCATAAGCAAAAACGCTAATACTGTACTTTAAGCAGCTACTGATGGTCACCAAACACCAGCATTGAAATGTGCCGGTGACTCCAGAGCTCCTGTTAGCCTGTAGTAAATACATCAGTTTCATCTTGCACTTAGGGTCTCGTACACAGCTTATCAACCCTCAGCATTCCCAGCTGCAGCTGGGAAACACTTGCCTTAGCTATTTGTCTGCTGAGGGACATACTGCAACAATTCCCAACATTGTCTTGCAGCCAGGGTCAGACAAGATGCCAACACGGACACAGAGTTAATCATCCTTTCCAGATAAGTTCTGAGAAAGCTTCACAGATGGCAAGTGTCCTGCTGAAAAATCCAATTGGGAAAACTAGCTCTTTGTCTTCTGCAGGTACTTTTGTTTCTTTTTTTATCTTTAAAACTTTTTTTAAAAATCGTAGGATTTTGTTGGCATTCACAGATCTACTACAACATTTTTTGTATCCTCTGAAAAAATAAAACCATTACTTTTCATTATAGGAAATATAATTTAAAATAGAAAGATCCGTAATGAGGAGTTCTAATGAGAGAATAATCTACAACACTCCCAGATAATGTTTGTGCACCAATGTTTTCCTCACTACCCAACTTGTAAACACATTCCTCTGACTGGTTATTATGAAATACTTGACAGCCTTAGCTGCATTAAGATGTAATAAAAAATACTTCAGCCCTGTTCTTAGTACACACAGCAGCTCTTTTGCTGCGTGTACTCTGCACTTTGCTGCCAGTAGTATAATCAGTTACGCAGTATTGACACCTACACCCCACTTGTAGCGAGCAAACAGGGGAGCACTGTTTGACAACATGCTGAACTGCAGGTGAAAGCTCTGATGTACTGTAGGAGGTATCCCAGATTAGAGGTAATACAGTGCAATGGTTTCTGAAAGTTTAAAGATTTAAGCAATTTCTCACAGTAAGGCGTGTAACACAAATTCAGCCACAAGTCCACAGACTCACTTGGAAATTACACACACCAAAGGTGGGCAGTGGTCTCTGCTCTCCTTGCCCAGGTCTGTATCTGACATCAAAACTTGCCCAGATAAAGATGCAGCTCCATCCTTGGCTCTTATCAGCAGTCTAAGCACGCAGACTGCGTAACCTTTGGCATTAGAACCTGTGTTTAAAAGCTGGCACTGTCTGCCACAGGCAAGCCTGTACCATGAAACTCTGTGAAGGCTGAGCTCTGATATGGAGTCTTAAAAATTACTATTTCCTCTTCTCTCCTTCAGGAAGCCCATCAAAGCAAACTGAACACAAACATAAACAATGACACCTAAGTGACTGGAAGGAAAGGAAGCTGCCCATTCCCATCCAAAAGCCATTATCCAACATGTACTGCACAAAGCCATCTCCACAGGAAGGGATGACATGAACCAACTAGACAGCTGATCTGTTTGCACTTTTTGACCTAAAAATAAATGCCTGAAAACAGTTCAGGTAACTGTGCTCTGCTGATTTTCAGCACTCATACCCTCCTATTTCTCACAAGGTCAAGCTTTTCAAACAAAAATTCATGCAAATATTAATGCAAATTTAGTTTTTAAAGTTTTACAGTATAACAGTAAAATTATCCCTGCACCAAGCTACACCTCAAAGAATGCACTTTTGTACTTTTAACATCGCTCTTTCAAACGGAGCCACAGTTTCTTAAGAAGCATCTCCCATCCCTCTTCACTTTTAAGAGTCGCTTTCCACATAGCACGGGTGAAATTCCATCTCTCGCTATACGCTGCAGACCCCTCACCACTCTCCTGGCCACAACCCTCTGTACTACCTGCTTCCTCCTTTCCACTTTCCCTTTATCTGAATAACTGCTTAACGACGTTACCAGCTTCTCTGGCAGACGTTTCACAAGCTATAGTTCTCAGTGCCGAGAACCAGGGTTCGACTCTGAAGACACCTTCCCTTGCAAGCGGACAGCACCGTGCTCAGCAGCTCATCACCCCTCTCCCCTCAGATCTGCCAACTCACTCCCTGAGTGGCTCAGAGAGAAGCAGGTTTGGGACCTGCACACCGAGCCATCAGAACGGGCTCGTTCCGACCGGAGCAGCTCGGGCAGCTCCAACTGTCCCGACTGGCAGAGGAAGCAGCGACACACTGCAAGTGTTCCAGCCAGCAGAGCGGAAGGCCGAGGGAAACATATTCCCTCGCTCCTGGTTCTGCTCACAACGTCTACAGGACCCATTCACACCCAGGGCGAGCTGTGCCTTCCGAGCTGATCCGCAGGGCCAGGGCAGCGCGCAAGGAGCACAGCAGCTTCTCCCGCCGGTGGGACAGCGTCAGCCCCGTGTCCCACACGGGCGGGCCGAGCCAATCCTCCCTCACAGCTGATGGCACCTTCCGCCCTGGCACCGCGGCTCCTTCCGCGATTTCCTACGGCTGCAGGTACGGCGTCCCTGCGCGCCTCCCGGCTAAGGCACAGCGCACACACGGATTCCCCTCAGCAGCCCCCGCTGCCTCGGCTCCCATCCCAGCCCCACGGCCCGGCCCTGCACGGCGGGGAGCAGGCCCCGGGTCACCTGTCCTCGCCGGCCGTGATGACGCCGTCCTCCTTGGGGATGAGGAGCGCGGCGCTTACGGCGTCCTGGTGCCCCTCGACCTTGCTGAGCAGGACGGGCCGCCGGCTCTGCGGCCGCGAGTGGATCTCGGCAGCCATGCCCCGTAACGCTGCGTGTAGCGGCGCCGCCCCGCCGGGCCGAGGTGTCCCGAGTAGCGGCGCAGCCCCACCGCGCCGATGGCGTCACGGGCGGGGGCGGGCCGCCGCCAGCCGTATTCACCAGAATAGAAGGGCCGCACGGGCCGTATTTCATAGAAGAGCAGGGAAGTCAATCTGGCGGCGTGGGCTCCGGCCGCCTGCCCGGGGCAGGAGGTGTCCCCTCCAGTGTCCCCTCGCTCAAACGCGGGTTTCTGTGGCCTGGGTGTGCTCTCCCATGGGCTCTGTCCAGGAAAAGTCGTTGCTGTGACCCCGGCTTAAGGAGCCCAGCCGCTGGCCATCCTCGCTGGCATGGGGCCACCGCAAGGCAGCAAAGGAAAAGCTGTTTCCCCAGGAGTAATTAACGGAGGGATATGGGCTGAGGCAGGATGTGTAGTCACAGGAAATACATTAGCTCCTTTCTGTCTGTTAAAGCAGCTGTAATCCTTCATCCTATAAATTCTTAAGCAGCTGGATTGAGCTGTTATTTTCTCTGTGTTCACTGCATGGGAATGCTGGCCACGTAGCTGGGTAACCAACAGCAGGATTCCTCCCCACAGTGCTTGGTTTTTGGTCTTATATCTGAAAAACAGCATTTGGATATAGCCAACACACACTGGGCTTAACTGAAAACCCTCACTGGGAGCTGGGTGAAGCTAATTGTGCTCTGCATGCCCCAGACAGAGCTGAGCCCAAAGAGATGAGCTCCAAGATAAGGTGCAGACAAACCTCCTGGAGCAGGGTGCTGGGGCCTGTAGCATTTGTTAAGCTGTCACAGACCATGTCACACACCTGCAGTCAGGGAGGATGAATGAGGCTTCCCCAGGATCCTGGGGGAGAGCAGCAGACAGCAATTATCTTTCCCCTGACCTGTTCCAAGAGAGGAATTTTGTAGCTGGGAAAGCCAGTAAGGGAGATTGGTTATACAGCAAAGGAAACAGAAACAGGAAGAATGGGTCCTGCTTGAAGCTTTTAAGATACATGTGGTTAAACACACTCCGATTTCCCTCAGTTTTTCCCTGCTTCTTTATTTTTCCTCTGTATTTCCAGAGTGACTTGATCACTGAGGACATGTCTGCCCTAACAAACCATCCCAGTCAAGACAACTTAAGCAAAACACCTGGCATAGCTGGGTCTAAAATCCTCCAAACAATATTTCAGGCCTGGACCACATTTGCTGTGCAAGGTTTCCCTGTGCTTGCGAATAGCAATGCAGTGCTTGGCCCAATGGCTACCTGTAGTCAGAATGATAATTTGTGATCCAAGCAGACACCAAAAGGCACCTTGTTGCCCAATGCTCTGGTTATTATTCCGACTTGTACACACCGATTCCGCTGCTTTTTAAGCCTGACCTGCTTAGCTCCTGCCAGTTGTCAGAAGGCTCTCTGCCCAAGGAGGGGAAGACAGTGCTCTCTACATACAGAGGCCTCACAGCAGGGATTCTGAATGAAAGTGCAGCTCCAGGATGGCACATCCACAGGGAAATGTTTTCAAGAACTACTATCCAAAAATTCTATTTGATGACTAGTGGTTATAAGCTCTTTTTAACCTTTCTCTCTTATCACGAGACATTCCCTCTGGCCTCATCATCTGCTACTCATCATCCTGCTGACCTTGGCTAGGGACGAGTGGCGGTATTTCGGACATGCATGCTTCTACCCGCTCTTCCGCCTGATGTCTGGGGACCCCCAGGAGGTCCCGCAGGAGCGGGGGATGTGCAGATCCCCGGTGTTTTCCTGTCCCGCCGCGCCCCGCTGANCAGGGGAAAATGGGGATGGGGGCAGGAGGAGAGGGGGAGAGAGGAACGAGAAGACACAGGGAGATGGGGACGGGGACAGCCGGATATGGACATATGGGCAGATAGGGACAGGGAGATGGTGACAGCAGAAGATGGGAAGAGGGTGATGGGGACAGTGGGATGTGGAATATGAGGAAAAGGAGATATAGGGTAGGGGGAGAGAGGAACAAGAAGATATGGGGTGATGGGGACAGGGGTACAGGGACAGCTGGATATGGTGACAGGGGATATGGGGATGGGGGGACAGGGAGGCAGAAGGATATGAGGGCAGGGGGAAAGGGAGGTAGGATATGGAACAGGGGGATATGGGGACAGGAGGACACGAGGAAGCTCTTGCTGAATCACTGCCTCGTGCAGAGGCCGGCCAGACAGGAAAGTCACCTGTTCAGCCCCTCTGTTTGACCATGCTGTTTAGAGGACTCTGTAAAGAGCTGCCAACAGGAAAAAGAAAAAAAAAAAACAAAAACAAACAAACCAAAAAACAGAACAAAATTGTTCAAATGCTACAATTTTGCCTCAGAATAGCTTTAGAGGGGCTTGGGGAGCTTTTCTTTGGTTTTGTTGTTGTTGTTGTTTTGGTTTGGGGACTTTTTTAAGCCCAAGGTGGAGCATTGAGGGTGGCACCACTCCTCAGGGGACTGACAGTGCCCTGTCCCCCCAAAGCCCCATTGCCACTGGGACAGCTGGCAGCCAGCCTGGTCCAGGGGCAAGAAGGGCCAGAGGTGGCACAGGGCTGTGCTTCCCATGAGCACACAGCTGCCAGCGAAGCCTTGACCAGGCCAATTGCAGTGTCCTCACCTCAGCCATTTCAGGAAGGGAGAAGAGCCCAGGTTAGTCAGATACAGCAAAAGATACAGTCCTGCCTTCCCCCTTCTCCACCACCTGTTCTGATCCCAAACCAGCCAGCACGCATTAATCTGGAAGTGAAACAAATGCTGCCTGTGATCCAAGGAGACAAACCCAGCCCTTCTGTCTAGGACAGGGTGGCTCACAGCCAGTGTAATTAACTGATGGCCACAGGCTCCAGGTGCTCGGTGCCCCAAAGAAAAATCATCTGATTCACTCCCTCTATTGCACAAACACCCTTCAGGAGGTTATACACTTAATTACAAGGAACATGGTGCATTAGGAGCCTAGATCCAGCATTCAAGGGAGATGCCAAGGATTTAGCAACCCAAAAAGGCTTGGGGAAGATAAACCTTGGATCAGGGTTGATTGTGCATTGGAAGCATATTGGAATGAAAATGACACTGTGTTAATGCTCAATGCATGGCACATGCATCCCAGACAGGGCCTAATCTTCCAGTCTGTATGAGTTATCGTCACCATGGCCTTGAAAGCAAAAATTAGCATCCCTGGGAACTTAAGCATTGTCCGAAGAAAAGAGAGGACAGCACAGCACTGGGCTGGCCATCCTGCTGTGAGCTGGCAATACATACCCATCACTACTCCAGCAGCAGCACAGAAATGTCATCTAGTAAGTGAACAGTGCCCACCTGGCCATAGCAGCAAGGCCAGAAACAAGAGCAAGGAGAATGCACTCTGTCACCAGCATCACCCTCTTGGGGAGGAGGGCAACTGCAGCTTCTACCCTTAGGTTCCCCTACAGCCTTTGACAGGGGCTGATCTCCTCCCAGGTGTCACATCCAATACAAGACCATCACAGCTTCCTGGCACCACAGTAATAAGGGAAATTATTAGACAAGTTTCAACCACTGCAGATATTGGTATTATTACTAATAAATGCACACAGTTTAAACTGGTGGGGCTAAGCTAAAGGGCTTTTAGCTTCTTAAAAGCATGACAGAGAGTTTTAAAATGTTGCTTACAAAAGAGGTATTTGAACTTCTTGCTCTTTTTCATCTTTATTAAGCCACGTTGCTGCTGGGAGGCAATGCATCCATGTTTTTAAGAGAGAGAGTGCTGTCAGAAGAAGGCTGCCAGCAGAGAATGTGCTGTGATGCCAAAGGGTGAACAGCCATTATCCCTTTACACGGGCTGAGGAACTGGCCCTTTCCTACACTCTCCAGTCTGTCCAGCAAATAGGACTTGAAATCAGTGTTAATGAAATGTGGAAGTTGTAAAAGAAAACCAGCCTTTTTAGAGCTCTCTAAAGTTAGAAAAACAAAGCTAAGACATAATTTGGCAGATTAATAGCCTGCTATTTTACCTGTTAATTACTTCATGACTAACTACTTTCTTCATTACATACCTGGCACAGGAAATGTATGGCAAGGTTTACCAAACTCTTTTTTCCTACTTATACTCTAGACTAAAGCAACTGTAATCACAAGCATTTTCCACAGTCATTCCCTGTCCAGGGTTTCAGTCTCAGTGCTGAAGAGCAATCAGTCTCTCAGGGCTTTCCACCTCAGAAAAGTTTACAAAGGATGTGCTTTTAAAGACTGAGAAACAGGCATCTGTAAAGATCAGCCAGGAAGAGCGGACAATGAGACCATCTGAGCAGCAATTCTGCATCTTCTGCTTGAAGTTACCCATTCATTATTATAATAAGCTAAGCTTTGCACATTCATGGTCTCTGCTCTTCCTTGAGAATGGTCCCTTCCCAGCCCTCCTACCCTCAAACATCGAAGGGCTCAGGGCACAAAACAACCTCAGCTTTGCCAGGATGACTATGTTCAACTGGGAAGCAGTTGGGAGTAAAGGAGGAATAGGCTGAACCAAGCAGCATGAACATTCACCTTGGCAGTCCTAGAAATCAAGATGACTTTGAAAAAACTTAACATGCAACCTCTACTGACTGCAATCAGATTCTCGAAAGCCTTTCAAGAGCAGCTAACACACTGCCACATTAAAGGTTAACAGATTACAGTAAACACCCCTTAATGTTAAAACATCACATTGAACTCATTACTCTGTCAAGCAGGACTGAAAATTTGATATTAATCAGCTCCTGGAATGGAAGAGCACAGTGCTTTTACAGCACTACTAAAGTGGAAGTTTTCAGCAGCTAATCTGACCCTCACCTTCCAAGACTTTTAACTCATTTCCCTTCACCCTGAGCTCCTCTACCCAGTTTATAGGCAAATACCACCAGCATCTTAGTTCAAACCTGCACTTGAACTTTTCTTTTCCAGCACTGAAAAAAAAGAAAAAGTGCTGCCTAGGAGTAGCAGAGCTGAGCTCCTCTTTTTCGGGTCACCCTTGTACTGCAGAAGACTGAAGCTCACCAGGAATATCACTACATGTGGCATTCCCCCTCAGTTTGCTCAGAGCTCATATTGGGCAGGTAGTCCTGGCTCCAGCAGACTAAACAATTTTACTTTTGCCAAGCCACCCTCTTCATTGTCCATTTTCAGGGAAAAAAAAATACCCAGTTACTCACTGTTCATGCTCTAAAGCAATCATCTTATTTTGCAAATTATTTCAGGACAAACAGAAGGGAGTGACAGTTGTTTACACAGAAATTGTGCTAAGGCAAACCTGAAAGCTTATGTCACTGCATTTTTTTCTTGTCCAAACCTAATACCAAACCTGCTTGCTGCCCAGAGCAGACAGTGCTGCTGTGTGTAAATCCTGTGGGAGTTCACCTTCAATGCCAACCCTGTAATATTTGAATTTTTAACACAAACATTAAATAGAAGCAACTGGAAAATTAATTCTCATATTGCAATTTTATTTTGATATTGAAACAGCAGCTGTTACTCTGAAATACAACCTCAGACTGCTCCAGAGTCCAAAGATGACATCTTGCACCCCAGTAGTTAAAAAATACAATGTGTGCATGAATTAAGTCTAGCTCAGGTTGTGGCTCCGTAGTTTCTGCAAGACAACATTTTTCTATTCTTGCAGGACAAACTGTACCCAAGACAGATGCAAGACAAACCAATGCAAATGTCACTGTAGTTGTTACAACCCAGTAATTATTTTGTTGTTACTTGTGCTCCTTAGATCCATGAGAAGCAAGGAACTGAAGACAAGCATGGCTGGGTTAGCCAGGACAGCTCTCCTGCTCAGGACCAGGATCTTTAGTTACACAGTTCCCATATTTAGTTATTTTTTGTTTGTTGCTTTTGTTTTGGGTGGTTTTTTTCCCTTCCTCACCTGCAGGGTTCACTTTCTCTTCAACAAGACAGAAAGACAATGAGGCCATGCTAGTTTCTCCATTCATCTATTGTAGCAGACCTAGCCCACAGCATGCAGCAGGAGCACCCCTTTCCCACCTTACATGGATTGGGTGGTAGGCAGCTAATACACCCCATAAAACACCCTAAGATTTATTCTTCTTGATGATTGCAGCGTTCAACTCAAGCAGGAAAAGACAGGCAAACAGACTCGCTCAATATCTGACAGCATATTATCAGCTCTCAGCCTGGGGTTTGGACTGGCCCTGCACAACACATTCAGGTATTTTCAGCTGGAAACTTTTTCTTTTCATCTTGTTTTCTTTCCTGACCAAGAGGCTACACATTCATTCACCCTCCACTTTATGGATACATGCTACAGTCATCTACTTCCAACCAGGGCTGAGTCTGCTGGAATTTCTCCCCTGAGACCAGCAGGCTCCTTTCCCCATGAGTATGCCCTTCAGAGCTGCCGAAGATTTACCTCACCCACCCAAATACCTTGGCTGCCACAGAAGCAGTACAACAAAGAACCATCTGTGACAAGCCAAAGGGATTTACTGCTTATCTTTTGGAAAGGGTTTTGCACTCAGGAGAGTCCTGCAAGGGGCATGAAGAGATGCCCATGTGCATATAAACTGCATCACAGGAACAGGAGGAAAGAACCCAAGAGTGCATTGAGATGTCCTCATGGAGCAGTTTTCAGCAGTAACTTGGGCATACCAAAATAGAGTTCTCTTCAGATACCAAACGTATGGATAAATTCATCCACAGCAGAATAACTTCAAAAAACATCATCAGAAAGAGGGACTAAAACAAACAAGCAAAATCCAAACAACCGAACAAACTCCACCACAAAAAAAACAACCAACACCCCCCTACACACAACAAAAACGTCTCACAAAAGATCTCCCTCCTTTCACCCTTCTTAAAAGTAAATCTCAAACAATTACACAGGGCTCTTGGACTCCAATATCTATCAGCACATCCACAATCCACAACACTGACTGTTCATAATGCAGTTTTATTTCTTTCCTTTGTACAAAAACAAATATAAAATTTAAATCCAATAGAAAGTGTATACTAGCAATGACAAGTTTACATTACAATGAGACAGAACAATGCGATGTGTATTGAACACCACATTAGTTTTAAAACTCTCAGTGATACATGCACTATATAAAAACTGCTAGAACTTTTACTCTATTTCTACCAAGAATATCCAGGTACCAACATACTCAAGAACCAAAAGTAATCTTGATAGGTGGTATCTACAAAATTAGACCTTTTCCACACACAAGAAACCAACATTAATAGAAATGTTTATCATTCTTTGTTAAAATCCTCTCACAAAAAGCCATACATAAAATTCTTAGTAGATACAGAAAAAGCTCAGAAGCTGTTAGCATAGGTAACCATTCAGTAGTTTAGAGAATCTTAGACATTTTGAAGAGATACTGTAGTTTTCAATCTGTATTTTCCCCACAAAGCCAGAACTATGTCGACTCCTGTTTCAAAACCTAGTCAGTGGTTAAAACTAGTTCTTGAGTGAAGTCAAAGAGTAGTGTACAAAATATTTAACAGAACAGGGGTGTGCCTGTTTACTTCTTGAAGAAAGTCTTTTCCACATTCAGGGTTTGTTTATTTGTCCCATAAACAAGATTGTACCTGAGGGATGAAACAAAAACAAGGATTACCATCATCTGTAAATAGAGTTAAAGTTTTCCATGAAAGCATTAAGTCCACAGAGCACAGCCAAGCCACCTCGTCAGTCTTGTCCAGCCTTGCTCACATCTGTGAGCTCAGGGAAGTGCATGTTTGGATATGTGGCCAGCTCCTATTTCTAGAGACACACAGCCCTGTTGATGCTCTGTGGAGCCTTGGGCTGGGGCCTGCTGCCAGCAGCCTGCTCTTCCCCCCAGTGCTGGCAGCAGCACCTTGTTCCCCACTAACTGACATATTGATCATACACGTCACTGCAAGAAGGGCAATGCTGCTCTAGGAGAGTCACCCATACTGCATAGAAGCATGAACACTACATTGGTTACACTCGCTTATGTTCAGAGCAGGCTGGAGCAGCACCCTGGATCCCCAACCCCCAATTCTGCCTTGGCCCTCACTATCTGACTATCCAGAAATCTGGGCCCTATTTACCAATTCAACAAAGAGCTGTTTCCTCTGCACTCAGGGGAATTATGACTGTTAAAGACTCTTCTTTTATATCCACAAACCTGCCATGCTTGTTTCTGTTAACTTGACAGCCAAAATGTAATTTTTCCCTGTTCCAAGTTGCATTACCAATAAAATAATCTAAAACTAAAGGCATAAAAATGCACTTGCAGGAATTTTTTTTAATAGTTATTTGGCATAGTGACTTTTGTCACTATTACATAGTTGATTACTCAACTTCTAAGCCAAAAAAGTACTTACAGATGGTGCTTACCTGTAGGATTGTGCCGGATGAAAAATACAAATGGTCTGTCTACTATAAACCAAGGAGGGGACGACCTGGCTATTAAAATTGCAGCTTGCCAAAAAAAAAGAAAAATTTTAGAGTGAAACAAATCAAGCATCATAATGCATTATATACTCTATTGAAGTAAAGTTTCCTTGTAGATATATACATGCATGTGTGTCTATATATATAGGCTTAAATTGGTGCAGACAAATGCCTAAAACATACCAACTTGGACATTTAAAGCCACACAGGTCACATGTTATTCTTACAGGAAGCATTTAAAGAGACGTAAGACCCACAGAGAGCTGGAAGTCTTTGTTTGTCACCCAAAGGCTGCAGTAGCTTACTCCTCTTTGTAACCTGGATAGCCAGAACATGCTATCAGTGGCCTGATATAAAGTCTAAGCTATGAGAAGACACTTCTCTAGAAGTAAGCCTGTTAATATTTCTTACAGTGATCAACACCAGCAAGTTGAGATTTTACTGAGAAATTACTTAAAACCCATTAACTGATATGAGTCTGAGCACATTGCTACAGTGATCTCCAAGTGGGCTATCTTTGCCTAGTGCCATAACCTTCTAATGAAATTTTTCCAAGTCTGGCAGTTATTAGTACAATTGCTTACTTGTTGCTGCAGAGGCTTTGGTTCCATCTTCACTAACTTCAATTTTTGTCTTTTGCAGAACATTAGATACATGAAGACCTTCTGTTCCTGAAAAACCCAAGGAGAACAGCACCTTCAGTAAAACTCAGAGTCTTGAAGTACTTTGTAGCTAAGCAGCTCTGTCAGCATGGCTCAGAATACTAAAAGCTGCTACAATCCTGCTGGAGTCCCAAAGCTGCAGTGCAGAACAATACCTTTCAATACAGTCACTAAGTGAGTCATTACAAAAATAGGGAATAACTTATCTTACTCCTCCTTCCTCCCCATTTACTAAGTTTTCTTATTGATGGTTTAAGTTAGAAGTGCTCTCATGCATTTTTAGTTTTAATTCTAAAAAAACTGAAAAAAATTTGGTATCTGAATTTAAGTTATACTCCCATGTATCTCAGTGTCAGGGAAAAAAAAAAAGCACTTAGCAACATACCTTGTTTTCAGTGAAACACAGGAATTTGTTTTCAAATTAAGCCAGCACAAGGTAAACTTTTTTGTTAGACAACTCTAGAAGCTAATCAGGATTTTAATGAAAACAGAGAAGATAAATGACATTTTACAGCCATGAGTTCAAAAGTGTCGACACCTCATTTCCAGATACTAATATTTACAGCTCTGAGTTGGTTCAGTCCCTTGAAGTGTGAATATTTTCATACATGCTTTCTTACAGCTCAAGAAAAAGTCACTAAACATACTTCAGGGAAGGTTACACACTGTAGTTGCAGTATGTACTACAGACTAAGGTATGGTATTGTTTAAGCCCTGCCAAAGATTTCAGACAATGCTCAAGACCCTCAGGTTGCACTATCAAATCTTACGAAGCTGACCAGCATGATTTACTGTTGTAATGTAAGATAAGGAAGAAAAAAAGCCACTGCAATGCTGAACAGAAGCAAGCAGTTATGCCTGGCTGGCTACAACATAAAACCAGCTCAAATGTCATGGCAACACTTAGCCAAGAGAAAGCAGACAACTGCATTGGTAAAGCAGCACTTTATTAAGCGCTAGAAACCATGAAGGACCACCATGAATTAAAACAAAAAAACCCTTACTTGTTATTTTTGCGAAGTTTGCCTTTGACTGGTCAAACATATCTGTAATACCAAGTGCTTGCAGAGGTTCCTTTAAGTCTGTTTCTGCTTCTGCTGTAAATCTGGTTGGAACAAAAAAAGAATGCATAAGTATTATGCAGGAAAGTGACCTGAAGTATTCCTTCTCCTGTATCAGATGAGGTACATATAAATAACGCCCCAAACACTCCTGGAAGAAGGAATGGATTATGTAAGTACTTACTTTGGTAAAATAACCTGCACTCTTTTTGCTACCATGGTTGTCATCCAGCTCCCTATTGTTTTTGTGCTGATGTGGGGGATGATAGCAGAGAGTGGCGTTGTGCTTTCAGTGGGCAGTGCAATCAGCATGCTGATCATTTCCCCATGGTATGGCAGCTCAATGATGTTGTACCACAGCTCATTCGGGGTACTTGTAGTGCCTAAAAAAGAAATAGAAACAAGCAATCCCAAACAAACTAATGAGCCATAGCCATTAGTTTATAGCCTTAAATCTCTACCTTAACACTACTGCTAGAAGAGTCTGTCAGGAAAGCTTTGCCCACATCTCAAAACCAACTCTGAAGTCCCAGACTTCCTGCTGGGCAACCCTTCAAAAGGCATGGGGTCTGTACTGATGCTGGTATGACATAAAACACAGACAGGATGACACCATGGAGCAAACACTCATTTAACATACATGCTGTTTCCCAGACAAATCTCACCAGCCCAGTGCAGCAAGCCAGCTAAGTTAGAAGTGACCAGATCTGTGAATTAGCTGGATCTCTGCTTCAGATCTCAGCTGTACCAGAACCAACTGTGAACTGAGAATAAAAAAAAAAGGCAAGGAATAGCAGCAGACTATCTTTCCAAACTGAAGAGGATTTTGCAGACAAGCTTGTTCCTCCAAGAGTTATTGCAAAATCTCCTGGTTCCTGTCTGAAGGAGTCTGCCGCATTTGCTTAATTTTCTTGCTTAGTAAGGATCTGATTAGGAAGCAATCTGAAGTGTTTCAAGATAGTGGGAAGCAGTCACTTGGAGAAAGTGCAAGAGGCCAATTAGATGAGATGGAAGGAGATAGCAAAGAATCCAAGTTACGGGAAAACTGCCTTTGAGACACCCTCTCCAAGCTCCCTTTGCTTACTGTGGGATTTCTGGCATGTGGCTGGGAAGCAAATGTTTTTCATAGCAGTTTCAAGTTAAAATTTGCCAGTTTACCTACAGACAGTATTGCAGGCAAGCTTTTAGGATAGCAGCAAGATCTTATTATCTTTCCCCTTTCTTCATCTAAATCTGTACTTGTCAGCCCAAGCTGAAAATCAACAACTTCATTACAAATTTAATCTTGTTGCTAAGACCATGAAACCTGCCCTAAACTCATATTGCTACAAAACTGGCAGTACTGCACCTCTGTTTTGCAGGAATCACATCAAAGCTGGCAGTTTCACTACTCCTTTTATTATGGCAGTGGTTCTCAGGCTGGAGCCTACAGATCTAACACTGGTTGCAGAAGTCAGCTGCAGGACAGTCACACAAGGCAAACTGTCCAACAGGTAAGTGCTGCTTTCCTGATTTGCTACATGCTGTTATTACTAAGGCAAACTGAACAGAAGAGGATCTCAGCTTCAGTCAGTTGATGGGACTGAAGATACTTCAGATATTTAAACTTTTAATGATCCCATTGCAAGCATAGATTCCTGTGTTAGGAAATCTAGAGATACAAAAACTCCAATGAGTCCCCAGCAAATGAGTAACTCAGGAGTATTTCTTTTGTTTCATTCTAGCCTTAATAGTTTGTCTAGCTTAAACACAGAACAACATAATGGATATTATAACCACCATCAGAAGTCAAAAGCTTTCAAGATAATAGTCTTGCTAAACCCCACCTTAAGTTATGAACTTCTTTGAAACTCCAAAATTAGTATATACTGCAGTAAGCTTCCCTACCTCTCCCAGCTCACACTTTCAGCAGTTAAAGCATTACATTACATCTGTTCTAATATACATGTTTGGGACAGTCACAGCTGTTTACTTTAACGTAAGTCTACTAATAGTAGTTGAGCACTACCAACAGTAAAACCAAGCATTTAAAAGCACAGCATGTCTTGGTTTTAGATTTATAGCAAGCCCCATTCCCAGGCCTATTTCTCAGACCATATTTAGCACACATGGAAGGAAGTAAGTTCCAGGCAGCACTTCTTAGAAGGATGCAACACAAGTTTTTAATCAGAGCATCCATCTTACTTTGACCACTAAAATCCCCGTAAGGCTGCAAACTGGAGCTCTGAAGTACATTGTCAATCACACCAAGCTGCTGGTGTCAGCTCTGAGAGTCTCTGATGGAAGCCTGGCAGAACCTGCTGAACTTCTTTTCACTTGTGACTCAATCTGAAGAGCAGTTTCACACCTCAGGAGATAGAGCCAACATTCTAACCCAGCTCCTCTGGCTCCCATAGGACTGGAGACTGTGCTAGTCCCATTTCTCTATCTGCAGTAAAATATAAACTCCAGTCTCTCTCAAATATAGCTCACCACCAGGTAAACCTCTACCATTCTGCCTGTTGGCAGCTTTCCTTTATTCTCAGCCCTTATAAACATGTATTTTTCTTTCTTACAGCAAAGCTCAACTAACATGCAAATTTCTTAATTTCGGTACTTCAGACTTTCCCTTTTGAAGGCAAAGGATAAGGCAATACTTGACAGAACATCCAGCCTTAAGGCAACTGTTAAGTACCTTGCCCAAGCCTCAGCAGCAAGAGACACTTCTGCAACACAATCCATCTATATAAGCTACAAGAAGCAACAGCAAGCTCTTGTTTCAGTTCAAAAGGAAAAAGCAAATTCGACACCCACTGTCGGTGGTAGTGGGAGTCACTGAGCTTACCACAGCGGAAGATGGACAGCTGGGACAGCATAGGAACCTGGTAGGTCTTCCCATCAGCTCCATAAAATGGGCGCTTCTTTGTATTTTCAGGTCGAAATCGTGATTTCCATAAGCCCTTGAAATACACAGCATTCACTAAAACCAGTCTGGTCAAACTGCCTTCAATATCATCTGGAGCTACAACCTGATCAATCATACCTAGAAGAAATAAAGGAATTCTTGAGTGTTTGCTGTCGTTAACACTGGCCAACTGTTTCTGAAGACCCTGACACATGTATTACTTCAGACCCCTTGACCAGCAAGTGTGCCAGCTCCTCATGGGAAAATATATTCAAAATTCATAAAGCCAATGGTATTCGTTGTCAAAAAGTAAACTTCTGGGATAACTAGAAATAAAAATATCTTGCTAACTGATAGCCTGATGTTTTAACAACAATGCTCTACCCTTTCCAGCATGTAAGCAGATCTAAGGCTACATGGAATAGTTTCAGCTGAAACACCTCCCCATTCACACACTGCTTGCAACATTGCTATGCAAAACTGGTGATGTGGTCAAGAAGGAATTTGACAGCCTTATTTCACAAATACCACATCCAACATCAGTAACACACTCCTCACATCCAGGAGGGACTTGTTTTAGCTCCAAAAGGTACCAAACATAGTTCACCTAGACTGGGAACATGCTGCAAAATGTGATCTCCGGCTTTAGCATATGTAGGCTTGACAATTGGTTCAAGAGGCTTGAAGCATGAGGAGTTCTTTCAAAGCAGGGTTAGTTAAGAATCCTCCACTAAGTGTGAGTCCTAAAAACAGGGTTATATTTTAGGACAGTTTTGGGCAGTCAGAGCAAGAAGCTGAACTGCCCTATAGCTTCTCGCAAGTCTGATTCACTGAGTAAAACATCATCTGCTCTGGTTTCAGGCAATCAGAGTTGCCTGAAAGCATCTATGTTTGAGAAAGCATGGACCCAAGACAACTGTGCTTGGATTTCTCACCAGTTACATGAATGCAAAGCTGCTCTGATCTCATGGACAGATGGACACACACCCCAAACACATCCCTCCAGGCCACCACACAGGCACATCTACTGGGACAAGACTGCTGGTTCCTGACCCACCAGCTCTAAAATATCACAATAATGCCAGCTAAAAGACAATTTAGAGCTGCAGAACAGAGCTTTCTCTACTCCCTATCTTTCTCCAGTATTTCCATCTGAATTGGAGGTCTCAGACACCACCCTGCCATGCACAAAGGCACTCATCAATACTCACCCCTTGTTTCATTTTTCACCCATTGGTTGATGGAATCACTTGCTGCATTTGGGTCCTCGAAGTCCACACTCTTGACACTGCACTGAAACACCTCTTTGTTCCTTGTAACAAAAGGCACTTCCATTTTAAAGCCACTCTTTGCAAACACTGCATTAGCAATTGTTACAATGTCTTTATTCTTTTTTGAGACTATCAGCCTGTTTATCTTCTTTAAGGCTTTACCAACTCCTAGTTGGAAAAAACAGCAAGTTTAATTTAGAATGACATGATAAACCAACAGTTACTTTATATGCAACTATTAATGACATGGAAAGTCAGACATTAAGTGCTGGACTGGAAAAGGAAGACCAAAGCAAGCAATCTGAAAGGACTTCCAAAATACCCATTTCTGATGTCTCATCTGCGTAACGCTACTGATTCCCAGCAAAAACATGAACCTCCACTACAATGCCTGCTGCACCTCTAGCTGTCTGCTCACAATGTTACAGACAGGACTTGGGATTACACTGATGTTCAAATATTAGTGCAGAGCTACAAATCACGCTCTCCACAGAAGAAATTGTTCCAAAAATATTTCATATCATATAAGCCAGGTCCCTTGTCAGTTCTGTGACAATAACAAAGAGTCAAAGGGTCAGCCTGCTCACTCTGAGAGCTCTGCAGGATTTGCATAACAAATGGTCTGAGCCTCAGAATGTAAAGCAAAAATTGTTTTCTTTACTTCCTTTACTGGACAATAAAGGAAGCTGTCAAGATTTTTATAATAAATTTCCAGGTTGAGTCTTAGTTCCCTTAAAGACTAAGTCCTGGCCTAAATCAGCTACAAGCAGGAGTTAATCTCTTAACACACGAGCTTGCCTCCAAAAAAAAAGAAAGGGGAAAGTAGTAGGTTCCAGTGCTTAGTCAAGATCCTTAGGACCCGAAAGCAGATTGTACGAAGTGCCTGCTAGCTCCTTCACTGTGTGTGAGGGAAAGCATATGGCAGCACAGAAGAACTGCTATGTTCCAGTTCCCCTGTGTTATGCCTTTATCAATGAGTGCTTGTCTACACAGGGAAGCTATTGCC
This sequence comes from Toxostoma redivivum, assembly GCA_013397375.1. Taxonomy (NCBI): domain Eukaryota; kingdom Metazoa; phylum Chordata; class Aves; order Passeriformes; family Mimidae; genus Toxostoma; species Toxostoma redivivum. The sequence goes on along the minus strand of VXBI01002221.1, from coordinate 1,367,907 downwards.
AGGCAGGCAACTTCATGTTCAACTGTGGTATCAAACAGCATCATTGGGTGGCTGTTATTAATGGGTTCCCTCTGGTTCACAATACAATTTGGGCAGAAATATTTCCTGACTACTTTCTTATGTAGACAAACAAGAGATATGAAAGGAATAAATTAGTTCAGAATTATCCTCTTAGCTGCACGTAAGAAAAAGCCTCAGATGGCTTTGCTGTTTCATGTATCACAAATGCTTTAACAGCACCACTGGTATGAATTTCTACATGTACACTCTCCATTATGGGCAAATTCTTTTGGAGAACATACCATAACAGAGGTTCTCAAACTGTATTCTGTGAACCACTGGTGGTCCACGGAGCACTTGCTGGTGGTCCGGGGAGAGCTGGCTGGTCTCATGATGCTGGCTCTCCTCTTTGCTTCCAGCTGCTAAATTGCATTAAAAGACAGCTAAAGACAAATTAAATACTTTTCAACTATTACCTTTCCAAAGAAGCAGTTACTACAGTTGCCAAAGGACTTTAAGGTAGCCATGAATAAGAGCAGGGAAAACCTGTGCAAAGACATAGGAGCATCCCATAACAAGTCTCCAACCAGGTATTGGCTACCTTCTAAGGTGTTTGAGAACCTCTGTGACTCACAGTTAGTATTAGGAAGTCTGAAGGCCAAATAAAAACAGTTGATATAATGCTTTAATATTTTTGCAAGTACTTAGATTTTGAGCATTCAAGTGTTCCTAGAGCTGATTATCCCATGAAGAGATTTCAATCTACATCATTTAGACGTTAAAGTGTCAAATCATTTTGTTGTACTTGAAATCCAGGACCAAAACAGCAAAGCAAATGAAGACAGGACATCATGTTATATGACAACACTGCTCAAGATTTAAATGTGCACTTACCTCCTGGAGGGTTTTCTATTCTTGGAAGTAAGGCAGAATGCTGGCACTAAGATGTTAAGTCTTGCTGGCAAACACTCACAAAAATAGCATGCAAATTAAAGCTGTAAGAATCTTCAGCCTACTCCCTCTGGAGGGGCAGACATTGGCAGAGGAATATGAACACAGATGCATGCAGTGTCAGGCACAGGCAAACAGAAATGGCTGTTTTAAGAAGAGGGCACTACAACTACACATACAGGGATTCTGACAGCAGAAACACACAAACAAAACTGAAGAGCAAAGTGAATGTATCAATTGTATGGTTAGTTTGCACTGCTTTCAGTGAGGTGCCAAGAAATATCCTCTTGCCCTGTTATCTATGGAGTGGAACATTAAAGGTTGTTCAGTACAGCCTGAAACAGAGTACTGCCACCTTCCTGCTTAGAACTAGCACTGGACGACCATCCACCCCGCTCTGGAACACCAATTTGGCAAGGACAAAAACAGTTCTAGCCAGGGCCCTGAAGTCATTAACCAAGCCACTTATAAGCCAGTTTGGGTATGTGTAAATGCCCATGCTCAAATTGCCAATTAACTTCAAGCATGTCCATTTTGTGCTTTGGTAAACAGAGTTAATTGGTGCATGATGCAATCTACCACACTTTGAAAGCCATCTCATACATCAAGAAGAGTCTGACAAAACACACCCAAAACCACCTTAGGATCACTGACCATTCACACTGTATCTCATCATAGTCGTCAGCTGCTTCTTTGTCTTGCCATCAGCTCCCAGCTGCAACACCCCCAGGACTGAAGCAATCCCATGAGGAGAAACAACAACATTGTCCTGAGGCTTAGCTTTCACTATTTGATTGAAGACCTGGATTCCAACATCAGAGCTAAGCTCCTCCAGAGGATAAAAATTGAACTGGGAACATACAGACATTAAAGTCCCAAGAACAAAGAGGAGTGAAAAGTGCCAGTTCATGATTCCTGGTTGGAGATACCTGTAATAAAACAAGAGGGGAAAGTTAAGTCAGCTTTCACAAGTACAGCATTTTTAATATAAATTCTTATTTACCTAAAGAGCAGGCAAGTCTTGCACACGCACCACACACCATTCACAGAGCTCTGGCAGTGGAACTCACACCTGTGTTTTACTTACCACTATCAGGATTCTGGGTCTAAGGGTTTCTAGGTGCAGTGGTAATCATGACATAGCTAGATATCAGTGCCTATATAAAGGACAAAAGCCTTTATATAACCAAGTTAGGAGACTACCTCCCACCACACCCAAGTTCAGATAGTTTTGTGTTTCAGTTAAATGAGCCTCGGCATTCTATTTAGATTGCCCTTTATGGTAAATGAGTGCTGAGAAGTGTTGTGGTGTGGTCCTCACCCACTAGTATGTGATGCACAGTAGACCTCATAGACCACTTCCTGCAGTGAACAGAGGCATGTATACATATGCAAACAGACCTTCTGTTGTGGGAATTTACACCTGCCTAGAACAATAAGAGTTAGCTGCATAATTGCCATTCTCAACAGCGGGAATGTAGAGGAAAATTTTAGATTTTAAAATGCAAACGTTGGATTTGGATTTCAGCCTGTACTTTTCCATTTAAGAAAATAGAGCACCTAGTGGATACAGAATGAAGCCAACACTCAAAATGGCATATCGTCATTTGCAGGTCCAACATCTGACAGAACTCAGTATCATTACCCATGAGCTCCAAAGAATTGAAGTACAAGCAGCAGCAGCTGCAACATTTTGTTCAGGACCCTTCAGCAACTGATTACAGAGAGGCAAGCCCAAGTATCAAACACTGAACACTGTAACTACTGGGCTGTATGTCCTCCTCATGAAACTGCACTCAACCCTTTTTGTCAGGGCAAAGAGATACTTAGAGAAACATGCAATAATCTTCAATTTCCTTAAATTATGTTCCTTGTTCAAACATTTTTAAGACATTTCATTTGCACAGTTAACAGCCCTGACTTCTATTTCCAGACCAGCCAGGAGCCTGTTCCCTCACCAAGCTGACTTCAGAAGAAGGGCTGCAGAAGGCGTACAACTGAATGAAGTGTTATTTGAATAACACATGCAAAACCAGGTCTCTGCTGCCCAGGAGCCCCCTGTGCAGCAAGTGTGGCACATTTATTGTCGTAGATGCAGCACCCCAGGGCACTGGGGTGCAGCAGAGCCACAGCCTTGTCACTGCCAGCCTCCTCCCACCCACCCCAAGGAGCTGTGCCATCCAGCCTACCTACGCTGCGAGTTCAAACCATGCTGGAGCACTTGACTACCAGAAAACCAGCTGGTGTTTGTACAGATTTGTTTAATCATCTTTTAATAGCATGTACTTTAACTGTGCTAAAACACTTGAAAGCGACAAATACAGCATTTCCACTTTCTTCTACACCATTCAAGGGGACAAAGTGGGCTTTGTGGAAGTTTGTCATTGCAGAATAAACCAAATGCTGAAAATGCAATAATGCAGGAGTTTAGATATCTTTCTGCCCCGAATCCAACTTTAGTATACTTCTGACCAGAAGGAACTTGCTGGACTGATTTAAGCTACACAAGAAAAAGTGAAAATGCTGTCCTACAAAGTGGGGTAACAGCCACCCAATAATTAAGTCTTGTCCATCAACCTACTAATCCCCCAGGCAGTTCTGAAGTCATTTCAGTGCAGTTATTTCCAAAGGAGCTTCATATCAGCCATCTACTGCAACTACTCAAGCTTAGTCCAAAACTTAGACTGGACTGGGCTAGCTGCAGCTGAGACTGTCAGTAAGAAAACCCAAGGACCACGGATATAGTTTGTGACCCCCTGAGGCAGGTTACATGAGCCACTCTTAGGTTTCTGTTGTACCCTTCATCACCAGCTACAGCAAGAAAATGTCATCGGGAGAGCCAACAGTCTGACAGGGAAAGTATACTTGCACTTAAAAAAAAAAAATTAAAATTGTTAAGGAATATTCTTCAGTGTTCTTTGATACTAACACAAACCATATGAAACCTCTAGTTTTGTTCTTAAGGGCAAGGATTGCTTCTCTCACAGGCAGAGACTGCACACTGATGGAGGAGGCACTCCAAGAAAAGCTACGTTTAGGGCTAGTTTCTAGGGTTTTCTCTGGAGGTTTGGTGACCATCTCTTTTCCCAAACCTGGAAACCCAAGGGGTAGTTTAAACAAATTCTTAATCCTGATATTAAGCAGACTTATACCTCTACCCAGTATCTTGGCAAAAAGAACTTCAAGGCCCTAAAACTATTGCAAAGTCTTACCAGATGCACTTAGAAGCAAGCAACGGATCATGTTGGTACAATACAGCCTGTTCCACACAGTGATGGATAGGGACAGTACCAGATAATCTCAGAGCACAGTTTGAGCTGCAATTTGAAAACCAGGCTTTTGACCAAGGCAGCTCCATCTGATCCTGACAGGAAACCACAGGAAACTGGGCTATTTTGAGGGCAATCTACACTTGACACACTATATGGCAAGAAGCATTCTATGAGGGCAAAGACAGGAGTAACACTTTGAAATCAAATAAAACAATGTTTCATTGTCATTTACCTACTTCAGCTGCACAAGCCTAACATAAATCAGACATTTCTCTTCTTGTCTTTCCCAGAATATATTGCAAGTCTCCAAGTTTTCTACTTCAATGGCGACAGTCTCTGACAGACTCATGGTGACAGCCTTGCATTTTCCCCATGACATGTGAAGCCTTGTCAAAACACCCCAACTCTGCTCCCAAGGCCACTGCTGAAGGATTTTGGGGTTTTTTGGTTTGTTTTTTTTTTTGTTCGTTTCAACCAATTACCTCCCACATCTGGTTTCCACAGAATTCTCCCTATTTGCCTAACCTCTCCCTCCTGACACACCATTAAGATGGGTTGGTCTCTGTTTTGGGGCACAATCTCTAGCAGATACCTATTCAATAAGTGAAATAAAGTAGTGCAGCGCTCTGAACATGGAAAAAGTAAAATCACTTTTCATCACAGGTTATGGAGCAGTCACTTCTTGGCCTGGCCCTGTTATGGCCACTGCATAACTTAACTAGGAAACTGGGGAGATAACTGCATCTTTGAGAAGTGGCATCCCTGTAATTTAAGTTTCCAACAGGGATTTCAGTAAGTTCAACTCCTATGCAGTTCAGTATCAAGAAGTGCTTTTGCATATCCTGAAAGAAACAGCTTAAGCACAGTGCTGGGAGAAGAAATCCAAAAGGATGTATGATGTGTAGGATGGAAAACAGCTGACCTGCTATACAGAATATCAACAAGCTTTCAACAAGCTTTCATAACACTGAAGCTAAAAGCTTAGTGATAGTTAAATCTGAATTTAATGCTTCAGAAAACCAAACAAAAAAATACAAGCTAGGCATTTCTTTGCCTATGACCTTTATATTTTTTACAGCTAACTAAGAAGGAGGAAAGTGTATAGGCGAATTCATTTACATAAATGTGGGCTTTTGAAAGATGCTAGATGAAAAAAAAGTCCCTCTTTAGGGTAGGCTGCCCACTTCTTAGACTGAGCACTTACAGGAAGGACAACATCCACAATTTAAACTTCTCAACATGCAATGGAAATAGTGTCACTAACCCAAATAAATGTAGCCAGCGTTATCATAGATTGCAATTTGTTATGCAAATCCAGTTCTTAACCCTAATGCTAGCGTTTCTGAGCAAAAGAGATCAGTGTCACACCTTTATCTATATGAAAGATGCCATTTCCACAGCAAGCACACCGAGAACTCAGCTCCCCCGCCTCACTGAACAGCACCACCCCAAGTCCTGCACATCACACTGAAGTACCAGTTATAACTATCTAACTGCAGAGCCTAGCCTAAGCCACAAAAGAATCTTTAGACAACTATTCCAGTCAGGCACAGAGCACTGGGTAAGGCAGAAGAGGAAAAGAGCAGCATGTCCTGTGTACACCGATGGTACTGTGCTGTTCCATGACAGATGATGAAAAGTCTTCAGGCTACCAATCTTGGGATTAGCTCAGCTTCACGCTGGTGTTGCAAACATTAACTCTCAGACATGCTGGGCAACTCTCACTAGGCTCAGCTAGTCACATCACCCTCACAGTACCTAGTTTAAATTTTTTTGATTAAATTATTATAAAGTAGTTATATCAACAAAGACGACACAATGCTGTCAGCCTTTATTTATAGAATGCTTGTTACAAAAGCAAAGTTATATTAATACAGACCGTTTAATCTGTGTCTAGAAAAACATTTGGTGGAACAGGGAAAAGTTATATCTTCAGCCCCAGGCACAAAAAACTGCTAACAATGAAGATCCTCCTACAGTAAAAAGCTAACTTAGGAAGGATTTCATTTTCAGAGAACCAAACCAAGCTGCTGCAGTCTTCCCAAGAGAAAGAGAAATTAGTTTGGTTCAAGATCAGAGGCAAAAACATGATCTGAAAAAATACCCGTATTTAATATATAAGTTGGAGAAAAGGCCTGTCCCAGAGGCTGAAGAACACTTTGCAGTGGATTGGAAATGAAATAATGAAGCATACATAGATTTTTAGATATCTGTAATGACCACACTATGAGACACCTCCAAGTGTTTATTTTGAAGCCTGACTCCAACAGCAGTAATGTATAATCCAAAAGGCTCCTTCTTGCAGTTGCAAGATTGATTCTGTAGTTTCTTTAAAGACATATCAAGCATAAGGAAGTTTAGATACCAGACTACACTTCTGTGAATATCTGTAACCAAACAGCAGGAAGCACCGCTAAAGGGACTAAAACCGAAGAGCAGTCTCACAGCACTGCTGGTCACACAGTACTAAGCCAAAAACCTCAGGTCTCCTGAGCCCACGTGGCAGGCACTGGGCAGCCTGTGTGACCAGAGAAATTCAGCCTGGAACAAACATTTAGGGACCTCTCCAAGTCTGAGATGTTGATGTTTCCATGCCACTGTCATCTGGGCTACTAATTTAAAAGTCTTATTTCAACTGACATATGAGCTGAAAGAAAGCAGCTTCACTTCAGGTCAGCTGAAGATTTAACCAACTCTCTTCAGCAGGACTGAATAAATACTCAAACCTGTTAACAGTCATTACAGGAGCTGGCTGAACACACAGCAATTGTTCCTCCCAAGAAAGGAGACCACTCTGGTTGCAGTGGGAAGGTCGTATGCAGGGTCTCGTTTTTCAGCTGATGCCCACTCAGGAAGGAGCATGGTAAAACACTCCAGCCTCTTGGTAGGCTTCCCCCACCTCACAGGTGCTCCTGACTCCCCTTTTGCCTAAGCCTCTTACATACCAAAGCCTTCAGCTTCAATATCCTCTCCTCATCCTGAACCCGAGTTCAGCCTGCTGAAGTTCTGGCTTCTTCCACATGACAGACCTGGGAAATGCTTCATCTTCCTTCCATATTTTCTGGTATGTCCTGAATGTTGGCTCTCCTTTTTCATCTCACAACTCCTTCTATTATTACTCAATACCTGGAAAGTTTAGTATATGCAGAGTGTTTCCAAGAAAGAATGAGTGCTAGGTTTTAAACAGCTCAATACTCACATTGCTCTGAAGAGGAGTAAGATACTGTCAACAAGATACAAACATAACCTGTACACAGAGACAATCTGGAAGTGATGGGGTTTTTTAAGACATTGGTCTGACCTCAGGCACAACAGCCAGCATTGCATGTAAATGCAAAGGGCATGGTACTGGTTCTGAAGATTTCCTCTCCCGACTGTAATCCTTTCTCTGCTAGTTCTATTTCTAGTTTTTAGTGCATTCTGGAAAACCTGTTCAGCTGTGTCCAACCAGCCTCCCCTGCCAAGTGGGAATTTCCCTGCAGAGCACCAGCTTGTAAAACCAGCTGGTCCCACATAGGAACTATCTCTTTTTCCAAGCACTGCACCCACATGAGCAGGAAGTCAGAGTTCAGTGCTTCTTTATGAAGAGTCCTGACCACCACCACCACCACTTTCTGGGAATTTCTGCTAAGCTTGAAGTGCAGCGAGACCAGCTCCATTTCAAACTGTCTATAGTCTCATGACTAGGATCTACAATTCACAAGCCAAACTAATTTTTCTCACCACTATCTATCTTCTACAGCATTTGGTGGTGGTTCATAGAAGTTAATTACAAAGATCAATTTCACATCATGCAAAGCTGACCAAACTTCACCACTGAGTTGTGACTGTACAACAACTACAGAGGCACTATTCAGAGTTTCAAGAACATAAATAGGCATTTATAGATCATTTGCTTTTACTTCTATCTCTCATTTATACATGATTTAAAAAGCCAAATTTAGCTCTGCTTCATGAAGCAAATACAGTTAACAGGGCAAGGGGGGCTTATGGAGACTATCATGGTACTGCCCAATTCTATCACCATTTTCAAATTTCATGTGTTCTCTTGTCACTGTAGGCTCAACTACAATTGCTAAAGTTTCTAGGTATTATTTATTCCTGTATTTAAAGCAGTTTCCACAGAATTCCCCAAGACATAGTATCAAGTCTTAGGGTATCAGAAAGATTCAAGAGAATTATGTTTTTAATTTACTGGTGTCCCTTTATTAAAGAAGTGGTTTGGTTGAGCTTAAGTTCTTTATGCAATGTGGGTATTTTAACATAATGAAGAAACAAGCATGGGACAGTCAGCTCATCAAGACTAATGCTGCAGAACCAGTTTCCCCAAAAGAGGGAGCACAGCAGTGTTTCACAACACCATGGGGAGGCTATACTCTCTTCTCTGGACTCATCCCAGTAGAGGGAACAGTGGTTCCACAATCATAGCATTTGCCTAAACTCAAGCTCCCACTTTTGGGGTTTTTTTTGTGCAAAGAAAGGCCTCGTGGAACCACAGTTCCCACATTATTGTACATTAACAATGCTCACTATGCAACCACAGGCTTGTTAGGAGCCAAAGGCAAGCCTACAGCATTGCAAGCTCCCATTAATAAGGTACAGGGTATTAATTCTTTGGCAACGGGCTATGTAAGTATAGATTTATGAAGTAAATAGTCCACAAGGTGCTGGACTAATGGCTGATGTTTTATCAGGTACCTCATCATCACCTTCACCCAAACCTCTGCTTTAGGATTTTACCATCTTTTCTCCCTTAAAAAAATACTAAAGGGAAACCCAAACCCACTATCATTATTCATTTTTCACTTGTTGCAGCGATCTTGGTGTGATTTGATAGCAAGTCTCTCACACCACTACATTCCTGGAGCACAAACAAATCTGGTTCTCCTTTTCCCAAGTAAATGTTAATCTGCTGGCCAGCGACACATGCCCTGCCCTCTTGCACCTACAAGGCTGGGAGGGTAGAAATAGACTTGTGGAGGTGGCATTCAGTCTTCTCCAAGCACACTTCCTAAGCTAAGACCTTTCAGGACACATCCTTCTTCAGAAGGGTTAAGACACCAATATCTGTAACACTTGGACTTAAAGAACATGTGAGTTCCTGCAGAGTAGAAGAAAGATGACTGTATGCCTTCAGATTCTACAACTTTTAGGTTTAGGTTACTCTACAAAAGAAGTACATATATTTCCTACTAAACAATGCTAAAAGCCCAATTCCTAACACTCCACACTCTATGGTTCAGTCAGGGTTTACAGCATAACTGAAAATTAGGCTTTCTATGGAGCCAGTGTTTTTCCATTATTTACAGTTTTATTACTCCTGGGAAGCTGAGAGAGGTAGCAGGATCTATCAGCCACATAACATCTAACTAAAGGCAACACATGCTGGGTTTAGAGATGCCCAACTGGTAACAGAAGATGGAGAGACAGTGTCCCAAGAGGGCTTTCAGAAGCCTCAGTTAAAATAATGCAAGTAATATTGAATTGCTTTTTTTCGTTGCTTTAAAGTTTTTATTTATCCCTCCTCCTTCAAGAGGGAAGGCTACAGCAGTAACAGTGTTGGCAGTTCTCTAAAGTTACATACTGTCAATAGTCATTTCACTATAAAAATCAATTGGAACTCCAGTATTCTCTGTTCATAACAATGACATTTATAAAAACTTGCACTTACACAAACTCATTGCTAGGCAAAACTTGATACTTTAAGCATTTGTAAATAGGGAATGCTACCAAATACTTGGAGAGATCAGGAACACTGTTCTAAATATTTACTGCAGTTGTGGTTGGAGATCTGCAGAGTAATAGGTGACTAGCCTTTTGTTTATTTATTAATCACACTGTACAACATTAGCAATCAACCACTTCCTATTTGCAAGCTAATTTAGAAACCTTAGCTGAAAAACTAGATAACAAATATAATCCTTAAAGTGTAATTTAGCCAAGTTATTAACACTTAAGATGAAAACCGTATATGGATTTTCTGTATCCAGGATAGCACCACTGAAACAGACCTAGGCTCACAGGAACTATTTTTTAGTGGCCTTTTCTCAGCCATTCCAGCCTTAGCTTGAAGGTTACCCAAAAATTATAAGGACATTCACATTTCTCTTTATAGCATAGACATTTACTTATTTTCATCTTTTCCCTCCAGAAAGCTCCAAAAGCAGAACTAGCCAACCACAAGAGCATCAGAAGTCTCATGCTGTAAGGATGCAGGAATGAAGCTTTGTGCTGGTAACCCTGTCCATATGCTCAGGTAGACACCTTCTCAGTCATCTGCAAGGAAACTTACATTAATGAGTTAATAAGAAAATTACCAGCTATTTAAAGACCTGTATTTAAGAAAACACTCTTCTTGTTAAACAGACGTCACTTCTGACTGATCTCACTGGCTTTATTACAGGTTTCTGGGAAGGCAAAACTTAAATTTCCACAGTAAAAAAAGGGAAAACTGAGTATGAACCATGCACAAGAATTCTCCAAGAGCAGGTCATGACCTGATATATTAAACCGTCTGATTCAGTTCAGCTTGAGAGTTTGTAGGCTGAGTTGTGAACTGTGTTGGCTGAGTCTCCACAGAGTCCATCACTATTTCTGTAACGCAGATGACGAACCTCTGCAGAGGAAGTAGGCAATTAGCTGGGAAAGCAACCTCTTCAACTGAGCTGCCAGAGCAGCTGGAGGCTTCAGCTTGTTTAACTGCTGAGAAAGCCACATGAACGACTCCTTCTGGAAGAGGAGGCTGTATAGCAAGACAGAGACATAAAGCTTACAGATAATGCACTAACTTCTACATAGCATTTCTTAGATTGCTTAGGGATGTAAAGTTATAGGGTAACAGAACAGAAGAGAAAAAATTAGTTATGTCAGTTCTCCTCTTGGTTTTGTACCTGTAACCTGTCAGAGCCAATGGGAAACTGCCCCTCTCCTATTCAAACAAAAAGCCTCCAACACCATCCACCTTGGGCCTGCAGAAGCTTACAGTTCACACCAGATGACAGAACCATCTCAGAAGCAAAGAGAAACATCACTAAATACCTCAACATCCCTTCTGCAAGAATAAAAGCTCAAAGAGCAAGTTGTTAAAAAATACAGAAAGCATTTAAGTGAAAAAACAGGCTTGGTCAAAGCTACATAGCTGATGAACGTAAACTCACATCCCCTGTACATCAGCCAAACTAAGAGCTAGAATGTACCAGCATTTCTCACCAGTGCTTCTAGACTCCAGGGGGATTTACTACCGTAGCTTACAGTCTCTTGGTAACTCCTATTTCTCACAAACCAACCTACCTGCATGCCAAGGCCACAACAGCCTTGAACAGGCTTTTTCAGTTCAGCACTCACTGGCCATCACTCTTGATGCCTTCACAACTGTTTTCATGGTCCCATAATGCTAAAGAGAATTTCAGGTTGCTGTTTCTAAAGCCCAGGATGACAACAGTAGACTGCCTGAAGCCCATACTTTACATCACATGGCTGAGCATGATCAGCAAAACTGACATTTTCACCACAGGAAGATAATTCCACAAGATGAATAGGCTTTCACTTAAACCGCTTTGTGGCATAATTATCGGACCCCAGCATAAAGCACCTTCTGATTTCAGCCTGAAAATCAGGAAAAAAACATCCTTCTGGCCATTAAAGGTGAACACCAAACCACAGAAAAGATAAAGCAGCTGCCAAAATGCATGTTTTTCCACAGACACTGCTCAAGCAGAGGTGCTAATGGATTTAGAAAGCATTTCGGTTAGCATTTAAGTGCATTTCAAGGCCTTGATAAACAGCTCAAGAACCTATGGCTTATACTAGCATTGCCACTAAAATTGCCCCACACTTCTACAGCCCATGATTACTGGCTCTCACTTCAGCAGAGACCTCAGCTCTGCTTGCAGAAGTATTCACAGAAGTATGAACTAGTGTCTATCCCTAAAGGGACAGGAACAAGCAGAACACAGGACAGCTTTTTTCTACCACTTCTTTTTGCTCTCCTCCCATCACTTTAACCATCACAGAGGAGACACACCTGAACACATACATGGTCACACATATTCAGCTTTCTAATTTTTACACAAAGAAGCTATCCACTTTAAAAATAATAAAACCTTCTTATATTTTCATAGCTCCCTAACTTACACTGAATCTTTACATTTATACTAAATCTTTAAATTCATATGTAGGTGATTGACTACTCCATGTTACCACTATCTGCTCTTCAAAGCCAAAAAGAAGCAATTCTTTATATCACTACACTTATTCAAAAGATGTTTATGGCTAGTATAGGTGCATTGAATTACATGGTTCTTACAGGCCAGCGCTTTGCTGTAAAACATGATTTGTTAGCTATGTCATAGGTGACTGGGAAGATGCCCAGAGGCACATAAAGATGACTGTATCTAGCAACACTTTACAGATTAGTGATGATTATCCATCTTTTCCTCGTCTTCTCATGTATAAAACCTTGGACCCTAGAGAATTGCAGAATTCAGTTAACAAACCAAGTTGACTGGAAATGTTTTGATGATTAGAATTAATTTCTCCATAATTAGTATTACAAAAGCATGCTCTTTCATGCATGCTTGTGATTAAGCAATTCAAGCAGCCCAGACAACACTGACCTCAGTTTCCAAGGAAAACCTTCCACCAAACCCCAGCTTTTTCAAGAATGAGCACTGTAGTTCCTATGAAGAATCAAAAACCACAACCACTTGCATAAGCCAGGTAGATGCTGTGCCCATCACCACAAATTCCTATCCAGAGCTCCCTCTGAACTGATCTTTTGCTGTGGATATATGCAATTTATATGCATCTCCATTGTAATTCCTAGCAGTAAGGTGAGGTGGTTATTTTTCAGTATTTATACAGACACATTCACTTCCACATAGTCTAAAAATACCTGGTGCAACTTACAGGGCTCTCTGCTTGACATTTTTCTGCCTAACAGATGCTGGTAAGAAACTCTAGGTCGGGAACACGTTTCTGCCTGTGTGATTTAGACACTCAGGCTAAAAGTCTCCACATGCCACTAAGACATGCTGTTCTCTCGGTTGTCAATGACAACACCAAACAGAAGCTTCAACACTTCTGTATACACCTTGAGACAAAATCCACTGCAGGTTTCTGTTTTCTTCTTTGTTCTGACATGAGTTTCTATTGCCTCCCACATGAGATACATAGAGCTATAGATAGATATAAATATATGTGTGACTATAGTGATGGCCATATCACCAATCAAAGCAGAGGAGTTCTTCTACCATCCTCACATCTGGGAAGCACATAAAATAGCAATGCCCAGAGAAGCTGCCTTCCAGCATCCAAGAGCACTTGACACAGTTTGCTTATAGGTTGTCTGACATACAACTTGCCTGTAATTGTAAAAAGCTGTGGATTAGCATTCAACACTCAAAGTTCGCTCCCTTGCCAAACAGCTGCTATTCTCATGAGTTTAATCACACCACACAAAATGCTAGATCTCCAACCTGGTACATCTTATATGCAGTTGAATTAACAATTCTGCCTTTTTATTTGCATTGGCCTTTACCTCACACTCCAAAGATTCATCTGAGCACTCAGCAGGCATGCAGCTGCTCTTCACTTTCCTCAAGGATGTCTGCAGCTTGTCCGAAGCTACACAGCAGCACAGCTGCTGCTTACACCTACGTACATTTTGTGAAGAGCCCCTACGAAGTCAGGTTTCTAATGAATTCCTGCAGCAACCTGGAGACAAGACATTACTAAATGCTCACACCAGAGAAAGTGAAGGAAGAAGAGGTCATTTTTCAGTGCATTGGAAAAAAAAAGTCAATCTACCAGGTTTCTTTTTCAGGAAGTTGCCCAAGAATGCGATTACAACCACAAAAGCCAAACCATGTTCAGAATCATATGCAGGCATACTGAGAAAGGGGGAGAGAAATAAATCACACTAAGGCCTCTAATCCATAAACAGATATCCCCTAGTTTTAAGAGAAATTCGATATTTTAACACCTATATGTTAGTTCAATGGTTTTTCCAAAGGTATTTTTCTGTTAAGATCTTCCAACAATTGCACAGTACTGAGCCAAAATATCAAGCATTATTTTCACCACGAGACAAAGGACTCTGCATTTCCAAATCTTCCCAGAACGCGATACACGAAGGAGCTCCCATATCATCCCAAAGTGAGCCGAGGTTAGAGTTTTGGCTAACCAGTTCTCCGCTTCAGCACACAACGTGATGCCACCAGCCCTATCCAAACCCTGTTACAGCATCAGAATATCACCCCTTCCTCCCCAAAGGGCAATGGCCGTAAATGTTTCTAATCCCGTTACTCTGTCATTCGAAATGCCAAGAAAATTTCAGTTACTAACTCAATTATGATTTATTACTTTTATGTAGCACAACACCATCAAGCTCTCTCTCACAGCAGACAAGAGACACGAATGAAAGCGAGCAACTTGCAGTTTCCAAGCTCTCCCAGCACAGCCGGTGCTCGGGAAGTGCCACCTCTCCCGCACCCGGGAGTGAAGCGTCTCCCGCGCCAGCGATGCTGCTCCCCGCGGGCTGCCAGCCTTAAAACCCGCTTCTTTTGGGGAAAAACCCTCCCTGCTTTCCAATAGCCAACCCGCATAAGAAACTCAGCGCGCCAGAAGCCCCGCTCCCGGCAAGGTGCCCGCGCACCCGGCGCCGGGAAACTTGCGAGAGCAGGTAAGGGACACGCACACTGCGGAGCCGCCGGAGCGACCCCCGCGGCCTCCGGGCTGCCACCAGCCAAACTTCGGGTGCCCCGGCTGCTCCGCCCGGTGCCCCGATCCCCTCNGCCCAGGGCAGCGCTGCCCGCGGCCGGGAGCGGAATCGGGATCGGAGCAGGGGGCGAGCCTAGGGTTGCGGTCCGGCTGAGCTCCGTGTGCCGGGCGGGCCGTGACCCGGAGCGCATGGCCCAGGCCCGGGCGTGCCCCGGGGAGCGTCCCCAGCCCCGCTGGCGCAGCGGGAGGCACACCAGCCGTGTCGGGGAGAAGGGGAAGCCGAGGCAGCGGTGGAGGAGGCGAGGAGAGCAGGACGCTCAGGGGCTGGTGAGGGGACAGAGACCACTGAGGCCATCGCCATGCGGCCCCTTCCCGGCAGTGGCGTGCTGGGAGGGTGGGGGATTTTTGACGTCCTGCAGCAGCCAGGCTTCCCCGAGTGCTCCCCACCGCACCCACATCCTCGCTAAGGGATGAGGAAATGCCTCAGTCTAGGACATCCATCCATCCATCCATCCATCCATCCATCCATCCATCCATCCATCCCTTGTGTGGCACTGGGGTTTTAATGTGCACAAACAACATGAGGGATCTGACGGAGGGAAGTTGCTGCTCCAGA
Source organism: Toxostoma redivivum (assembly GCA_013397375.1). Classification (NCBI taxonomy): domain Eukaryota; kingdom Metazoa; phylum Chordata; class Aves; order Passeriformes; family Mimidae; genus Toxostoma; species Toxostoma redivivum. The sequence continues at coordinate 1,352,349 of VXBI01002221.1, read as the reverse complement.
GTAACAGCACAGGCACAGAGCAGTGTGGCAGGACAAAAGTGTAAACCTGGGAAAACACATGTTAACACTGACTGACAGCCCTGGACTTCTTGACTGATGAAGCACAAGAAGGAATTTCCACTCTTTGTACAAAAACAGTCGTGCTGACAACTTCAGAGTGTTGGTCCCGCAGTGGACAGTACTGCCTTGTTAAGTCATCGTTTCTGCGCCCAGTTTGAAAAAAAATTTTCATGCAGGGCACAGTTCAGCTTTGAAGAAACAGGATGAGTATGGAATAAACCACATTTCTTCCCTGAGGAGTTTGGATTTCTGTGGATAAAAAATCAAAACAGCCCATCTCCTGGCACGAGCCGGAGCAGCAGCAGGGCAGCTGGTCTTTACTGCGGAGAGCCTTGTGCCCATCAAGGTGGCTCTCTCAGCACAGGGGCCCTGTGCCTGGGCAAAACCAAAAGGATGGATGAGAGAGGTGGCACAGCAAGGCAGTGCACAGAGGCAAGGAGCTCAGCCTCAGCCAGGGCACGGGGAATTCGGCCAAGATAAGGTGCTGGTGCTAGAAGGCTGGGCTGTGCAGGAATGGTTTCTTCATGGGCAGCGCTACCTGAGTGGACATTTGCTAGGCTATTTACTAACCAGCTTGATTTTTAAATCTTAATTAAAATTTAGCTTCTTTTCCCAATATGTTTCATACCATCATTTCTACACAGATCCAATTCTGAATTGAAAATAGAGATTAATTAAGGAACCAAAAAACCACAAAAATATCCAACAATCACCTTTCGCATTATATTAGCGAATTATATTATATTATATTATATTATATTATATCCCTTGGGTATCTAGTTTCTCTCAGGCATAAAGGTAGAAAACTGTGTAGACCATGTTAGATCTCCTGCCCAACTACTCAGCATCATGAAAGCACATGGGAAAATACCACTGAATGATTTTAGCAGCATTTTGGTACAATCTGGCTTATGGAAAGGTAGCAGAAGAGGTAGACCCTGACTAGCTAGCTGAACTCAGAACATGGAGCAGGAATCCCTGCTCCATTCTGACAGTCTGAAGACCTAAGCCAACAGCCAAGCCCCCAAACGCCCTCAGCTTGGATCTGAACCCAGCCTCTGCACCTGCAGACTTTGTAGTCTGTCTTGGGTAGAAATGGGACAGGGAAAAGGAAGCTGTGTTCCAAGCAAATGACATTAAATTGTCCAAGTTTTGATTCCACCCATTTTGGACAGCACAGTTCCAGCCCAATGAAACTGGAGCTAAAGAGTCAAAGCCAGAAGTGCAGTTCCTCCCTTTAGTTGTTGCCACATCATCCACAGCTCATTTAGTTCCTGGCTGTGGGCAACGACCTCCCACCCAGGCAAGAAGTCACTGTTCCTTCTCCTTAGCAAGTGGTTTTAGTGATCAAATTTGTGCCCACTAAACAGTTAACAAGTCAGGCTTTTTGGAAAGAGTGAGGCACCACACCTACTGAGTACTTTGCATCAACAAAGAACTAATTTGTGGAAGTCAGGCAAAAATAGCTGAAGTCAAGAGGAGTTTGAGGTGACGCTGGCTGAGATTTGCCCACCCAACCAAACAGCTGCCAAAAGAGGAGCACTACCATCCCCTCCTTTTCCCCCTGCCCTGCTCAGGTTCTCAGAGCCTCACGAGCTCTGCTGCCTGCCCAGTCCTTGTGTCAGGCATCTCATCCTGGCAGGGGAAAAAAACAACAATGAGCCTTTTTTTTCTGAATTTATTCTCTGATTCCTTTAGGTGGGCCACACTTGGTTGCTACTAGAATTAATTTCATAGATAAGTACCTATGCACAGAGATGAAAGATGCATACATGAAAGCAAAATTCACTGACACGCTGTATATGCTGTGAGGCTATATTTAAAAGCAGAGAGGTTCTTCAGATGGTATCTCACCTTAGAAAGGGCAGATTTCAAACCGTACACCACATTGCTAATGAGGATACAGGAAATCTCATCCATTTTTCCACTTGATGCAAAACATCTCTTCCCACAGAGGGAAATGTTGATGTTCCCCTGTATGGTTTAGGCTGAAAGAGGAAACTGACAGGCAGAAAGTCACAGTGAAATAGAAAAACTGGCTCCAACACAAACAAGCCTAAGCTTGACAAAATAGGCTGTAGTTTTAACAAGCAGGTTAGAAGACCAAGGCGAAGGCCTTTAAAGAAATTTACTGCCTTTTGAGGCCAAAAATTTGAAAGCTACATTTCTCAAGCAGTTCAGATAGGAAATCCTACATAAAAGGGAAAAAAAGAAGAAACTTCCCAGTTCTCATCCATGTTTTATAAAGCTAAAGTAAAAAAAAAATATGGTAAAAGTGATAAGCCTAAAGAATTTATTGTTTCATGTATGGTTTTGACAGGTTGCCAAAAGAATGGTGCTGTTCTATAGAGAGTAGAAGAAATGACATTTTCTTTGCTTTAGATTGTTATAAAATTTTCAGTTCTTTACAAGCCCCCAGATGGTTTTTATAACCCCTTCAGGGGTTGCAACATATTGACTGAGAAATACCGATTTATATAGCAAACTCCACTCTCTTATTGCTGGCAAAAATTACTGCTTTGTATCTGTGTATACACACAGTGGCTCAATATAAATAAAAACCCAAAAATAATGAGATCTGAGGCAAAATCCACCACCTGGCAGTACATTAAGTTGGATGAAATTTCCCTAAATTTACACTGGTGTAAATAAGAGGAATATTTGGCCCTAAATCTTTTAGGTGAATTTGGGATTGAGGATTAAAAAGTTTGTACTCTGTTTGACCCTGCAAACAAGCAGGCTGACTTCACTGGTGTCAGAAATAAGGAAACATATCCAATCAACAATTCTTCAATTTTTTTATTGGCTTTCATTGTGTTCATCTGCAGTGTTTTAACTGGGAAGTGTTGGTGCCTTGGGACACAGCAGGCTTACAACAGCATCACCAAAGCAGGTGACCTTAGCACTATAGGAGGAGCAACCCTGAAATGCTTTGCCTGTAATGAACAAATAATTACTGAAGTAAACAGCGTGTCCAGTTTTGGGGTTTTGTAGACCACTATAATCATCTGTATCTTGTACATTCATGAGGGTATAAGAGAATTCTTACTGAATGGTGACTTCACAAAGAATGTCTAAGTCCAGAATGGGCCATGAGGACCTCATATCCTTGGGGGACTAAGGCTGAGCTTTTGCTTCTATTCCACACTCTGTACAATCAGGCGGGTGGTTTGGTTCACTGGGTGAGTCTGGTCACTGCTGAGAATGCCTAGGTAAAAAATACCACAGTACCTGGTGCTGTGCTCCAACTCACAGCTAGGGAGGAGGTAGCATCCATTCTTCCTGTACCTCAGGGTTAGGTGGTCACTTAGAACACAGGGAGTGGGACTTTAATTCCAAGGAAGGCAGGAGGAGAGTTGCTGGTGTTCCCAGGAGAAGTCTCTGTTCACCCTATCTGAGGCTTTCCTGAAGAAAGAGAGATTTTGGTGCCTTCCTACTTTGCAATGAAGAATTAAACATGCATTTGAGCAGGCAGAAGGAAAGGAATAACACAGCATCGTAGCTTCATATTTAAATCGTCCTTTGGGAGGGTGGAGACTGCAGTTCTGCTCCTGGCTTGCCAGGCAGAATACTTTTGTATTTTACATTAGTCAGCCAGTGGATAAAATACATGAAGAACCCTTAGGCTGGTAAGAAAGTTTAGCTGATATCCTTGTACTCAGCATCTCCTCTGCTCCTTTGCATTGCAATACCTCACTCTTCTTGGAGCTGAGCCTTAACCTGTGCCCTGTAGCTCTGCACGGGGAGAAACAGAACTGCTTCACTAAACTTTCTGGCAGTTTTCATTATGCAGATTTTGAAACCTTTAGATCACAAACTTTCTCTGTCAAGGCACGCACACAGCTCCCAGCTCCTTCAGCTCCTGTCTTGGCTGAAGCCGTCTCACGCTGATATTAAAGCAGCAGTGAGCTGCTTCCAGATTACCTCGGATTTGTGTGGATTTAGGGCTAAGTCCCATCAATGAAGCTGCTGCTTCAACTTTTGCGCACTGCATTTAAGTTGTAGGACCCAAGTGAGCAGAGCTGGCGAGGTTTTACTGTTGGTTCAACTCTTCCTGCGCACTTGGACAGCTGTTAAAAGAGCAGGCAGCAGAACAGCTCCAGACCTGAAAGAAGGCAGCAAAGCAGACTTGGCAGAGGGAAAAAAGCACAGGCAAGTCAGAGGAATGAGCCCAATGCACAAACAAAGCAAATGGCAGCCTGTAGGCTGGCCCAGGTCCTGTGGGGCAGAGCTGAGCCCTGGCCAAGGCATGGCTGCTTCCCAAGGCCGAGACAGACGTGTGTCGGCAACGGGGTCATCGAGGGGGGTGATGTGAATGAATGGCACCGGGTTTTGGCTGAAATTTGCCTGTTCCTTCAGGCTAGAAATTGTGCCATTTGCCATTGTAAATATCCTATTCAAAAACACGGTCTCTATGGCACTCAGCTGAAGGACTGAAGATCTCATCTGCAACTCCTCAGTGCTAGGAAAAGCCAGTGCTGCTGCGTCAAACCTAAATTAACTTCCCTGGCTGTGGGCAGGATGTAGCGCTTAAACTCCTTTGACATGTATTTCCTAGAGACAAATGGCAATTCCCTCTGTGGCCCATCATTTACTATCTACATAAAAGCAGAAGGAGATGATTAGAGTGGGGAACTGCCCTGCTCTTGCTATATTTAGTGCCCTGTCAGCTCAGCCTATAACATTCTGCTCTTCAGTTGTAAATAATACTCTAAGGAGGGGAATAAAATGAATATCAAACATGGAGAAGCTGGTATAGAAAAGCAGACAAAAGACTGTAGGTCCAGAACACACAGGAATAAACCTTCTGCTTGGGTTTAAAAGCTGAAGGAGGCATTAATGGAGCTCATCCCTCCTCCTGCCCCATGGCTGGGAGTGATAGAGGGTTGCAGTCTTTGGGGTCTTCCAGCAGAAAGCTGAATAAATCAGTCTGGTTGGCTGGTTCCTTCTGCCTGGCACCTGACAATATGGTCTGACGTGAAGGCTTCCAGCACTATACCTAAAGGAATTCTCACATTTATATTTCAAAGAGTTCTGGGAGGCTGCACATATTTCTTTTACATGTATGTATTTAAATCTATTCAAATTTGTTCCTCTTAAGAGTGAATTCCTCATCATAAATCATCATCAGGACTTATTAGCTTAAACTCTACACAGCAGACACTTGTAAGGAAAAATACAAACTATATGTATACCTTGAATAATCCAGTGGTAGCTGGACTTCTTACAGCAATAAATAGATTTCCCTGCAACAACCTCCTGAGTAAAGTGGAATATTCCCATTTTACAGAACAGTAATGGAGGTAGTCAGTCCATGGCTGTTGTGGAATGACCCCAGATCTCTAATATTTCAAAATCTTTGCCAACTCACAGGACCAGCTTCTTCTAAAACCAGATGGAAAAGCAATGCATAAAGGAAAAGAACAAAGAAAAGGGTTTGGTTTGTTGCAAATGAAGAGTAAAAGAAGAAAGCCATTAACAAAGCATTTTCCCATGTGATTCAAATTAGGGCAGCCCATAATGGCTGAAGACAATTGTGCTTTTATTCTTTTTCAGTGATATTTTCAAATTTGGGAAAGTTTTTGTTGTTCTTTTGCCATTCAATATAAGTAAGCTGGGTTTGGTTCCACCACCAGAATGATTCACTGCACTGAAGAAATTCAGAACATCCCCAGTAGAGGAAGTACATTACTAAATTTTAAATCTTGACCACATCAATACGGATTTTTCTGTGCCGGGAAACAATTTTTCTACAGTCTAAAGGAAATGCTCTCTAACAAATGAAAAATGAATCCTTTATTATAAACCCCACTTAAGGTCACTGGGTTGTTGGGATTTTTTTTTTGTTTTGTTTTTTTTCATGAGTAAGAAATGAGTAAAAACAAACAAACATCCTTTTGGATATGAACCAAAAAGAACCATAAAACATTATTCAGGCTTTTAGCCATAACCTACTTGGAGATCCACAGTCTCAGTGAGTTTTTGGTCATGCTCTTCAGGAAATACACAACACATAGTTTATTCAAGATAACTTAATGCAAATAGCTCAAGGCATTTTGGTTACAAGCTGTAGGTTTCTTTATTACTGACTCATTCTTCTGGGTACCTGGTGCTGGCTTCACATTCTGCCTGAGACTGGTTTTTGTAGATTTTAGTTTCTTCAGTTCTTTCAAAATGAAAAAAGAAGAAAAGAGGTTATAAGGAATATAAAGCAAAAAAAAAAAAACTAAAACCAACACACGCACAAGAATTTCAGTCTTGAAGTCTCTCTCCACTGTTTTATGGCTTCTTTTGTCTAAAAACTCCCAAAACTCAATTTTTAAAATAAATAATTATGAAACAGGCATTTGCAAAATGTGCTTGCCTGCCAATTCCAGTGAATACTTACTGATTAACCATTTTTCCAAGACTACCTGGGTGTTTTCATACTGTCAGTTCATAATACAGTTCAGTGCATTGCCTTCTCCCAGAGCTCACACTCTGAAGCAGCAGCACATGAAGGCACTTTGCATTTGATTGAACATAGTTTGGATCTGTTCTATTCCATATGCTGAACTGCAGAACATGTTTGCATAATCTGTCTGCAGGAGTCAACCAAAAAGCCTGAAAGAAAGGACATTTGATATGATAAACAACGGGAAGTTGTAGAGGTGAGGCATTTAGGACTATTTCCTGCATTTTGTTGATAGGGAAACAATAAAAAGCTAATATTGTCTCCAGAGATTTACAGATTAAGAATTCATGTTTTGGACTGGGGTGGTTTTGTTGTGTTTTTACCTATTCAAGTGGCTTTTGGGGCTAACAAGTACATTGTATCATCTGAGGATAAGTTCTGATATTCAGCCCAAGAATATTAAATCGATTTTTGATTACTGTTCTCTTTCAGAGGCCTGTAGAGACAAACGAGGTTCAGGGTTTTGATTTCAACCTGCTTGGATGAAACAGGCAGCTGCTGTTGGAGGAAGCAAGCCATGAGCCTGCTCAGCCAGCAGGAAACACCAAAAGGACAAAGAGTCCAGAAGAGAGATGCTATGGCTGTGATTCCCCAAAGGTTCAAGCCACCCTCTGAAGTAATTAGCAGCTGCAGCCTGTAATCACTGCCACTCAGGCAGGAAGGAAACCCAGCAGCAGCAGCCAGGGCACAATGCAAATGTCCCTTGCTCCTGCATGAAGCCAACCTGGCTGCATTTGTGCACCAGGGCTTGCCCCAAACGTGGCACTTGCAGCTTTCTCTTGCCAGGATCTTCCCTCATCACAGGACTGCCAGATCTGACACCTCAGCCAAACCTCAGCATCTCACATTAGCCTGCCTCTTCCCAAAACAAAGGCAGCTCCTGGGTTTGCAAGCTGAAGTGACACACAGGAAATCTTGATTTGGTAGTGTTGCTAAAATAATGTGTAAGATGGCAGATCAGGCAGTCTTTGTCTTAAAATAAAGGCTTTTTGCCTTTCCACTAACTTCAAGTCTTGCTTTGAAAACCCTGTTATTTCTTAGCAAGATATTTCTGGTCTCTTTATTTTCCTGCCTGCACTTAAACTCTAATCATGCTAATGAGCTTCCTCTTCTGTGCCTTCCGTCATGGCTTTTTTTGTGACCTCTCTTGGTCTCTAGGACTTGGCAATTAAAAACTCTGGGTAAGATAAGGGGTTTTTTTGTATATATACATATGTAAATTTCATAGGTATAAAGCATCTACCATCATATTGAGAAACATTCTTTTTCTATTTTCACCAATTTATTTCTCTACGCACCACCTCTGGTGTACTTGATGCCTCAATGTCTTGGGTTTGCCCACTCCCTTCTGCATTCCAGCATGAGCTTCTTCCAGGAGTCCTCTCTGCTTGGGAGGAGAGATTCTTGCTTATGGTTCAGTCCAGACATCCCATTGAGTCAGTCTGTGCTACAATAAAGACAGGATTAACTGGTTCAAAGCTTAAAGAATTAATTTAAGAGATGATGGGAAAGGTCCTTTCCCATGTCCCCTTCTTAGAGTTGGAGTTCAAGCTAACAATTTCTTAAGTTTCTGAAGTTTGTGACATTTCATTTTCTGAAGGCAGAAGTAGTCTGAATGGTTCAAAATTTGAGCTCATTCTTTCAGAAGAGGGTGGAGTTTGTTTTAATAATGCCACAATAATTTGTGAATTAATGTCTCAGTTTTCTGAGGTGCAAGAGCAATCTGCTTCAGAGGAGTGGTATGTATATAACCAAAAAAAATTTAAAAAAATAAAAAAATTACATCAAATCTAATTCTTTAGGTTTGATTTCTACTGTGCTTTAGGACTAAAAGACCAACTACCCACTATCAGTCAGTCTATAAGAATAGTTTAATATATTACTATACATGGTGAATATATAAAAACATATAACATAAATATTGTTTGGGGATTGGTTTGTTTGTTTGCTTGTAATTAAAAGGTAAAACCCAGCAGCATTGTGGGAGACAGATACTCTAAAAAATAGAGAAACCATAAGTTCAGAAATTTTTTTTTACAACTACCAATAACAGAATGAGCACCTTTAATCACAAAAGACATTTCTTAGTACAAACAGCTAGACTGAAGCATAACTATGTTACATCTGCTCAGGTCAGTGCTCGCAGGGAATGATACCACAAGGGACAAACAAAGGAAGCGGGGGACACACAGGATGCTGAAGTGTTTCCCAGGCCTCAGCAGTGCCATTCCCATGGTGTGTGGGTGTTGTGGACAGATGCAGCCCATGCTCTTGCCCTGTGGTTATCCTCCACAACTTCCCACCCACTTCATTTATTTCTGTCCCTTTTGGTGGCAGTGCCAGCTCAAACTCTGTCCAGATGGCCAAGGCCAGCCCCTGCCACACACAGGATTGTCTCTGCCAGTTCCTCCCCTGCTGCACCAGCACAAACTCCTTCTCTTTCTGAGGCTTCAACAGATACACCCATCCATGAATCCCAGCACCACAAGGAAAACAAGGGAAGATGCTCAGCCTGTCCCAGGTTGGTCACCTTTCACTGTGCCAGAAGTTGGGTGGCTGCACAGTTGCAGCAACCAGTGGTTGCCCCTGGAAGTAATGAGGCACACTGAAGTCATCGTGTGGAGCACATTTCCCTCCCAAGTCTGAGCCTCTGGCTGGTGCCCAAGTACCAGGAGTATCCCTTCCTGAGCAGAGGATGTTGCCACAGTAATCCATCGTGCTGTGGCTGCACAGAGAGTGCTGTCATTTCCACAGCTATCATAACAGTTCTGGGAGTGTATTCCAGTCTCCAAGCTGTGTATGCTGTCTGCATTCTGAAACCACATATAAGTTGGTGGGTTCATGGACCAGTCTCAGAAAACCTCAGCTCTGCACCAAAGTCTGTCTCAGGGTCTTCCCTGGGTCAGCACCTTTTCATCCCCACACACATAGCCCAGGAGACCAAAGATTAAAGCTACCCCTTAACCAAGACAGGACACAGTGAACCAGAGGCTGTCCCACATCTCCTTCTTCTAAAAGAAAAACAAATATGACTTTTTCTGGTTTTGTTGTCCTGGATTGATAGCTCTGCCTTCCCCACTGTGTTTCAGTGTCATAAGAGGGGACATAAATCAAGGTCCAAATCCTCAAGCCTTCTCTGTATGGACTACCCTTGCCACACAAGAATACTTTTTTAAATTATTTTTTTTTAACTGGGCTGAGATAGTCTATATTTTATTTGCAGCTTTTGTTTTGTTCTAGTCCTGGCTTGCCTCCATCCACTCTTGTCAGCTAGGATTTTGCTGCTTTGTTTTCCAGTTGCACCATTTGGGCTCAGTGGATAAGCTGTTCAGTCTGAAAGCTCCCACACAGGCAGCAGCATCCTTGCTCAGGCTTGCTCTTGCCCCATCAGGCTTGACAACGCTTCAGAAATGATTGATGTAGTAGCCCCAATGCCCTCCCTTAGGATGACAGCACTCAGGAAAACTGTCAGTGCTCAAGGAGAAAGGATCACCCCAGAAATGATGGCTTGTTTCAGCTTATCTCCAGAGTCACTTACTCAAAGATCATAAATACATGGATTAGGGTTTCTACCTTCCTGGATAATTGACACTGAGAGCTGTATTTCTGCAGTAGAATGTGGATGTACCTCCCCTGAGTAACAATGCCATGAAGCAGCCAATATCTACAGTTAATTTGGTGCACTCTGTGGTTCAGAGGTCATGGAGGGCCATGTAAGACATCTTCCCAGGTTCAAATAACTGCAGATAATTCCCCACACAGAGGATTCTTCTAACTGTGCCTGGAGGGGTAAGAGGCACATGGTGTATGAAGCAACAGGAGTCAGACACCTTATGTTGCACTGGCCTTATGTTATCATTCTCATGCCCTGTGGCATCAGAGGAAGATATTTTTGGCAATCATATCCTAAGGAAGGTCCAGGAAGATAATCCCGATGGCAAAGAGCTGCATAAAGCAAATTCAGCTTTTCTGAAGAATTTCCCACTTGTTTCATACACTAGACCAAAGGTAGTGTTCCTACCTGGTGCCTTTATGCCTGCCCCTTGTGACTGGGTATTTGTTCAGGTTGAACAATCATTTGTGTTAATAAATGGCACATATCAAAGCACTGGTTTTACTAACTTGTAAGAGAAAGGCTGGGTATTAGGCCTAAAGTAGCTTTGAGAGAGCTCAGAACACCAGCATCTCACATCCATCCATTTCTGCCAAGAGCACTTCAGATTCCCTTCTTGAGAAACCAGTTCTCATTATCATGTCTGGACAGCCCTGACCTCAGAGGTGCTCTGGACTTTGCTTTCTTAGGGTGGCTATTTCTGTCACAGAAGAGTTCCTGGTAGCTTGCCATGGTTTCTCTCAAATCTTCACATACCCAATTTTTTCTCCATGTTAAGTGTTGAGCAATCTAATATTACATCATTTGTACTGAGTGTTCACTGTCATCAAGAACAGAGAACTGCCTACTGGATATTATTTCCTTTCAGAGGGAAAACAAAGATATTTTTATTAAGCCTGAGTGTTTCAGGCTCAGCAAGTCTGACCCCAGCCTTTCCCAGTGTGTAGAACCAGTGTCAGGCAGCTACCAAACACCACAGATCTCTCTCACCTCTCAGGAGTGGTCTGCTCACACTTGCAGAGCAACACAAGACAACTCAATTCCAGTTCAGCAGCATTTAGAGTCCAGTGTGCATAGAAAGAAATAATTACCCAAGCATCAAAGACAGTCAGAGCCCAGTATCCATGCACTGTATTCAAGGTGTATGGAACCTTGCTGGTCTCTTTTTGTGATTATTAGGACTGGCTCATTCTAAGATGCTATTATTAAACAGATTCAAGGTACATTACATGTCTGGTAATAACCCTCATACTTCCAAGATTCTATTTTCCAGTTTCCTGTTCACACACCACATCTCTGGGCATTGCCATGGCAACTGCGTGCACAGCAGTGGCATCTGTGCACACACATGGCCAGCTACTTCCCAGATGGACTTGGACTGTGCTCCCAGGTGGGACACACAGGTCCCTCACAGCAGCTGACTTCTACTTTTATTAAGTTTCTCTCAAAACAGTGTAGTACAAGATCAGCAGAAGCTAAAAGCCAATTCCAAGCAATGAAGACAAAACAGAGCTCATGGATCACTCAAGCAGTGCCAGCAGCTCCTTTGGTTCTGCACCCATCTCTCCTAAACATGCTGCATTCAGCAACACACACCTCACACCTAAGGCTAAAACATTTCTTCTCTTGTACAACTCTCTTGCCAAGCATCTCTTATATTTTATTACCAATTCCTATTATTTGGGTTGTTATTCCCTTGGTATGACTAGCTGCCTCTGACACCAACAGAGATACTCTTCCTTCAGTCCCCACCACACTCACTGCCCTGCACTCACTGCTCCATCCTTGCTGGATCTAGAGAGTGGGAGAACTGCCACTGCTAGCAAGTGGGATGGTGATAAATGCCATTATCTTCTTAATTCTGTATAAAAATCTCTGTTGGAATGTTTAAAATAATCCAAATAAAAAAAGCCAATACCAACCAAAAAATTTCACAAACCAAATCAAATCAGCCAAATTCCATTGTTCTCAACAAATCTCCTTGTCCTCAGGCTCTTCACATTTTGCCTTTTGGTGTCCATTTAACGTAGACTCCCTTAAAGTTGGCAATTATCATGGATTTTGCTGTGTCTGACTGGAAATCTCTAAGCAGTCATTCGAATATCAGGCACTTTAAGATACATCATGACAGCACCATCTCTATTCACACTTCTCCAATATGCCCTTGATAAATCATCTACTATATTTTCAACTCCTTTTCTGGATTGGCATTCAAACCTTCACTTGGTATTTCTGGAGTGTTAACAGCTGTCTCCCTATTCCTGGTGAATGCTTAGTGAAGGTTCTTGAAAATAATCTCAAACACCCAGGGATCTGTTCCTAGGGCTGCACAAGTTTTCCATAGATGCACTCTGGACACCATGAGGGCACTGCTGTTGCAGTCACCCCTGTGACACTGGTATCTGGGTTTGCTAAACACTGCTTGAGATTAGAGATACACTTATAAGAGACAATGCAGAGGTGGGATGGGAGATAAGCTGCAACATAAAAAGAGCAGATGGGGAACTGAGGCACCCTTGGCCTTCAACCAAATATGCAGAGCATGCTCTATATAAAATACGAGAGAACGAGGAGGTGGCACTGAAAACCCTTAAATCTGTCAAAGGAGAAAAGAATAACAATTCTGGATTATTAACAATGACCCATTTCACAACTCAAAAAAAAAAACCAAACCCTCCATTGACAAAAGTAATTCTCTGGGGATTTGGGTTCAGTTCCTGACCTGTGAACAAACTCTCAGTGCAACCTTTAGGAGATCACTTCATTTGCTTTCATCTATCTCCCTGTCTGTAAAATGGGAATAGTGACATTTCTTTACTGTGGTGCCAGACAGCAAGAATTTAGAGCATGGAGATGCTCAGATATCACAGAGTCTACTACTGCTCCTAAAAAAGTTGGATATTCCTCATCTTTATGAGTAGATTTTGATATGCATGCAACAGAGGGTAGCTAGCAAAATGAAACAATTAGTTCTGTGACATTTTCAGCTGCCTAATGAGTTTCTCTTCTGCTTGTCACATAAGTATTTCAGAATTGGATCTTGTGTTACCAGTTCTCAATATTTTATGCTTTTTCAGCCTGAAATTCAACAGCTGTTTCAATATTGCAGTTGGAGCCAACATATTCCACATAGACTTTCTTCAGTGTGTTGCAGTTTTTAAAAACTTTTGCCATGCCTCTTTCCTTTTCATGGCTGGATCATGGCTACCTCTTCATTAGAAATCTGGCTAGTTGAGTTTTTCTCCTACAAATGTGTGAACTGAGTTTGTTTTAATGTCAGTGAGAATAATTTCTCAGAAAACTCAGGTTTCTGTCCCAGCACTTTCCCCCCACTCTACCAAGCTGCACATCATGTGCTTGTTAGTCAGTTTTCCACAAAAATACCACAAAATTCATGCACAATACTGCTCTTTCCAGCCTTTCTATTTCTCTTTCTAGGTTCAAGAAAATATTGTACTAATCACACATGTTATTGGAGGGTTTGGTTTTTTTTTTGGTCCAGACCTTGTTTCTTGGAACTGGCCCAGAAAAAAAATTCCTTATGACAGCTCTATATGTTATTGTTTTTAGTATTATTCTCTGAAAAGTACTGTACTGCATTGAGGATAAGCCTCAGTTTTACTGCTCCTGACACATTAAAAATACATCTAGTGGGATCTATACTCTGAAACTTGCCTTTCTCTTCTGTCCTGAACTAATCTCCCACTTATGTTCCCTGTCCTGACTTCACCAGCCCTAATGGGATATGTGTCTTGCTTCCTGCTATTAGAAATCATTACAATGCCTGTATTGATTTTAAAATTAAACTGACACTATCTTTGTCACCTGTACATAGATAAATATTCTTTCAAGCTTTTCATTCTTGCTGTGTTGCACATCCCACAAGAAGGAGCCCTTTTTTTTTTTTGGAAGGACTCTCTGCAGCAGATCCATCACTGTCCAGGGCTGGAACACACCTGCAGATTGTTATCTCTGAAAAGCTTTTAGTCATATACTTTGGGCCACTTGAAAGAGATTTTTTTTTAATTCAGTATTTAGGACAAAGGAAAATATACCTTTGTATTTGATAGTACTTGAAAGTACTATGAGGAAAATGGAAAAAAGTACCTCTTGTGTGAGCCTTCCTTCACTGCTGGATGCCTTTTCTTCTTGGTTCCTCCCTCCTGCTCATGGGGACCCAGCTGTGCCACGAGCCCTGCCTGGTGACACCTCCTGCACCCTGGGGACATAGCATCAGCAGAGAGAGCCATGGGACCCACATCTTCCCAGGGCTCAGCCAGGCAGAGCAAAGGGTTAAAAAATCGTCAGGGATTTCTCTGTGAGCCATGGAAAGGACTAAGAAAACTAAGAAAACGGAAACCAGCCTGAATTTAAACTGAGGACCTCATTCTTCTGCCAAGCCATTCGGCTCCTTAATCAACTGGGGCCTTGTTTCACAGTCAGTCATCAGAGGCTTTACAAAGTCGTTCAGACAAATCTGTAAGGGGAGATCCACAAAGGATATCTTTTCTGTGCCACTCTCTACCTAGAATATACAATGCTGGGGACAGGGCTGCCCTCAGTGGTGCTTCTGTACCGTGGAGCACAATGCACAATGATGCTATAGGATACTTCCACTGCTGAGCTCCTGCTTATTTAAATATGCATTTAATTAAGGAAAGTACTGTAGGAAATTAAGCAATGATCTTTCCCAATGGTTCTTCTCCTCCTTCCTAGGAGAAAATCTTTCTCAGGTTTTGGAAGTGCTGCAGTCTGCTCCAAGTCAGACCTTTCTTTCTCTCATTAGCTGTGTAGTCCTGTTGCTTACTAGATTTCTAGCTTCTAAGGAAATAATTCTTTTTTTTTTTTTCTCAGTCTAGTAATGCTTTAAATGATTTCTGAGAACTACACTTTTATTAGTCATTATTATCGAGTCAGGAGAAAAAAAAACTCTCACATAATAGAAGAAATCTGATTATTCTGGGAAACTTTGAAATTCCCTTCTCCAGTGGTATCCTTTGATGTGCCTATTAAATAAATAATGATTTTTACATCTAAGGTTTATCTTACAGTGCAAATACACCATTATCCTCAGTTTTAAAAACACTTTTCATTGTTAGCCACTGTAAACATGAGCTGAAGCTGTGATTCAGAGTGCTTGAAGCTGACCTGCCCAGGTATGGGGCAGTGTAATTTTTTCACATTAACAACTTGTAAAGGAGAAATGGGCCATGGAGACAGAGGGACTGCAACAGGGGGAGGGAAAGAAGAGGTTAGATCAAAATAGAAATGTCATGCAGGCAAAAAGAAACTAGCGGGCACTCTAAAGACAGAAACACATCTGATTAGAAACAGAATATGAGTCTTTTCATAAGATTTTTCAATCACAGCCTCAGGCACTTTGTATGACAGTGGGAAATAGGATGACATTTCTGGAATGGTACAGAATTAAAAATAATAATAAAAAAAGATCAGAGTTTACTGGAGAAGGAACTCACTAAAGACTTCAGCAATGGTCAGGACATGCAGGACATTACTATGTAAAGCCACCTAAAGTAATGTATTTTTTAGTGTGATAATGGCTTTTACTGTTAAGTGTGCAGTCTGGAGCCCAGCACTGCTCAGTACCTGTTCAGTTCTCACCAGGTCTGCCTGGACTTGTGGTCTGTGCCAGTGACTGTCCCCTGGGAGGCTGGGAATTGCCTTGTTTGCAGCCTGGGATGGAGCTGTGCCACTGTGGGCAGGGGCAGGGCCAGGCTGCACATCCTGAGCTGTGGCAGAGGAGCTCTTGTAGAGCCCACAGGCTTTTGTGGGGAGGTGTGTACCTGGGCACTGAGAGAGCCCCCAGCCTCTCTGCATTGTCTGAGCTTCTCCCACAGCATCCTGGTGTGGGGAACCCCTCTGACACCACACACAGTCCCGTGTTGGCCTTGGTTTGGGCGCCTGGTGCTGGGCTGGGAGGCAGGACAGGACACCTGGTGCAATGCAGGGGACATTGCCCACCTGAGCAGTGTTTGGCTGTGTGTGTCAGAGAGCATCCCTGCAGCACCAGGAGAGCAGCAGCGCTGCAGGGGAGAGAGCAGAGAGAGCAGAGCAGCAGCACACCAACACTGAGCACTGCGAGAACAGGGTGGGCAGGACCGGGGAGGACAAGCTGCAAAAAACTCACATGGTTCTTTCGACTTTTATACATACTTCTGTGTCCTGAGTTCTCTGAGGTTTTGTGGGGCTTTTTTTTTTGCTTGGTTTGGGGTTTGGTTTTTTTTTTGTTGTTGTTTTTTGGGGGTTTTTTTTAGGGGGGGAGGTTTGGGGTGCTGTTGTTGTTTTGTGTTTTTTGTTTTGTTTTGGTTTGGTTTGATTTTTCATCACAGATTAAACCCAGAAGTCTTCTCCTGTCTCTCACTTTCAGTTCCCACCTATGTCTTCCCAAAATTTCCCTGATCTGCTGCTCCTCCAGAAGTTTTTAACACCTTTTGTTACCACTCTTCAAGCAGGCTCATCAGACAAAAAGCAATCACCACAGGCTTCTCAGCATAGAGAAGCAATCTTGTGCTCTGGAAGCAAGGTCCTGTGCAACAGATTGCTGGGAACTGGGAACTTACCTGGCAGAATGCTGCTCTTCTGCTTCTTTCCCAAAATGAATTCCATTTCCAGAAACCAGAGGTGATAAACCTGGGAAGTGTTTACACCTGGAATGGAAAAGCTGTGTTTAAAATGAAGGCATAAGAAGAGCAGTGGGGCAAGAGTGTTTACTTTGGGCTGTGCTCCCTCGCAGTGCTGTGCGAGCACTGAGCCCCAGCTCCTCTCCAAAACCTTTCCCATCCCTGTCCAGAAACAGGAGCAAGGAACAGGAAAGGAAATGGAAGTGAGCTGTGCTCAGTAATAAAGTGAAACTGAGAGAGGAAACCAGAGCTCCTTCCTGGCCTCCAGACTATTCACCTCTGCAAATGTATCAGCAACCTCATCAAACCATCCTTGGCTGGTTTCTTCCATGTGATATTTCCAAAAGAAGATTCCTCGTTTTGCAGTCATGCTTCCTGGAGCTTGGTGCAAGGCTCCAGGTTTTGTGTGCTTCCTACATGAAGTAGCTAAGAGGAGCTCTCAACCGTTTTCTAATTTTCAGTCTCCTGAGATGCTGGATCCAGTTCAGCCCTGAGCATTATTCACTTCTGTGCAGTCCAGTTGCTTTTTACACAATCCAGTCTAAGTGAAGGCTATCAAACAGAGCAGCATTTCTCCTGCAGCCCTAGCAGATGGAGCCTCCTAGGTCAGATTCTTGCATGCATAGTTACGGACTGACACAAACTGAGCCTACAGTGAACATCATCTGCTTCGGACTGGGTGAACAGCATGGTCTGAGTCACCTACAGCTTGGGGACACCCAGAGGCAGGAGAAGGGAGAGGATGGGAATGCACATGTGGGATGTGAGGAGGCCACCTCTAAGCAGCTCGCATTTAAACGGGATGAAGCATTTCATTAATCTACACCCTCAGTTACACAGGATTTAGCTTCCAGGCCACTCTTAGTCATCACAGTTTGCAGCGTCCCTCCCAGAGGCTGCTCCACAGGCGTGTGCCACAGCACACCTTCATTTCCAGCACTTCTGCTCTCTTGCTTGGCCTGGAAGCTGATGGAAGGGCTTCTGCCTGTCAGCCCCATTAGTTCCTCACCAGTCAGGGCAGCCAAAACTGTACCTGCTGTGAAGACCTCTCCAATGCCCCTCTCAGACTCAGGGATGCAGAAGCCAAGAGAAGCCTTGGCCCTGGGGACTGTCCATGTCACAGCCCAGCAGCTATGCCTGCTGTGGGCAGGAGTGACCAGCCAGATGGCTCTGCTGCTGCTGCCCACCAGTCAGCATCAGCCCAGCTCCAGACAAACATGTTTAGCATCTCCAGAGCAAGCTGTGATTATCCTGGGCAGCACAGAAAGCCACAGGCAGGTAAATTAACAGAGAACAAAAATTAGTCTCCAGTCTGTGTGGCTTGCCAAACTGCAGTTGGTTTCATTTTCTCAGTTGAGTTCAAACATGACAGCAGTTCCCAATACAACACAAGGCTTAGACACAAGACTGGCACGGTGGGGATGGCAGCTCCTGCTGCCTCAGAGGATGAGCTAATCAAATTACACAAGAGGAAGAGAGTGACAGTGCTCAACTTTCACCTTTTCTGAACTGTTGCAATTTTTCCAGGAAGGGTGTTGGTTTTTTCAAGAAATCAGTCATCTCCTGTAGATTGACACAGTGAAAGTGTTCACAGGTACTTTTAAGAAGCAGCCATGGGCCACACATGTAGTTCTCAGCCCCAAGTCTGCTGAACAGCCCAGCTTCTCCTTCTCTTCACATCTGTGGCAAGGCATGGTAGCCCTGTCCCTGCTCAGCAGAACTTGTGAGCATGCCCAGAGCTTTACCCAGCTGCTTTGGCTGCAGTTCTGTCACTGAGTAAGTGAACCCAAAATGGATGTCACTGTGGTCCTTTCCTTGTCCTTGCACTGGCTGCATGCTCCCATCTCTCTTCCTTACATCAGTGGTGATATTTATCTGACCTCTGGGGCCGAGCTGAGCTCCAGCCACAGCTGGGCAGAAAATTAACCCCACAAGAAAAAAGGAATATGTTTTTGCTGGTTTAAACCATATCCATAAAACCAGAACTGATCTGAACTCTCTATAAGACAGTTTCAAACTCTAAACTTTGGCTCACGTACTTACTGTAAACTTAGGCTTCTCTTTATCATTCTGCAAGATGTCAGATATGTTTCGCAACCACAGACAAATTTTTGAAAATGAGAGTGTATCTAAAGACCTTGTTTTTCAGGAAGTCTTTCTTTCTTAACTCAGGGGGGAAAAACACCTAATCTGCTTCTAGGAATTTTTTTAAGCGTTTTCAGGAAATGAAAATTTGCAAGTTAATTACCCCCTCCCCAAACAATGAAAAACAAACAAAAAGAAAAAGGAAAAATAATATAGAGAGGGAAGAAAGAAAATTTCAGTTGAAGAAGCAAAAATCTTGGATAATTTCTCATAGTCTTTTACTGGAATCCAATAAACACATTACCAAATTACACTGTATATTTTACTAGGCTAACTTATCTCTTGGTGTATTAGAGGCACAGCATGAAGAAAAACAATAAAAAATATTAACCTTCTTTGTATAACTCAGTAGAGTTATAAAAGATGTAATTGAATAAACTACATTTGACAAGAACAAATGGTGACATTTCCATTTAATGTTGTCTTTTTGGCTTCCTGACAAAGAAAAGCTTAAGGAACCATGAGTTTTGTTTCCTAAGGGCAACTTCTTATTCTTGTATCAACTCAGCAATCAATAATAAAGTATGAGCATAAGCACTTTTAATTTATGAACTGTATACTTTGAGTGAGTTTAGTAGTTTAATCTTACGCACGTTGCTGTGTGTTTATTTTTGTTGTACTGCATAGAACTGCTTAATGGAAAACACTGCATTAAAGCAGTGAAACAGCCTTATATGTAGAAAAACAGAAAAGGAATAATTAAGACACAGTGAAATTAACACTGTGCTGTTTTTTTGTAAGCAGAGGAGCTCCATTACATTGAGGGGAGCAAAACCCCAAACAGGGAGCTTGCACTGATATAATCTCTCAGCAAAAGAGCACCAGATGACCAGGCTTCCTCTTCCCTGACAATCATTTGTCACTCTTCTTTTCCCCTCAGAGAGTAGGGTTCAGCACTCCTGGATTTTGGTATAGGCTTAGGTGCAGTTTTGTAGCCACTTCCAAATTCTGTCAGTGTGGCTTGTCCAGCATGTTCCCCTCAAATCACCACTGCAGTGGATCTGCCAGCTTGCATGAAGCTGGGAGTCAGCCAGGAGGGGTTATGTGTCTTGCTTTAAACTGACCTAGAAAGGGCTTACCAACAATAGCACTTGTCTATAAAAATATCACTCCCATTTGTCCCTGGGAATAAGGAGTGGACTTTATGAGACTAGCTGTGGGGTGAATCACTGCTGTCCATTACTCACAGCTGAAATGGGATGTGACCTGCACATGGTGTTATGGAGAGGGTGGCTTTTCCCACCCAGCTCTCATTCAGACCTGATAAGGATTTCACAGTGTGTATTTCTCCTGTCAAAAGCACATTCTTTCACTTTGGTCTATTGATGTTAGGCACAGATGGGCTTCTGGTTGTCATGCAGGTGATAATATTCCAGTGAGTTCAGTTAATATTAAATTCAGTTAATATTAAATATTAATATTGCATGTCTCTCTAGAAACAACAAACCAACCTTCTTGAGAATCAATATGGTAATACTCTGAATGTGAAGCAAAAAAATAAACACAGCAACAAGGAACACATGTCATATGGTGACTCCAGCAGCTGTTAAGAAACTGCAATATCATGCAACAAGAAAAGCAGGACATTTAACAGAGAGACAATCCTTCAGAACTGTATTCTAATTAATGCATTAATTATCAGATTGCAGATCATCTATACATAGCCATAAGCTTTACCTGCCAAATCCATGTTCTGGTGTAGGTGAGCACAACGGGCAGGAACAACACACAGGAAGAAGAGGCAGACCCAGGCCAGCTGCCATGTAGATCATGGATGTCCTAGGAGCATTCAGGGGCTGGAAAGAGCCCTCTCACACTCCTTGGCAAGAGAACACAGGGCTGAGGCAAGCCCACATTTGCATTATTGGATGTGGGGTTTTTATTCTTCTTGGCCTATGAAAACATGATGAGACAAAGCAGCAAGCAAGGAGGATTAGGTCTGTCATTCTATCTCAACCCACATCACACACAACAAAGAAGAGATACTTGCTCACCAAACTGCTTCAAGCATGGATAAAGTGCTCGTGACCATGCGTGGGCTCAAACAGCTCACATGGACCTTACCTTTCTCAGAGAAGTTTAACATCTCAACATGGTTATGCAGTCAGTAATTAATGGAAAACTGTATTACCTGGCATTTCTACAGCAGCCAAACTGAGGTCTCTGATAGCCTGCTCTGTTTAATTAGTGTCAGCTTTATTACTTCTAATTTATGGAGGAAGGCTCTTTAGGAGAACCTAGAATTATGGTCCCTTCCACCCCAGAGTGGCCTGGGTTGGAAGGGACCCTAAAGACCATCTAAGTTCCAACCTCTGTGCCCTGGGGAGGGACACTTTCATGGAGAGTATATTTCTTTGCTTGCTTTATATTACCAGTAGACTGGATTCTGCTAAGTGTTTAGCTAAAATAGAAATTAATAACTCATCAAAAAAGGATTGTTTGAATCAAGACAGTTGGTGTGTCTCATCATACAAGCAGGATTCTCTTCTATTTAAACATGAGTGTACGTGTATGTATACGTGCAAGAAAATAAAAAAATAAATTGCTGTATTCTAAACAAATTTAAAGCAAGCAAAATCCACAGGAGACAGAACTGGGAAAGACACCCTGTGGCTGGTTTTGGATCTGAACCAAGAGAAATGCATTTTGGCCTTAGTTTGCCAATGTGCTCATCCCAGAAAAGTCCATGTTTCATCCTAAACTTCTCAGTGAAGGACAGCACTGAGATGTTGGACACAGGTGAAAGATAAAATATGTGCAAAATCACTGAACAACGGGCAGTACTGGGGCAAACCCTGGTTCAGGGCTGGTGCTGAGCCATAGCAATTCCACCTCTTCTGAGGCTGGAGGCAGGTAGCTACTCATTTCCTGATGAGCAGGGCAGCATCTTCATTATCCACATGCAAACACACAGAGTGATGTCACAAACTAACCTGGAATGTAGAAACAATTTGTGCATTAGCAGAGTGAAGGAAAACAGTACATGAGTGATTGCAGTCCTCGAGGAAGGGAAAACAGAACAACGTTGTCAAAGCTTAAGTAAAACACAAATGAGAGTGTTTGTGTGTTCCCTCATCTGCAGTCTGAGCTCTCCAGCCGGCTTACGCAGGCTCTCCCCTCACTACAGCACTGACACAAGAAAAATCATGTACTCAGCTCAATATGCCATCATTTAATGCCCTAGAAATAAACTTAATTTTTAGTATATTTTAATTTTTTTTAAATTTCAGTTAGACCCAGATCACTTTTTCAAAAACATCATCACAGTTTTACCTTTTCTAGTAACAGTGAAATTATTATGGATGCAAATTATCACATTATAGTTGTTGCCACGGAAATAAACTGCAATGTTATAGGCACAAAAATAAAGAGCCTGCTGCAAAAGATGTGGCAGCCACAGCTTCAGGGAAGTGCTTTTTTGGTAGCAAATGATGAACCAATTGCTCCAAACCTCTTGAACTATAGGAGATAATACAGCAGCCCCATTTTGCATTTTTATAGGACTGTGCATAATGCCTCAAGTCATTTTAGAAACAGAGTGCCACCTACCTTGTGGCTTGAGGTTAAAGGGTAGTTTTGTCATACCAGGAACTACTGTGAGACCTTCTGAAGGGTCTTTGCACTACAGCCTGTTCCTCCCATGTTAAAACACAATCCCAGCAGCACAGGTGCCAAAAAAACAAATCTCTTTTGTAATGATAATGGTGATAATGTGCATACCTGAGCATGACTGAGACACCTCTGAGCAGACCCATCCTTTCAGGATTTTCCCTTAGGCAGGAAGATTTCTCCACTGGCCATATCCTTTGAGCCTGTAGCCATGTGACATCACAGAAATGCATAAGGGGGCCAAAGCCTGATGTGGTTTAGGGACCCATTTTAAAGCATGAAAAGAAAAAAAATCTCATTAAAATCAGCACTGCTTAGTTACTCTTGCATGGTGAAAGCAGAAAAATGCGTGGTCAAAAGAACCTCACAATCAACTAAAGGCAGATTTTGGGAAATCCATCTCCTAATGTTGCTCAGAGGATGCAGCAGAGCACTGGGAACACCAGGCCCCCAGACAGGCTGTGTGCAGAGGCAGCTGCTGGGGGACACACGCCTGGAACTCGAGCAGTGGGTGGTGAGGAGAACAGCACTCAGGGCAGGGAATCCCTGACACCCAGGAGAGCTGGCTTGCATCCTGTGCAGTCTGACCCAGGGCAGGGGAGCAGGGGCTGTGGGTGCAGCTGCTCTCCTGTGCTACCTCTTCACAGCCAGCATGGTGCCTGGCTTTTCCAAAGGGCATGTCTGTGCCAGGGAGGGGACAGCAGGGCTAGAGAGGAAACAAGCCCACTGCTCTCACCACAAACATCTTCCTTCAGTTAGCAGAGACACAAAGGTTTCTGTAGACATCCTCAATGTTTCATTTTCTAATCTGCTTGTCTTAGCCCCACCAGAGGAATCAGAGGATCAGGCTGGCAGTGGCTCCCATCCACATCCCCGCCTTCCTTGATGCTAACCCACCCTCTCCAGCTGGGATCCTGCCTTGCTTGGGCACAGCTGCAAGTCACCAGCCCTGGCCAGCCTCACCAGCCACCTTCCCTGGGAGGCACAGGGGCAGGCACAGCAGGACAGAGCCAGTCCTGGCTCCTGGAGCATCCAGAGGCTGCTCTGGATGGGATGGTGGGCACTGCCAGAGCCCACCCTCTGTGCTGTGGGTGCCACAGACAAACTCTGCTCTCCCATCTCAGGCAGACTCATGTCACAAACAGTCAATTAGCTTTGTGGAAGTTAAATAAACAAACAGAGAGGAGATTATAACTGATTAACTGAAGGGCAGGAAACATGAGAAGCTGGTTTGCTAGAATGAAAAGCTTTTGTGCTGAGACCTCCAGTAATTAGCAACAACAAGACCTACAGAAATTTATGAGCAAAAAAAAAAAAAATTCCATGAACCCTTCCTGTATAAATGTTCTCCTTTCACATGTTTTGCTTGGAAGGCTAACTTAAAACACAAACACAGACTGGGTCTCAAATATGGAATAGATTCATGTTCTGCAGCAGTCATATACTTGGATTGCAAAGCAAATGAATGTGTATCAGTGCAAGTCGTCCCTCCTCCCCCCCTCCCCGAATTATGTATTTTGTTGACAACTATCTCTCAACAGCTCTATCCCTCCCTCCAAGCACCTGGAAGGCAATTTGGTTACTGCTGGCAAATGTTAGAAGTGCTCCTTGGAGCAAAGTTGAAGACTGAAGCCACTGGAGAACCAAAGGGTTCTGCCAGGACTGACCAGTGAGGTTCAGTAATAATTTAGCAATTCCAGCCCAGCCATGGCCTGTGTGACCTGTTTAGCAGTCTGCAGTGGAGCTGCTGTTGACTGTGCAGAAGCTTACCTGCTTTCATTACACTGCTCAGAGTTGTCCTCCACCTGGCCCCTGGAGCAGCACAGAGTCTCCCCAAGACATGTAATGAAATCCCCAGGCAGAGCTGAAACCTTGACCTAGATTTCAATGCTCTCCAAGCTGTATTTATGCATCTTCAGCATGGCTGTCTTGACTCCCTTAAATTGCAGATAAACTGAAAATTAAAGAGAGCCCTGCAGACTCATGTCTACTTTGCTGTCCTGGCTTTGCCTTTCATTGTTGGATAACTCAGAGGACAACTTGAATCAAAACTGAGACTTGCTCAAATTGATTGCAAACTGTAGCATACACTTGGAAAAGCAGCATGAGCAGGCCGGCAGTAGCTTCATTGGAAGGAGGATGGCAGGTCTGATCCTGACTGAATGCATGGAGCTCATTAGCATCGAGTTATTATTCTGCATTATGATGTGTCCCTGGTGCAATTACAGGATGCTGCTCTTTGCACATGGCTAAGGATGGTGATTACACTCAAATACAAAGGTGAAGGAAAGAAATACTATTCTATTTCCCTGACAGTAAATTGCAAAAAACTCAAGGTAAATCTGCATATCAATGCAAAGTAAATAAAGTAAATAAACCCCAACATTGCTGGGGTGTCCTGCCCCCTTTCCAATCAGGGTAGCACTTGGATATTTGAACCTGACTTCCAGAAACCATCAGCATCAGTCAGACACTTCCCAATCAAATATCAGTGGCAGCAGGATAAGGCCACTGCAGAGGATCCTGAAAAACTTTCAAATACAAAGCAGCCCTTCCTCCCCTTCCAAAAACAACCAGTCATGGATTTGGGGAAGAGAGAACCCAAACCTGGCCACTTTCCATTACAGCATGTGGTGGCTGTTGCTGTGCAGGAGCTGGGGAGGTTGTTAGCACCCTGTAACATCTTGAGGGAAATGAGCAGAGCAGGGGGTTCCTATATTTCCTTTGTTAATTTGCCACTTTTGCAAGTGTGGAGCCCTTTTTCCAGGCTACAGTCACAGACACAGGAGGAGTTTGACTCTGTGAGCAGTGATCCTGTAGATGGTTAAAAACCTCCCTGTGGACAAGCTGGAGGTCCCCAGCTGGGGCTGCTCCAGGGCAGAGTGAGAGTGGGTATCAATGCTCTTTGGAGCCTGCTGAAGCCTTGTTCACATTAAAAAGCAAATGAATGGGTGACAATTAAAGTAGTGTGTATTTATATTTCTGTCTAAAAAGAGCTCTCCCACAATCCCACTCCACTTATTTCAGCAGAGCACTGAACTGCCATTAATTTACAGTCACCAGAAGAGAGAAGAAATTAGAACATTTGACTTCTTTAAATAAATATTTTCTATTTTAGTGCCCAACACTGTGCACTTCCTTCACAGCCCAGGCAAAAGGTATCAGTGAAGGCTGACAATACTTGCAACAATAAAAATGCATTTTGAGAAATCCCTGTCAGTTTTTGCATATTTGTGGAGCTGTGAAAGGCCAGCCTGTCCCCCAAAAGAGCTGTCACCAGCAGGAGCTTCCCAGCATCCAACCTTGTGGTGACACAAGTGGGAGGCAGAGGTGTACTTGGGAGCTGGGCAAGAGCTCTGCCCTCCTCAGCCCAGTAGTTTGCACTCAGAATAATCTTGCTGAGCAAAAAAACCAACAGGGCTGAGAGGTGGAACAGAGGGGCAAAATCAAGGCTCTTTCTGCACTTGGAGTCAGGCAGGGCTAGAGGAGCTTTTAAGATGCAGAAGGGAATTCAAGTCAGTTTTGAATGCCTGGGAGGTAGTCTGAAGTTCCTTTTCAGCCCTGGTTTTGTGTTTGTCGGGTGCCCCAGCTCTTCCCCCAGCCTGCCCTTTGTGCACACCAATGCAGACCCCACCGAGCTCAGTTCAGCTCTGTGCTGCTCCCAGTGTCTTAAGGAGCTATGCCTGTGCCCAGGACTAATCCTGGAATAAAGCCCTGCTCTAGTTTATGAAAAGTGAGAGGATGAGTGTTGAGGTGAGCAGGAGGTCCTGCTCCCACCCTGCTGTGGGCTGCACCCTCACAGCAGCCCTGTGCTGGGTCTCTGGTGGCTACTTGGCCGCTCAAGTGGGTCACAGTCTGCTCTCATTTGGCCAAAAGTCACCCCACCACAAAATGCTTTGGAGTGACACTGGCAGGGAGGGAGAATGAGGGGAGCCAGCGCACCCCCTCTCATCACAACCTGCAGCTCTGCCAGACTGAGCAAACCCCAAAGCTCTTCCTACTGTGAGCCTTTGACAGACCAGCCTCCTCCTGGACATGGAACTCCACACCCCAGATCCTGCCCACCAGTCAGGCTGGCAGCTGGCCAAGAGGAGCTAAGCTTTGTCCAGGAAGGGACATTACAGCTTCCCTTTCAACTGTTCCCAGAGGAAGTGTTTGGACAGCAGTCCCCATAATGAGAGGGGTATTAATTACCTTTCTGCTGCTCTGCAGAGCCTTGTGGAAGCCAGGCACTGCCTGGCACTGCACTGCCTGCAGCAGCTGGGGCCATTTCTGCTCTAGCTCTTTTTCCTCACAGATACATTCATGAACCTACTTCTGCTCCAAGCTCATTGCTGGCCCAGCTTGTGCAGCCCAAACACTGCTCTGCTGTTTTCAGTCAGGGCTGTCAATAACCGTTTTGCAGGATGAAGTCCCTGTCTCTGAAGCACTTGTACCAGTAGCCTCTTCTGTTCATTGTTAATCTCCAAAACATGACTGCAAAATGATACAGTTGGTCAAATGAGAAAATCTATTTTTTCCAGCCACCCTGATGGCACTCTCACACTCTGTTGTGCTGCCATGACCATGTGCACTAAAATGCCCAGCAAGTCTCCCCATTTGGCCTTACCTGCACTAGCGTGACTTGCTGGTGAGGCTGTTTGGTGTGTCACCCACCCTGTCCCACTTCCTCAGCTCCAGTTTGTTCCTCTGCTCCTCCATATGGCTCACACGAGATCTCTGATGCTGATTACAAAGAACTTTAAAATATATCTGGTTGAATTTACATCTTCAAAGGTCTCTGAGAAATGCTAATCTGTATTTTGCAAAAAAAAATTAAAAGCACATTTTTGAAACAGCTCCTGTTTCAGCATATGTGATAAAAGGCGAGGAAACAGAGAGCTGGAGGGATGAGTGAGGTGTGGGAACCCATTTTCCCACCTTTGGCAGATGTCTGGGGCAGTCACTGGTGGCTCACAGGCAGGCTTGGCCCTGCCTGGTGACCATGGACAAGTCCAAGAGTGTGGGAGGAGATAGGATAGAACTGAGTTACAGGATGTGGGACACACCTGCAGAATGCCAGGGTGGCACAGAGGGGTACATGGTGGCACAGAGAGGCACACAGTGGCACAGAGCAGCTCCTAATACTTACCTGCCTTTTGTCATGTGTGCCTGGGAGATTAGTGACCAATGCAAATACAGATTGATACAGTCTAAAAGATTCAGTTGCTTAAATCTGTAGCTTTCAGAACAGATGGTTGCTGTAGAACCCCACTGCCTCAAAAAAGCAAGATACAGAGAAGAAAATGCCATTGCTGCACATGTATTCCCATCAAACACACACAGTGCCTTTTCTTTATTCTGGAATAGCACTGGAGGACCACGAGACCACTGACTGACCATGATGAGCTGAAACTGCTGACCAGGGTGTAGCTATATTTAATTACAGCTCCAGTACCTGCGCAGTGCCAGGGAGGTGTGCTCAGGGAGGGGAGTGCAGTGCTCTGACAGCCTTCCCACATTCCACAGCCTCTCCCAGGGACACCACCGTGCCAGGAGCCTTCCCCCGTCCAGGAACCACTGCTGACATCAGTGGCTGGTCCCTCACCCTGGCAGGGCTGCCCTCCCTCACCTGTCCTGCCAGGTCCACTGGTGGGGGACTCAGCCTTCCAATTAGAGCTGCCTGAGAAAAGCAATGTGAATGAACAACAAAGTACCAATCAGCAGCACTTGCAGATGCCCTAAAGGTGATACAGGTTCTTTTATGTTCTCCTAAATTAGATTCATGGGAATTCACTTGGCAATGCCAATACTGCATGCTCAGGAGCTACTACAGGATAATACATCATCCTTTATGGGCACACTAATATGGGTTTCAGTCTCTGTCACATTTAGTATTGGCAATTATTTCACACACAGCTGTAGATCACTTCCCTTTTGATCACAGTCTGCCACCCTTTACTACCATTCAAATTTATAGCAACATTAATAGTCCAAAAGTAATAGTGTTTACTGTGTACTGGGTTTCAATAAATTAGGAGGAAGCAACAGTTCCTAAACAAAGATTCCAGAAAGCACCAAAGATGAACTGAATGTAAACTTTTTCACCCCGATTAACACATCCTTGTCTATTGGCAGAAAGTTTCCATTGCAGCTGCAAGAAAATAATTCCATGGATTATGTCACATCAATTCAAAGTGAAATTCAAAGCCAAAGAGAAAGCAGAAAACTATTCCCTGTGTCTTACAGAAAATACCACTGCTTCAATTAGGTGCTACAGATGCTTGGAGTAAACATATTTTCCACTGGTTTTCTCAGAACCATACCCTCTTAAATCTCCAATATTCTTCTGCATGTTCATTTCTCATCCCAGTTTAATTCCACGCCTCTGGGTGTTAGTGGCTAAGGGGATACTGCCAAGCAATGAAAGCCAAGAAAAGCTGGTATAAGAAGGGAAAATATGGCCTTTATATAGTAAATAAACTTTTCAGCCTTAATGTAATGGCTGCTGTCAGCATAACTCAGAGGGGAAAAAAAACAACCCAGTGCTAGTTGTACTTTTCAGTTCTTGGACCATGTGAATGTCCAGTTCTCCAATTTTGAATCTGCTCCCAGTCCAGTGGAAATAATGCACACAACTGAGCACTCAAGCCTCTAATAAATCTCATCTTTGTGCAGAATCCCCGGGATTCAGGACAAAACCAAAACTAGATAAGACTTCTCAATATTTCAGTAAATACCATCCCTTTCTTCTCAGTAAAATCTCGAATTCTAGGAAATCTAAACATCCCTTTGATGTGACAAGCATGGAGAAATA
Source organism: Toxostoma redivivum (assembly GCA_013397375.1). Lineage (NCBI taxonomy): Eukaryota > Metazoa > Chordata > Aves > Passeriformes > Mimidae > Toxostoma > Toxostoma redivivum. The sequence goes on along the minus strand of VXBI01002221.1, from coordinate 1,323,031 downwards.
TTGCAATTGAAACATTGAGTAATTAGTACATGTGAACTGCACATGAATGCATATCACACATATATGGATCTCTTCACAACAATAACCACAGTTTGCAGCCTTGTTGCATCCAAAGTATGAATGCTCTGGAAGATACAAACCTCCTCTCCCACCAAAGTCCTTCCCAGAAAATTTTCACCCCAAGTTACTACTGTGTGTATCCTTCCCTTGCAAAAGCGTGGGCAGAGGAGAAGAGGGGAAGAAATTACTGGGTTTATAGGTGCTATAAACTACAGCTTACTTTAGAGTTAAAACATCCTGCCAGATGGTACCCAGCATCTGGGAGAATGCAAATGCCCAGATATAAAATTTGTTTTCTTTATTCCTCTTTATTGGGACTCTATTTGGTTACAGTGTACTGTGATAAGATCTATTTCCTATGCTTGTCTCTTAAATTTAAATCTCAAAGCAACGTTTATAAACATTACAACCTATCAGTTATTGCTGTAGTGCAGTATCTGAATTCAGATCAGCGACAGTGTGCGTAAATATGTCACATAAAATTGCATCTAACGCTTTCCCAAACAAACATCTAAGATTTTTTTTTAAGAGATGGCTGAGGAAGAAGAAAAAATAGATTACATTAGCATACCTCATGAAAACAAATGGGTTGACCTTGTAGGAATAAAGGTAGGAACAGCTCCATTAGTCAAGTAAAATCCCCTAAAATTATAAAGGTTGGCTGTCTTGGGGGGGAAAGAACCATCCCTCTTTATTCCTCCTTGAGAGCAGCAGGCAGCACAAGCCGTGGAGAGCTCTCCTCAGCCCTGCAATAACCCTGTGTCACACAGGCTCTGCCCCCAGCAGTGGCCCCGAGCCTGTCCCAGCTGGTCCCCAATGAGCAGGGAGAGCCCCAGGGGGGAGCAGACCCGAGATGACCCCGGGCTCCTGCCTGGGGAGCCCTGCTGGTCTCACTGGGGTGCAGCAGCAGAGCAGGCTCCCCACTCCTGCCTTGCTTTCCTGTAATTAGCTCTGTGTAAGAGGGAAAATCTGGGTTTACCTGCCCTGGCTGCTGCTGCAGCTCCCCCAGCCCCCTAGGGATGCCATGCAGATTTTGCTTTTCATCACTGGTGCTGGAAAACTACAGGATCTCTTTGTTTAGGACAGCAGGTCAAGGCTGTTCCCAGCTGAAATACTGCAGGAGAAAACAACACTCAGAAGAAGGATAGTTTCTTCCCAGCCCCAGTACCATGCTGAGAACCTCTGTGCCAGCTTTTCCAGGGCTGAGGGGAGTGAGCAGCTCTATTTTGCTTGCTAAATTAACAGCTAAGGGTATCAAGGGCTACCTGCAACAGCTGTACACCTGAAAAATTTAGAAAATATTCCCACCAGAGGCCTGGGAATAAGAGACCTGGAGCCACAACTTTTAAAGGTTGGGTCTCTCCTTAGCATTGCTCTCTTCTTCTGCCATAAACACAGGTGAGAGTAGAGAGGTGCCGGGAGGATGCTGGTAAACACAACCTGCTGCAGAACCTGCAGACAATCCAGCTGTTACCACAAATGTAGATGAAATGGGAATATTTTCTTTAAACCAAGTAAAATCTAATGCTAACAGTTTGTTTCCACAGCCCAATCCCCTTTGTAGTGCATTATTCCAACCCCTTCCCTCCCTCACCACCATACCCATCTCCCAAGGTCTCTGTGGAGAGGCAGCATCACTCCTGTGCACAGGCTGCTCCCCGTGGAGAGGCTTCAGGTTTCTTTTGTGTCCCTGAAGGCCTTTCCTCCCCTTCTCCTGCCTGGCTGCTGGGCTGGCTCAGCCCTCACCTGCCTCACCCCCCTGCTCTGCTCAGTCTCCAGCTACAGCTTTCAGATTTGGATGGCAAGTGCCAGTCCCACACAGAAAGACTAAAGAGAACCAGGGCTGTTACCCATTCCAAAGCATTTGGAAATCAAGTTGCTGCCCTATTTATCTAATTCTGAACACCTCAGTTATTGCCCAAGTGATTTTCTTATTGCTGCCCTTGTGTTATTGGTTGTAGCTGTAGATTTCCTTCCTGCCCCCTCAAAATGGGGTGGTTCTCTCCTCCCTACAGTGGCACCCGTTTTGCCTGTTGGAGCTCCAGCATTTTGCTGGGTATGCCCAGCACCAGGTCCAGATGAGCCCCAGGCACTGATCTGGAGGACGTGCAGCCCCAGGTGGTCCCTGGGTGCTGTCTCAGGGGTGTTGCTGTTCCCCAGGGTGTCTCAAGCTGCAATAAGCTAAAAGGATTTTGCACTCCCTACCCACAATGGGACATTACTCTCCAGTGAGGTCAGGTGTTGTCCAGAAATTTTCTCTTATCTTTGACCAAGGAAATAGTTGCATGTATGGAAAAGAGAGGAGAAACTCCCTTTTGCAAATGTTAGCGTGGTCTGCAAGAAATTCATAGGCTGATGAGATAAAATGAGAATGTGTTTTAATAGCAAAAATATGTTTTCTTTGGCCTAAATGCAATCCAGGGTTTTCCAGTGCTCAAACTTAAGCTAAAGAGATATTAATTATTTAACAGGCACAAAAAGAGACCTGAGGAAATTAATCCTTCTTCCTCCTATTCAGTGTGAGGGTACAGCCAAACCTGGGTCCAGGATCACGAGGGATTTCTCATCTGTTCTGAAAACATGAGTTTTAATTTTCCCTTCATTTCCTTCCTGCTAATGACCTCCTTGGTACACAAAGCCATGGAGTTTGTCCATGTTCTCTCACCAGGAGCACAGCTTTGGGTGATCCCACTCTGAAGTCCATTGCTTAGACCCCAGAAACAATCACTTACCCTCAGAGGTGCAGCTGGAGCCCACCAAAAACTGATGCCAGAAGTTTCAGTTCTTTATCTGGTGTCAGGAGGGGAATGTGGGGCAGAATTGCTCCCTTCTCAACACCCAGTAAATGCAGTTTGTCAGGAAGGTGCCACAAGGACCGATGTCCATCAGGAATGACCTCCGTCCTTGCTGTGCTGCCCATGCACCCTGACCCTGGTGCCCAGGGCTGGTCATCCTGGTCACACCTCTGGCCCTTCTAATTAGAAATACAGGCAATTAATCTCCTGCCTAAACTAATAGCAAATTCCTCCTATCATGGCACAGGAACTGCTTGGAGGGATTGTCCTGGGAAATTAACAGCTGTAACAATTTCCAGAAGCCAGAGACTGTACAGGGAGCTCCCAGGGCAGATGATTCAGTAGATTCATCTTGTGTTTCACTCTCAGCCTCTCAGCCCCTGACACCAGAGCCCCCAGAAGAACCTTTTGCCTCAGCTTTTGCCCCACAGCTTCCTGGCTTTACACCTGGCATGAGACAGACCCCACTGGGAAGACACAGGGGAGCCAATTCCCTGCCCAGGGCAGGGAACAGCATCCTCTGAACAAACACCAATAGCAATCTGGTGTTGGCTTCTGCTAGGATTTTACCATCACCACCATCAGCCTTGTAGTGGATATTTGCTGACTGTGAAATTTTATGTTGGCCGCATTTTTTTCACAAGATTTTGGACAAGGTGGGACTACTTTAACTCAATTCAAGAAACCCAAACCAAAACCAAAACCCAAATGGTCAGAAATTCTTCAGATTAGTCTTTTCTTATTCTCATTTTTCAGACTGTGCTGAATAAGATTTTCTCCACACATAACTAGGGTGGAAACAATGTAGATTTGAGGAGGAGCCCTTAGATAAAGCTAAGATATGCTGCAAAACACAGACCTTGCAAGGGAAAGGAGCTGAAGTAGGGCAGAATGATACAGAAAAAAGGGACATGTTTCTCATTATCCCATGATTTTATAAGATGCTGTAAGTGAAGTTAGTTTTAAGAGCTGTCTGCAACTGGTCTTCCTAAGGAATTTTCAAGAGAAATCAGTAGGGCTTCAACTTGACGTTAACCCTCCACATGGGAACTTACTTCATTTGCTGTGCAAAACTTCATTTCTATTCATCCCTCCAAGTGGAATATGAGTGGGGTGATGCTAGGGTCTTCTTTTCACCCACTGGATCAAGTTTGTTATCTTTTATGACCCAGGTGTAGGATTACTACTAAAGCAAAATAATCCAAAAGTATCCTGTAACCCAGCTCCTCCAAGCTGTAACAAACACCTTTGAGGTTGTTTTGGAATCCATCAGTGCTGCAAAGCCCCCAGTGAAACCTCTAAACACTCACAACCAACACCACAGCAGCCCAGAGGAAATACAGGGAAACAATGAAGAGTCATTTCCTGCTTTTAGCACTGGCAGAAAAGCTCAGTCTTTACCTACTGCCTACTGCCTTCTCTGCCCAGACAGAGAACAAGGTGGGATGCCATTGCTTGATCCCACACCTTTCCAAGCAAGTCAGTGATACTCTGGTTCCTACACTCAAGGTTTAGCATTGCTCCCCGCTTGCCCCATGCCCCCATGCCCAGCCATGCAGCCCCTCAGTGCAGGACTGCAGCCAGCTGGGAGGGCCAGGCAAGGCCATGTCATGGGGCAGAGGTAGTGATTAAATACAGCTAATTGCTGTAATGCTCTTCAGAGGAGAAGGCAGAGCTGTGCTGCTGTCCTTAGCCAACACACTGAACTGTTCTGTCCTCCAAACCCATGTGTTTTCTCTTCATGTAGTGCTTCCTTTGGGGCAGAGCTGATGACAGAAGGAGAACAATCTGCCCTGGCCATTTCTGTTGCAACTCTTGGCAAATATTTTGGCTGTCTCTAGGGCCAGTGTGTATCTGTGTGATTAAGCCTGACTTACAACACCTTGAGGTGGGCCACAGGTGATGGTTCAAGAATCCCTGGGTTTTCCCACGTGTGAAAACTCCGTTTGGCTTTGCCCTAGAGCAGAACATAAAACGTCATGGTTTTGCAACCTCCCTTGAAGCATGGGAGCTCAGAACATTGCTGGCTCAAGCTCTCCTTGTGGGGAGTCAGCCACATGTACCTGCTGGGATGAGCAGCTGTGGAATGGGGTTAGAGCCCCCTGCTCCTGGCACAGCACCTGCCCAGGGGCACTGAGCCACTCACAGGACACTGCTCAGCTGCTGGGGCTGAGCCACAGCACAGGCACACAGCCACTGCTGGAAAAGCAGGCAAGCATCAGCATTTCATCAACATTTCACAGAGGAAATGTCTCCTCCTGATTTCCTTGAGAGAGAATTGAATTCTCCTGCTCCTCCAAATCAAGTGTTGGATTTTTCTTTCTTAAAAAAAAAAAGAAAAAAAAGGAAAGAAACACTATGTTAAGAAACACTATGTTTTAGTAAAACCACATATTTGTCTCAGGAAATAGTGAGGGCAACCTCCCAGCCAGCTTAATGTTCTGTACAGCCTCTGCCACCCAGAGACACAGGCTTTCCAGTCAGGGGGTGTCTTTCCAGCCTGGTACACCACACCACGCTGCCTTACTGTCATCAGAGCTTCAACTGGAAAAAAGCATGGGAAACCTGTGACACAAGCACATGGGTACTTTGCTGTACCAAGGAACGTCCACGACCACATTCAGAACATGGAAGGTACAGAAGTTTCTCAGAATTTCTATGAAAACTTGTAAAAAAACACCCCCCCCCAAAAAAAAAAAACAAAACAAAAAACCTGAGTTTTGCTTCTTACTCAGTTTGGTCACAGGGACCAGATGTTTTCAGGCTGCTAGATAGAGAACTCAATAGCAAGTTCAGTACAGTGTCAGCTGTGAGTCTGAAGTGCAGGCATAAGGATGGAAGTGCTATGGACAGGATCACCTCATATTTCTAGATTAGGGGATGACTTGAATTCAAATACCTGCCAGGGTTAAAAGCAGATCTTTTGGAAGAATGGAAGACTAAGGCAAAGGGATATGGTGCTTATTCAGTTAGTACAGACTGTCCTTTTAATAAATTAAGAGACTTGTAAGAAAAATCTAATGAAAAGGCTCTGTACACAACAGTGGTTTAGGAAAAAATCTTGAATGGAAAAAACTTTGGGAAAAAACTTTTACTTGTGAGTTGGAAAAACCTTGACAGGTTTTGACAAGTGATGATGATGACTTCCAGAGATCAGTGATGGACCCTGAATCATGGACATTTTGGCCAAAAAAAGCATTCTTACCAACAACTCCTCTGGGAAGCTAGGGCCTTTATACATCCATAAACCCATTGTGTTGTGCTACAGATATTGTCCTGCCAAGTGCATAGACAGGTAATTGCCAAACCTGCAACCACTCAGAACACAATATGCACTTTGAAAAAAGGAGATCTAGGGAGAAGTAACAAGTGTCACCTTTGGAGCAGGCAGCAACAATGCCATAAAACCTGGAAGCTGATCTTTGCACTGAGAGCAGGAGCTTTGATTTATAAAGGCATAACAGAGCAGAAGGCAAGAGCCTCACAGACATGTACTCCTAGGAGTGATGTGTGGTGAAACCTGTGCTGGCCCAAGCACAGCCCACGGAGCCTGCTGAGCCAGACTGTCCAGGACATTTCCTTGACCTGTGCCTAAAAGTTGAACATGCAGAACATCAGTTTTGCAATGTTAGTTGTACTTGTTAAATAATTTTCCGTAACACGTACAGAATACCATCTTCTGTCACGGCCTAAAAAACACTTTAAACAACAGTTTCCTCAAAAATCAAACAAAAATTTGTATCAAGTTGAGAGATGATGACAGACTTCTGTGGGATTAAGCAATTTCTCTCAGCATTTTTGTGGGTTTAACTAAACTGAGAGATTACAAGCAGAAAGGAAAGAACCACCCCCAGATTTTCCATTAAAAAATAGTGAGGAAACATTCTGAAAAAACTATATAAGATAAACAACTATTAGACATGACGTACCATAGCCTTGACCTCCCATCAACAACTGTTATTCCCATTCAAATAAATTGCTGATATGGTTTCCTTCTCACCCAGCAGCTCCAGATGTTTTTTCTGAACATTCCTGCTTGCCAAAGGAGAGCATTCACAGGGAGCAAAGAAAAAAAAGTGCAAAAAAGCCAGTAAAACCTTTGGCTCTCTGAGCACCAAGAGACCAACCACAACTGCAGCATCTCTTCCAACAGCTCCTCAGTGCCAAGACTGGCCCAGGCCAATCTCCTGGGAGGGCACAGCAGCTCCACAGCACTGCCTGTCCCTACAGCCAGGTTTAGGATAAACCAGGCAGATACTGGCCCATCACTCACCCTCTAAGAGGAACAGAAGCAGGACAAGCATCACAGATAAGCAGGCTGCCTCTCCAGAGCAGTTCAGGGAAGTTGCAATGAGTCACTCCTAGTCACAGAGGGGAAAAAAACCCACACAGAGGTATAAAGAAGTCAGATGGATTGATTGCACCATCTTCATAATGGGAATCTCAGATTAAAGCACCTCACCTGCTGCTTCAGGAGCACTGTACAGCCCTCCAGACAGCAGAGTTGGTTATTCTGAATGCACAGCATGTATGATTGATGGGAGAATAAACCTGAATCATGCTGGTTGCTGCTGTTAAAACAGTTGGGATAAAATGTAGTCATCTGACACAGAAAACCACATTGTAAAATTAGAGATGAAGCCTGCCAGGATGGATTTAGTTGTATTTATGAAGTGCCCATCAGTGATGTGTGTACTGTCCAAAAAAAATTAAACAATGTACTTGATTGCTAGAGAAGGGACCAAAGATCAGCTGAAGTTCACAGAGGAGCTTGTGCCTTTTCACACAGACTGCAGCTCAGGTGTTCATGGGATGCACACCCTGTACATAGGTTGGAACTTCTAATGTGCTTTTCTAACACATGCCATTATATCTTTTGGGGCATAAAAATTGTGTACCAGAATTGATATTGCTGATCAGACCTGGAAATCCTCACAAGGTTTGTAGTTCTAACACAACCCCCATGCTCCAGGTGCCCTTACTACCCTGCCCAGGGATGCACAGGGGAGAAATGCTGCCTCCAGAACTGCCTGGACAGCCCATTCCCCCCAGCCATCCCCTAGCCTGTCGCCAGACATTAGCAGTAGAGATGTTAGGGCACTTTTTAGCTTTTCTGTCACCTTTACTTGGTGATACAAGCTTGTGGATGTCTTTCATATTGCAGGCAGGAGATACCATCACGTGAGATAAATCCCACTGCAAATGATACTTACATGCAACACATGATTCTGCAAGTTAACACTGCAATTCTCCCTGAAAGTATGTCCATGGGACAGGATTAATTCACAGATTAATCCTTGCTACAACCTGAAAACTGGTAACTCTCTAATGTAGCAAATCATAAATCTATAAATGCTGGGATATTTAACCTGAAATAGATAAGAAGAGGGAAGTAAATGGCAGTATCTTATGCAGACAAGAAAAGTCATCTACACAGATTTTCTAAATGAGGCTGGGAGGTCAGATTTGACTTCTCTCTTAATTCAGCAATAAAAAAGGAAACATTTATATTTTCACAGTTTTTAGCTGCTTGTTCCACGATCACGAAAGAGTTAAGTACCCAAGGCCTGCAGTTTTTCCAGGGTGTTTTGCATTTTTCAGTCCTTAGACTGAGAGCCATTGAGCACATTACCACAGGCAAACCTCTCTCCAGCCAGATGCCAGAGCCTGGGAGCTCGGGCACTGCTGAGCCTGCTCTGGTGAGCTGGGACTGCAGCCAAGCCACACAGAAAAGGACAAGTCAGGTAACTTCTTACAGCAGCTACTTTTCTGCTTACTCTTCTTCTGACTCCAAAGAAGCACATAAACCAAAATGCACGAGTGAAGCACATCTGAGTGCATGGGAGGTCAGGCAGGGAGAAGGAAGGGGGCACAAGGAGCTGCACCACACAAGGGCTGAGGCACCTGGTGCTGGGATGAGGGTGAGCAGTAAAGCAGTGCAGGATGGCGTGGGGAAAGGCTTGGAACACAAATGGCCAGACCTGCTGCAGCCCAAGGACAGCCTGCAGGGAGGGAGGGGGACAGCAAGGAGCTGCAGGGGACAGCAGTGCCCAAAGCAACACAAGATCCCACTCACCAGTGGCAGGTCTGGCCCTGCAGCAGCAGCATTTTGAGTTTCCTCTCACATGCACAACATTTGGTTTGTTATTTTCAATTAAAAATAAGCGAGCTGTACTTGCTCTGTCAAGGACATTTCCTCTCAGACTGCTTTTCTGCACAGCACACTGAGCTGATTTAGAGGGCGAGAGAAACTGGGTTTGTGCACTCCAGTGTTCTGGGGGTTTGGCAGAGTGGCAAACCTTCCTGACGAGAGGGACTCATGTAATGCCCTTTCCCTTGCTGTTCTCCTCAGCTCAGACATCTGTAAACACTTCTCTTTGGATCATCTGGAAGTGACATATGGAAGAAGTTAGATTTTAAGCAGAGCTGACCCTGCTCAGGCACAAGATGGTTGGTAACCTGGATAAGAATGGCCAGCTCTCTCAGTGCCCTGTGAAGGAATATTCAACAGATAAACTTTAATAGGTAACAAAACCACATGGGATTCATCAGCTGGGACAGTAATTTACCCATAATTAACAACCATTACTTCATCCTCTGCTACTCCAGTTATGCTGAATAACTGAAGAGGATAAATTGCTGTTGAAATACCTGTGCAAAAAAAGAACATGTACCCAAAGAACACATATCCAAATACTGGATGCATTTTGCTACTAATAATGTATTTATCAATCTGATTTTGCATGACTCTGATTTCTGAATATGCACAATCCAAGTGACTAAAACTATAATAGCAATTATCAACTTGCACACAGCAAAAAAGAAAGGTGCTCCCGAGGGTTTCATGCCTGTCTCTGCTCTCTCTTTGAAGTGGTGAATGAGTTCAAGTAGTGGTTGCTAAGAAAAATAGTCAAACAGAGACTAGTACTTATCCAAAATGTGATCAGCACTGCACCACCCTGCTTTCTCCCTGTTTAGGGGAAAGGTTCATTATTTTCCCAAGGGAGCTATCCATGCTGCCCAGAGCAGGGCTAGGCAGTGAGGAAGGGGACAGAAATGCTAAAGTCAAAATTAAACCATAACACTGTAGTCCTGTACTTGACAGTTAGTGGTACACAGGCCTGACCATGCTGATTGCAGCAGAATCTCTTATCTTTGCAGACAGGTGTTCTGCTGTGTTCAAACAAAGATGTTTTTCCATTCCCTATTATCTCACTCTTTCCCAGGACAATCCTTTTCTGTTGCACAGGCAGGACCCACCATACCAGGAGCACAGAAAGCATCACCTTGAAGTCACATCCCAGCAGTGAGTCTGAGAGATGCCTTGATTGCACAGACACACCATCTGCTGTGATATGTGCATACACTGAAGGCTCCCTGTGCTCTGCCAAGGAGCTCCAGACCCATGAAGGATTCCTGTGGCAAAGCCCTGGCAAGTCACAGAATATTCCCATTCATTTTCCTCTCCCTCCATAAATTGGCCAAAGCACCTCCTGCAGCTCAGGCCTCAGCAGAGCTACTGGGCAGAGGGATTTTTCTTCCCAGGATCCTGCACACCCACAACCTCAGTGCTCTTTCCATTAACAAGGTTGAAAACCCCAAAAGCAAGCAAGGATGAAAACCCAGCAGCGGCACATGATTTGGAATGCAGCCCTAGGCTCATGTCCATCTTTGTGTGCCTCTGTTCCAGTCCCACTGGAGATTTGTGGAGTTTGCTCAGAAATGGAGTGCCAGTCAGGCCTTGGCTTCCACTTGAGTCACTGAGGATGCAGAGGTACTTCTGCCTCATCACAGTCCCACCCCTTCCTTCTTTCCCACAGTAGTTTATACAATCATGGCCCAAAATGCATGTTTTGGCAAGAGAACAAGAGCAGATATCAAAAAACTATTTAATAAAATATTTTAAATGTAACTGCTGTCTGTCACAATTCTAATTCCCTCCCTGCATTTAAAATTTAACCTGAAACAGAATTATTATAGCTTTCTTTTTAATGATTTTATGGAGAATTAAAGATATAGGTCAATACCATGCAATTGTGCCAGATGTCCCCTCAATCAAAAAGAGGAATTCAGTGGTGGCATCACTCCACATCACCCCTGTTAGAAATTAATGTTAGAAATTAATGCAGCAGGGAGGAGGATGGCAAACTCACCACAGAGCAGCTGGGGAAGGGAGGGGGAGATGCAGACAACTAAGAAGCTTCTCACCATTTCAAGGCTTGGTTCTGCTGTACCAGAAGATGTAATAAAGCAAGGTGGGAGTTTGACACTCCCTGCTGGGGTACCAGGGTGAATTTCCTCACTGTGAAAGCTTGAAGAAGCTCCAGCAGCAACAGGGTAAAACAGAAGTTTTCCAGGCCTACATACCATTACCCCTGGCGAAAGTAATATAACATGGACTTGGGCAGCAATTCAAAACCTTCCTTCCCAAGTGCCCTTGGCCATTGTCAGGACCTCCAGTGGCTGTGCTTGGTGGCATATGCACAGCACAGACAAGCCCTGACATGCTGTGCTTTAAACTTGCTTATCTCACAGGTGTCAGCAGCACACACTGCAGGACCATCCCTGCCTGGGCATCTGAGAGTGCATTTTGACAGGAAAAGAAGCACCTGGAAAGGAGTTCAGAGGCAGGCACTTTTAAAGGCATTTTCTTGACTATGTTTTAAAGAAAATCAAGTGCTTCTTGCCCTCCAGAGGAACCTGAGAGCGGGATATGCATGGGTGCCAGGGCATAACAAGCATTTATTTTTAAACACATTGCAGGTTTTGTCTGTGTTTGGAGGAGGAGGCATGCCTGGCAGACAGCAGAACAAGAACCACACTGGGGAAAGAGAATAATGTTCAAATTAGGTGGGAGGAGAGGGAGAGGAAGAAAAAGAATTGATTTTGTGCAGTCTGAAGGTGATTGGCCCAGAAACTACAAGCCTGAGAACAAGAAAACACTAATTATTTTTTTAAAATGCATATTTCAAAGTATTTGTCATTTCAGTTCACCCAACATATTTATATTAAACTGCTTTTCTTTTCTTGGAGACTTAATCTTTAAAATGTTAATTGGTGACTAAAGGATACCCTTAAGAAAACAGATTTGCTGGCATTTCTGGCTGGGTATGTTCAGATTATAGCTTTGAAAGGTTGGGGTCTTGGGGTGTTTTGTCTTTTTTCCTCTAAAAAGAAAGTCGAAAATAGCTTACAGTTTCATTGCTGAAACTGTATTTCCTCTGAATACCTTCCCACCCCCATTATAAAGAAAAAGAGCAAGATTTGAACATTTGAGAGTTTAGCTTTTCAGTGATCAAGCCTGGAAGGATTTCAAAGGCTTCCAACTTCATACCTGTGGTGGTGCCCAAACACCACACTGATACAAACTGCAGATTCTGGCTTTCAGGAGAGTGTCTGCACTCCGTGTCCCTTTGCTAGAGGTAGCTACATTAATCCTACCTATAAGGAGTGCACCAAGAAATGAGGTTTTATGGAATAATGTCACCTTAAGAGCAGAAAGGACGGGAGGTCTGACACACGAAGCTTTGTTGTGAGCTGCTCTTGGAGCTGTCCAAGTGAGGTGGAGGGGCAGCACTGGGGCAGGCAAAGAGTCCAGAGGAGAGGCTGCTTCACCGACCACAGCCTGGAAAACTTCTCTATCTAAAACTTTAATTTCTAATTTGTTATGACCTCTGCTAAATGGCAGCTAGATTTATGCACACTGCAGCTCCTAATGCATTTTTGCAAGTGTAATTTACTCATTTTTCAGTTGACCTACTTCACATCAGACCTGGTACTAAAGAAATCGTTCAGAAGACACTACAAGCTCTGTGCTATATGGTAAATATCGTGATAATGAGCGACACAGGGACCCCAGGCAGATGCAAAGGACTGCTCTTTAGTGCCAAAACCCAGCCTTTTTCAGCTGGTTATCAGTTCACATGGTTTTAATGCACATCAAGCCCAAGCCAACCAACCACCACACACACACGATGTGGACATGCAGCAGGCACCCAGCACATCTCTCATGTCTCTCACATCTCTCTACCCCTATCCCAGCTGAGTCACTCTCCCATTGCTCCCTCCTCCTTAGGCCAGGGCCAAGTTACAAGGCTTCCCTCTGTAGAGCCTTGCCTATCACTAACAGCTAAACTTGTGTGTGCCCCCTGGAAAGCAGGAGTTGGAAAGGGAACTCCATAGCACGGTGCTTTGATTCCTGCTGAAGCTGCAGCCCAGCTGGCACGCAGGCAGCCTGCTCTAGTTGGTGCCCTGTGCCTGGCCAGCTGCTCCCTCCCTGCTCTCAGGCCTCCCAGGTGGCTCCAGTCACAGCTGCCTCCTGCTTTCTGCCTCCAAACCTCCCCTTTCCAGGTGCCTGTACAAGCTGCACAACTGGAATCAATCACCTTGAGATTTTTTTTCTCCTCAAGCTAGATGTTTCCCCGAGGCTGAGTTTTTCAAGAAGATTTTAATGGAAATGTTTGCGTCAGGAATAGGAAGGAAAAGGAAAAAGCATAGTTTTAGCTCAGTGAAAACCTGGCAGAAATTTATCCAGATGTGAAGCAGTGCTTAGACATGATGCAAGGGTGGTCTCAGAAGCCTTCAGTGTCTCTGTATCTGCTGCAACTGGAGTATGTCCTGTGCCATGGCAGAGACACCCCGTGAGACATGGGGAGAGATGGGGTTGAGGAGGAGAAGTTAGGGATACAGAGATGAGAAAGAAAGCAGCAGATCACAGGGATAACAGCTGGGATGAGGGGGTTGAGAGGAGCCATCACCACAGCAAATCCCCCCAAAGACAGAGAGTTTAGGAAGTGTCAGGCTGGCAGCTGCCCATGGCACCCAGGGAGGAGCACACACCCATCCCTGCAGGAGAAACACTGGGAGCCTTCTGCTGCTGGGGATTCCAGCCCCCAGAAGGATGGGGGAAGAAACAAGATACACAGAGCATATGAACTGCATTTCTGACTGTGGGGTTGAGAGACTGTGCCTGAGCAACACCCTGGGAACAAAGCAAGAGATGAGAGCCTCAGTGGAGCCTGGAGCTGGAGGAGAGCCTGCTGGACCCTGCCGTGGAAACTCGGCTCAGCTCTCCTGAGCCACAGGCTCTCCCTGGCTCCTGTCCGGCCCTGGCAGCTGCACACAGTGGCTGGGGATGGGATGGGATGGAAGGGAAGCACAGAGCACGTGCTCACTCCCTTTGGACTTTCCATCTGCACCACCCGAGCTCTGCCCGTGCTTGGCATCGCCAGCGGCAGCAACAAACTGGGAGCCTTGTCCAACTTGAAGGATGTTCAAAATCTGCAGGCAAGCAGCCCAGCAGCGAGCAGAGGGAGGGGCCAGCCCTCTGGCATGGCTGTGTTCTCCTGCAAGCACAGCAAGGCCTTGCTTCACCATGAAGGTGATACCAGGTCATTTTGTAGCCTCTTGCACCTTGTCCATGCCCCTCAGTCTTTATGGCATTTACAGGAGAACAAAACTGCTAATGGCATCTGAGGTCACAGCCTGCATGAGATCCTAGGGCTGCCTCTGATGCCCTACTGTGCTCACAGCACATCAGTGCTTTTATGCTGAGTATGGAAGTAATTTCAAGAACAGACAGCTCCTCACAGACTCACTCCAAGCACAGCCTGCTGCCTGCCTGCAAAAGCACCTCCATGAACAGGATTGAATTCAGCAGATACCCCAGTCCAAATCTAGAAATCACTGCCCCCAAACATCAGGACAATTAGGTTCACATCAGCATCACAACCCCACTGGATGGCAGCTTGCCAGTCTATCATTTCCTGACTGCTGCTGCTCAGGACTGGAGGGAGGCTGTGGTGCTGGACTGTGTCCCACAGGGAGGAGGAAGGGGAAGGCAGGGCACAGCAAACCCCCCAGAACAACTACCGCAGCAGGGAGAGAACTGCAGCTCCTGCCAGCTAACCCAGGACATTGCACAGAGCTGGTGGTCAGCTGGCAAGGGCACAGAGACATCCCCTCCCTGCTGAGCTCTCCCTGATGCACAGCCTGAGCCACCAGCTGTCATTTTGACATTGCAAGCCATGTGCTTGCCAGTGATTCCCACTGCAACCACCAGCTGCTGTGGGTGTGCAGGAGCACCTTTTCCTGGCTGCTTTTGCCAGCACAGTTCCTGCCATGTGCCCAGAGCAGTGAGCACAGGCAGGGCCAGCACATCCCTCCCTGGCCACCACAGCCACCCTACTGCTGTCACCACAGCCTCCTGCCAGGCTGGCTTCTGCTCAGCCCCAGCTAGTGCATGCTCACACTCCAGCCGCAGAGAATAAAAACACATGAAAATACAGCTCATCTGCAGTAAGCAAGGATGTTGTGCTACAGCCTGTGTATGGTTCTGGACAAAGGATATGTTGTTGGGGGTGTTTTAGGAGGTATTAACGTGGGAAAGCAGCTTAACACTGGCATAACTCCTCCAAAAATATTTTGTTTGGTTCTCCAATCAAACTTAATATTTGTATCAAAATTGACTTATTTCAAAGCCCATGGCAGAATTGTAATTCTCAAAGGATATAACCTGCCAAATTTTTTCCAGGGAGCTTTCTGTGCTTGCCACGAGCTCCATCTCTAGCACAAGCCAGTGAGCTGTGGATGACAGGGGTATACAGTTCCAGCTGCCTGTGAGCTGCCAGCTGGTCCCATGGGTGATTAACCCCATTAACACAGGTACCTGATGGGGTTTCAGGCACAGTGTGCACAGTGGCAAAGGACCCCACAATTCCCAGCACAAAGCAGAGAAGCTCTGCTTGGTGACCTGGGGCACACCAGGCACCTGTATTCTGCTGAGTGGAAAATGCCAGAGACCTGGATCTACATATGGGGTATTCTGAGGCAGAGAAACTCTGAAGATGGCATCTAAACAGAACCTGGAGACAAACAACACCTCTGAGACCAGAGAGGCCAAAGAATGCAGAGCAGCTGTTTCTTGTTCTAGTGGCTCAACAGGCTTCACAGCAGCATCCCACTCAGCACAGCATTAATACATGACATGGGCATAATGGGGCAGAAGGTGGGCAGGTTCCTAAAAGAGCACAGGGGAAGCAGTGGAGTGGTAGGGCTGTGTCAAGAAGAGGGCTACAGGGAACTCCTGTCCAGCAGGGTGCTGGTGGAGAGGTTTAAAATTCTTTCAACTCTTATAAAAAGTATTTAAAATCAAAATATTCAGATTCACCTTTACAAAAAAAATGTCTAAAAGGATTTTTGCAGCCCAGCATCAGGGCAATAGGTGCATTGCAACTTTACAGGCATGTATTAGCACTGTATTTCCAATAACTATTGTCCCAAGACCCTTTCAAAATGATAGGAGGTGTACAATAACACTGTGACCCTGCTAACTGCAGGAGAGTTCCTCCCAGCTTCCCTTCAGAGAGCTGAGAAAGAAATTATCCTCACAGAAAGGTCGTTACTGTGAGCTCACATAATCCCACTTTTAATCAAATGATAATTTAAGTGTAAGTTCCACTTCATGCATTTAGAAAAACATTGGTATAATAAACACTCCTATTAAAGCCTCATCCTCAAAAAAGGTCATTCCCACAGTTGCCATTTAACAAGGCAGGAAAAAGAAACCAGTACAGTTCAGAATTTACACAGCTATTTCATCTCTTCCTCTGAAAAAGATGAATTTTATATATTATTAGAATCTCATATAGTGGTTACAGAGCCCAAAAGAGAAACTATAGCAGATAAAGCACACAGAGATACTTAAGCCTGATTATTTTCCTTCTGAAAGATAAACTTATATCATGACTATTCTGTTAATAATCTTCCTTGAGTAATGTACTAACAAATGATTGCTTTGAAGCCATAACTCCTGTGAAGTTTTAGGGACCTGATTTGCTCCTTACTGACAAAAATGTGAAAATTGGAATATTGACAGGAACATCAAGAGAGTTGAAATTCCCATCAATGCAAGGAGAAAACTGAAATAAATGGCCTCAGAAGTTTCTGAGCTCTCAGTAAAAGCCAGGACATTGAACCTGCAGCTGGCACAGGATGCGCTGTTAGCTGCAGAGACGATGGGCCGCTACATCAGCTGGGGTACCACAGCAGATATGATGAGCTGGCTCATTATTCCTGCTAAATTATGCATGCTGGATTGGGGAGGGAGGGGGCTGGGGGGGTCAGGAGTGAAATCAGAAATCATTCCAGTTCATCATGTGCCAGATCACTGGGAAAGCTTCAGTAGCTGCTGCTGGCAGCAGGCAGTGCACAGGCTGTGCAGGCAGGCGTTCCCAGCACAGATATTTCCCTTTCACCTGCAATTGCCCTGCTGGTTAGCAGTAGGGATGGATCAGAACCATGCATCAGTGTCTTCTATAGTGAGCTGGAGAAAGTACTCTGGATTAATCCCACATTATCACAGTGATCCAGAATTGCCTGCCTTAACCAGGAACGAGCAAATGCTTTGGAGCCCAGCAGAGCAGGAGTCCTCCCTCTGAGCAGCAGGATTGCTGCCTGCTCCCAGCTGGGCACCAGTGGGAGGAGGACTGAATTCTCCTGTCATTTAGCATCTTCACATCAAAGTGTGTGAAGAAAAGGCCCACAGGAGGGCTGGGCTGGCTCCTCCTCTGCACAGCCATAGTGGAGTGTCAGGAAAGCTTCAGAGATGTGTGCTGGAAGGAAAAACACAAATAACCCATGTATTTTATACATGTATATGATGTTGCTCTGTCTTATAAAAATCATAAGTATTCAAACCCTTGAAACAGCCTGTCAGACAGGCTCTTGCTTCCCAGCTATCCCTAGCTTTGTGCTGAGGGATGTAGGGATTGTCATACTGAACTGGATATTCCAGTTCCTCTGAACAACTGCTCAAAATAGATTTCAAGGCATTTGCTTATTTTAATTCATATGAAAGCCCATCCCACAATGGAAATTCTTCCTTTTGGAGATGCTTATCTGATGGCTGGGTGTTTAGTCTTAAAAGCACTGAGTCCCAGAGGAGCTGTTCCCAAAGGTCTGGGCTGCAGTGGCTCCCAGCAGACCACCCAGCAGAGACAGGCACCCCAGGTGCTGTGAGCAGGCTGGGTGGCAGGCCACAGGAGATGCTGGAAAGCCATTTGGTGGCTTCCCATCCCTTTTCCCAGCCCATCCCTTTTCCCAGCCCCACGCAGTGCTGGCACTCTGTTTGCAGGCAAGCCTGGGCAGCACAGCACAGAAGGTGCTGGCAGAGATGGAGCCACCAGCACTGGCAAAGCAGCCCTGCACCCCGAGCTGCTGGCATGGCAGGGTGGCCACGGATCACCCAGCAGCAGGAGCTCACTCAGGCCCTGGGAATCCTGCCAGCAGCCCCAGGAGCTCTGCTCACCCCTGGGTATCTGGGACAGCAGCTAAGTGCTCCTTATCAGCGCTGGGAAGATACAGCAGGATGAGAGCAGAATAACAAAAGTGCTGAGATATGATTTATGGAGAAAAAAATAAACTTACTATTAGTTTCCAATGGCATTTAGGTTTGAGAGGCCAGCCAAAACTTCGTGTTTTTTACAAAAAAAATCTACTTCACTGAAATGCTCTTTCCTACAGGGACTTCTCTGTGTTGTGCTTAGGCAGTGTTATAACAATAAACAGGCATCCTTGCCTTAAGGGACTGCAGATACTGCCAAAGCAGGCAACATTTTAAACCTACAATAACCTTTCACTAGTTGCAGAAGTCAAGCCAGACAGCCCAAACAGGCACAGAGCTGGGAGAGCACTTCAAGGAAGAGTGACACAGCATGGGCTTTTACCCAGGCACTGCTGCCAACTGGCTTACAGAGAAACTTTACATCACCCTAAAGCCCAGAAACAGCCTTTGAAAAACTAACTGGCTCCTCAAATGCCCATACAGTTAATGGTTTGTGAACTGAAGCCAAAGTGTGATTTCCCAGCCTCCCCAACAATAGTGGGGACCAAGAGGAACATGGGGATGCAGTCCCTGACACAGAGACAAATGTTTCTGCACTGAGCCCCAGGGAATGCTTGAGGGTACTTGTTTCAGAGGATGGGGTTCCTCTGGCTCACAGCACACATTCTGAGAAGTGGTAAAATTATGCCAGGAAGCAAGAAGGCAAATGTGTCTTTCTAATCAGTCCTGCCCTGAGAACTGAGGTTAGCAGAGAACTGGGCATGTTGGGGAAGCTGCTGAGCTTTGCTCCTCAGTTGCTCATTGCTTTTCACCGATAAAGACCCATGGTGGCTCACTGAGCATCAGCCCTGTTGTGGGGTTACTTATGGTCCAGTATAGCCACTGGAATACTTTAAGTGGGTTGGAAAGCACATTTCTATTCCAGGGATCAAAAGTTTCCAAGTAGGGTGATCCAAACAGTGGCATTTAATGCAGGAGCTTTTGACAAAGCCCAGGAGCAAGGCCCTGAGGCTGGGAGGAGACCTGGGCTCCCTTCAGGGGCCATGCAGCAGCACTGGGGGGACAGCACAGCAAAGTCCAGCCCACTGGAAGGTGCAAGCCTTCCTTCCCAAAGCCTTTGTGGGGCTGTGAACCAAGGCCTTTCACCTGGCTCACATACTAGAGGGGCACAGGCAGTTAATTGTAAACCTAGTCAATTTTTATAGTTATTGTTTATGAGCTAAGAGGATTTAATTTAAAATCCTACATTGTTGGTTTTTTTGGGGTTTTTTTAATTAAATTGAGAGCAGCCTCCCCCCCTGGTCCACAACACTTTCCTCAGAGATGCTCAGTTGAAAGGATCTGGAACTCATCACCATACCATCTGCCTCTCTGAGAGGTGATCAATCATCCTGAAAGTTTAAACACCCACAGTGCCTAATCTATTATAGTGTTCAAATCCACCTATTTTAAACAGTGAAAGGGAGGACATGCTGTCCCCCCATGGCACAGCAGTCAAGCCCCAGCTTCCATGTCTGCCAAGCTATAAAACCCTAGAACTTCCTAGTTTTTACAGCCAATACTAAGACAGGGAATCTTCTTAGGGATAGACAGGCAGACAGAGATGGAGAGCTGTGTGTGACACCACCCTGTGACAGGGCTGCAGAGCATCCCAACACTCAGGCCAGAGGAGGGACGAGCAGTCCCCAAACCTACCTTCCCTCTGCCCACTTGCAGCAACTTTGCCTGGGAGTAAAGAGCAAAACTAATTGCTCATTCTACCGTGATCAGCTCTGGAGGTGCACAAAGGGCTCCTTCTCCATAGGACACAGGTAAATTCACACCAGTGGAAACCAAACAGGTACTGATGGCTCCATTCCCCTCTGCTAGGAGCAGGTATAAGGCTGGGGAGACCTACTACCCAGCTTTATCCATCCCAAAGGAACAGTGATCAATCTACAGAAAGTGTGTGGAAACTCCTTTTCCCTGTCCTGTCTGCAGGCTTTGGTATTGCACAATGTGGGTGTTTTGGTCCACATGAAATCACTGCCTGAGAACAGGAGTGGCCCCCAATGCTACTGAGGTTGGCTTTGCTCTGCCCTGCATGGCTCAGAGCACAGGCTGGGTGGTGCCAAGGAAGGTGGCAGAGGCCACAATTCTGGTCCCCCTTGGGTCCCCCTCTCCTGTGCAGCACTTTGTATCTGAGAGGCATCACTGGCCTGTCGGGGTGGGGAACCCAAAAGAGCTCACCAGGAGAGTAGCAGCCAGCCTTGTAATCCTGCTGGCATCTCTGTCAACAGCAGCACATTGCTTCTATGGTTTGGATTTGGGACACACTGTGCAAGCCACCAGTGCAGACACTGCTGTGTGAAATTCCAGGGGAAATGGCACAAAGCATTACTATCATGTCTGTTGCTAGCAGATGAATAGGCAGACTATTCACAGAGATCAACTGAATGTAGAACCTTTTATAATGACCCCAGATGACACATGCTGTCATCACTGGCTTAGAACAAGCCCTGATCAAAAAGTCACTGTTTGTCCAGATTGGCAACAAATTGTTTGTTTTCTTAAATAAGAACACCAGGTAGTCCACAAGTTCATGATTCATTCTTCACCACGAAGATCTCCACCCCAGGTTTGTCTAACAGACAGCTTATTGACCTGCTAAAACCTTTTCCTTAGCTTACCTGGAGACACCAGCCAGCTTCACTGTGCTCATCTTCATCTCTAAAGAGAAACAGCTAGAGCAGCTGAGGGTTCTGCTCATCACTTCACAGTTGGAGCTCCTGGATGTGGCTCTCCCATGCTGCAAATGAGCTGTAGCTATGCAGGCTGCAATTCTAGAAAACATGTGGAGGTTCAAAAAAGCACCCCAAAGTTGTCTCTATTGGCACTTAAAGGAAGTAATTAATGGTACGAGTGCATTATGGAGTGCATATGCAGTATCTGAATTTTCAGGCACACTTACAGACAAGCCTTCCCTAACTCCTGTGAGCCTTGTTGTGATAGGGACAAAAGAAAATGGAATGGCCAGGGGATGAAGTAGAATAAGGTTGAAATATAAGGATTTTCCAGATGAGTATGTGATTTAGGTTATTTAGGGGAAATTAGGTTTGAAGTTTTGTACTAAAACATCCTGGGTTTTCAGTGAAGATATCCACGAGGCACCTGCAAATTGAACAATTGTCAAAGGGACACCAAGGCAAACTATCACTTCAAAGAGACACAGTAGGCACCATGGAATCCAAGAAAACAGAATTAATCTGACAGGCTCCCTACATTTCTGGATTGAAAGAGAAATTTCCCTGACAAATGCTGTGCCCAAGCCAATCGTGCTGTGCTGCTGTGTGCTGACTACAGGGCAGCCAAGGCACGAAATGCAATGTTCATCCCAGATCTTTTGAGCCTCCATCCAGCTGAGGTTCTCTCAGTCCTGGCCATTAGACAGACCAGACCAGAACAGAGATGAATCCAAGCCTGGGTGTGAATCCCCCTTCAGAGCTACTTCACCTGCCAGAGCATTGCTGGGTAGAAAAGCATTTCCAGAAACACTCACCTGAGCAATAACTCATTGTCACTGGGAGCCATGGGTGGCAGTTGTCCCTGTGCCACTGACCAGCCAGCCCTACTATTCCCAGCTAGAAATGACAAGAACAGTCCACAAGACCTGCTGCTTCTCAGGACTTCACCCACAGACCCATGGAACTTGTCTTGGAGACAGGTTTCATGAAGAAAAAGGCTTTCTTGAGCTAACAAAGCCACACGGGGATAAGCCAAGACTGATAATTAAAAACTATGGGAAATGATCCTAAAATTAAAAATACAGTTAAAGTGTGTGCTTTGGGAATGAAAGGCCAAATTTTAATTTTCCTTAAGTCAGCACACAAAATCATTGGCTAATGACTGAGACGCAGTGGTGCCCACTGAGATTTCTCTGGAAAAGAGAGGGAGAGAAATGTATTCAAGACGTAAGACAAGTAGTGCAAGCTAAGTTGTTTTAATTCTCTCCTTCCCCATCCCCAGATTTCACTCCAGTGTCACTCACAGTGCTGGGTTTTTATCAGTGTCTACATCTAACACATTTTCAAAGCCCAGAAGTGAGCAGCATTCAAAGCACAGTGCAAGCCTCTTGAAACAGCTTTCCAATATTGACACAAACAACCTTGGGGCTTTGAAAACATCTCCAAGCCCCCGTGTCCCACAGAGGCCCCCCGTCTCAGGCGTGAGCACAGGAAGAGCCTGGGCTGGTGAAGCAGAGGTTAGTCAGATGTGCCTGAACATCTGGTCATCATCAGCAGGAGAGCAGCGCTCGGGGCGGGCGCTGGGGATGCTGGCCCTGAACCGCTGCCATCTCTGACTCAATGGACAATGGACAAGCTTGTCGTATGCAAGGCTGTTTGTTGGATCCTCTTACTGTTTCCATGGGTTTCCTTTCCCAACACCCATGTTGCAGGAGAAGCAGCAATCACACCCAGCAGACACCTCCCCAGACACGCAGCTCTGTCAGCAGCAGTGGCACTGCCACCCACCCTGCAGGGACAGCTCCACCTCTGGCTGGAAACCCTCTGCTGCTGATCCTGGGCCTATCCAGGCTATTTGCAGCACTTTCGGATCAGCTCTATGGGATTAAAAAGTTCCAATCACAGTGAAACACTTATGGAGTTTGCAATTATAAAAAAAATGTAGGCTGGCAATTGCATGTTTGACTCTGGCAGCAGGGACTCCCTCTCACCCCTTGAAACCCAGCCATTTTTGTCAGAAGTGCCTTCTTTGAGGCAGTGACGCTGGAAAATCGTTGGCCAGAAATGTGTGAATTAGTCAGGAGCTCTGTGAGTAACAGGAAGGGAGGTCTCACGACCAGATGAGTGCTGCCTCGTCACTCTGGCTGCGAGGCTCCATGGAAAATGGGAAAATGGGAAAATGGGAAAGGCATTATTCATCCTGCCACTCACTGGAGGTGCGTGTTTCCCCTGCAAGGCTGGGGATGGTGTCCCCCTCTGGGATGTGTCTGGGCAGTCCCCACACTGGGGACACCATGGATACTGCTATGGGCAGTATTCCAATGGGGAATGGGAGCTGTACTCATGCTGTGTCACCACATGTTCCCACTGCACGTAGGAGAGATTTCTTGTCCTGAGAGAGAGAGAGAGAGGAGATTATTTAATGCAGTTGCATGGGGTGATATCCCCCAAACCCAGCTGTTCCCAATAAGAACCCAACCCTGCCAGTGGGCATTGCAGACATCATGGCTTGTCCTGGTCTCCAGGCCAGCTCAGCCTGTGTCAGCACTGCTCCACAGCTGAGAGCACCACATGGCACGGGATTCCTCAGCCATGGAGAGTCTGCAGATCCCAGCAGAGCCCTCCATCAGACCTCTTTGGGGAGCTGCATGGTGCAGCCCCACTACCCCACACAGCCCAGAAGAGCCAACCATATCCAAACTCCTCAGAGGAGAGGCACCCGAGGCTGACCTATGTCTCTGAAGAGCCTTGATGTGCACATCAGGCTCCTTCACACCCTTAGACTGAGCCTGAAGGGATTCAGGACACAAATACTTGAGCACACACTTTAATGAATCAAGGTCGCAGCTCCAGATTGTTTCCCTGTGTTCAAACAACCAGGTTAATAAATCAAAATAAGTTCTCAGAAGAGTCTTGTTCAAAAAGGATTAAAAACATCAGTGTTTTTGCCAGAAATAGTAGGCTCAGATACAGGGTTTGACCCCTCTTCTGCTGAACACACAGAAAACATCTGCTTGGTCAAGCAAAACTATGGAGTAAACTGGATCAAGATGATTCTGACCATGTTTGTGGGTTCTGAAATCCTTTCTTCAGATGGATAAGCTAATTCATATCCAAGTGTACTAAAGCTGGGATACGCATAAATTTATAGAGGAGCTTTTATGCTTCTAGGTAACAAAGCAATCTACAAAATGTTTAAAAGCACAAGACAGAGAATAGAAGCATTTCCACATTTCCACAGCACAGTGTGAGGCTCTCCATTGTTTGTTAGATTTAATGCACAGATACAATAAAAAGGAAGTCATGCTGACAAAATAGCAAGTTTATGCCTGTTCAGCACTAGACACTAAAATTCCAGTATTCACCCATCACAGAGCAATATCACCAGCAAGTCACCGCCCATTAAATGCAGAACTTCACAAACATAGCAGAAGACCCAGTTCTTGCCGAGAGAAGTCACACTGACAAAAGCACATTGGGACTTGGCTGATTTAGGCAAAAATGTCACCTATAACAAATCCCACTTAAAAAACCAGGTACCTCCACCCAAGGTTCTCTTCACCACTGCCTTTGCCCTAAGTTGCTGAATATCCCATAAAATCTGCTTTGGAGGTACCGAGCTCACACCCTCTGAACATGGGCTAAGAGAAACAGCATTTGTTTACCTCCTCAACAACCCGGATGAGATCTGAAATGCTATGTCCTGTCACATTTCCATGCTCTGCAAGAGCTCCTGCCTGCAGGGATGACCCATTCTGGGCAGGTCCTGCTGCTCTCCCAGTGGGAGAGCTGCTGACAGCACAGGCTTCTCAAAGATACCGGGCTAAACTCACTTCTTTTAGCTGAGATTAAGATAGCCACCAAGATCTTATCACCCTGGAAAACACTCTTGGAAGAGATTTAAACAAACAGGGACACACCAAGCAGAGCAGAACTTTAGAACTGCACCCGTTAGGAGAAGCCTGGCAATGCCTTCCCTCCCTGAACCCGCAGTGATGTCCTTTGCTCCCAAGTCCTGCAGAGCAGGGCTGGCCTGACTGCCAGCGAGACCAGCAAAGGGCGTGGGCAGAGAGAAAGGGTGGCTTCAGGCTATCACTGACAGCTCCTAGTCTGAGTGATTATTTACACAGCCAGCGATCTCCTGAGAGCAGCACTGCTCTGGACTCACCTTTCTGTTGGTACTGTGATGACACAGGCTGAGCCACTTTGAAATGGTATGAGGTACTCCCATGTTTTAACTGGAACACTATCATAACTTTTTAGTTCTTGGCTTCCATTACTCAGTCAGGAGCACTTCTTACAGCACTGGGCCACCTTCCAGGCATAACATCTACCAAAGGCACTGAGTATGTCCTAGTTTTTCTCAGAAAATAGCCCAGAGCAAAATGACTACAATAGAGCAAGTGCAGAAGAGAACCAGCAGTGAGGAGGTCAAATACTAATTAAAACCAAACTGGGAAAAGAGCAAATCAAAACTGCCTAATCTGTGACCCTGGGAGAAAATGATTGTGAGCAACAAACAAAATCAGTTCCAGTCATGCTTTGCAGAACCAGCAGTACAGAACTCTGCAGGGCAACATGTGAGCAGGGCCAGCCTCAGTGTTTCCAACACCCAGTGCTGCCAGACCAGCATCTGTTTTCTGTCACTGACAGGAGCCTGGGAATGAGCACTCCCCACCTGCACACTGAGAAGGGAGCCCATGGGTGGATGTGGGGCTTCCTCAGCACCAGAGCACCTGAAGGATGAGGCAAACCTGCTGCAGATGTGTGACTTCTGAAATGCAGCACCAGCTACACATTGGCTGACTGACCCAAACCCACAGGAGATGAGCACAGCAAAGATTCCTCAAGGTCTGGAATCCAAGGCACTGCACAGTACACAAGTGGAACAGCCACTTCTTGACTAGGGGAAAGGTGGAAACCAAATCCTGTTAACAGCTTCATTTCCAAGCACAATCAATGCTCCTGCAAAGTAGGACCATCCTCTTCCCAAGACCTTCCAGAAGGCTGTAACAGTAAGCACCTCCAAAGACAAAGGGGAAAAAAAAGACAGTAGTAGTTCAATTAATGTAAACATGTAAGGAAAATGGAAATAAAAACAGTCATTAATTATTTCTGTTCCCACTATGCACATCCCTCCAAGATACCCTGTTGTCTGTGAGCGCCTAGATTCACCAAGAAGTACCTTAACTTTAGTCTAGTTGGCCTCTCAACTCCTACTTCAGATGGAAGAAAGATCCACTGAATATCTCATCATTGCTCCAGGCAAAAATGATGTCTTCACTGCCATCCAAAAGCCCCTTCTCCTCCACCTCCAGATGCTAAGGCTTCCCTCCCTTCCACCCACCACTGACCAGCCTCCACAGAGCCATTCTCAGCCCCCAGCATCTCCAAATAAAGGCATCCTCATTGTTTCAACACATGCCTGACAGACAGGAATTCTAAAGACTGGAACAGGGAGTGATGGTGCAGTATAAGAAAACAGAGAATCCAGCCTGAGTACCTGAGATCACTGCAGTTTCTATGTATACCATACCTCTGCATTCATCCTCTTCCTCCTTGTTCTCATCTTTCTTTCTAAACAATAATGGTTTGGGTTTGTTTTTTTTTTTTCAAATATCAGACAGGGTTCCAACCTCTGGATGCCTGTTCAGGTGTAGAGTCTTGGCATGCTGTTGAATTTATGTTAAGCTAGCTCATTATCACTGAACAATGGCCCGTGAATTGGCTATTGCTCAAAGAAATCACTTATCAAGGCCATGCCCAACAAAAACAAACTGTTAGTGCAAAGTTTTGAAGTGTATGAAAGAAGGATTAAGGAAGAAGGATGTTGTTGCTTTTAATCTCAAAGATTAGGAGATGAGAGATCTGTTTTTTATTAAAGGGAGTCTCCCTGTGATGTTAGGCAAGCTGCACAAAATCCCTGTATTTTCATTTCCTTCTGAATAAAATGAGAATAATACTATTTTCCTGCCCAGTGGAGAGGTTTGGATAACTTCAGCCCTAACGCTCTCAATGCCGACCACCAAAATGTCTGTGAAGCGTGAGGTGAAAGAAAAAACAACTCAGCCAACCACATCTGATTGACTGAATTTTTAAACTCAAATGAATTGACTTTCATCCAGCTTCCAGAACCCAAACCAAGTACACACGATTAGGCTAAGAATAAGCATGAGAAATGACACTCTACAGGGTAATTTTCTGGAGAGGCTGGAAGCTCTGGGAGAGGGGCTGGGGACAGAGCAGCTCCTGAGCCGTGACCAGCCTGTGACAATCTCATTAATTTTGTGCAGCAGCTCCGTGTCCCAGGGGTGTCTGGAGCTGGGGGCTTGCACCTCAGCCTTTAGCCCTGTGCTGGTTTGAAAGCAAAACCAGTGAGAGACTCCAGGTTAGAAATACAATTTAATAGGAAAAAAAAAAAAAAGAGAAAAAATAAAATACATGCAATAGTACAAAAGAAAATCACTGACAGAGTCAGAATACAACCTGACACCCCGCTAGTTAGGGTGGTGGTAGCAGCCCAGATGAAGTGGTCTTGTAGTGATCCTGTAGAAAGGTCTGGTAGCTCTCGTCCTCTGGAAACCAGTGGGTAAGGGCTACCTTGGTGTTCCAAATCTCAGATTTTATCTAGGTAGGAAAGGCTTGGCTCCTCCCCCTGGGTGGAGCATCTCCCAATGGGATGATGTCATTTTATCAGCCATGCTGTGGGACTCAATGGCCCATTAACAGGAGATATCTCCTGGAGGAAGGATGGGTTGTGGAAAAGATAAAGATCACTGCCCCACCTGGTTTCATACTTTCGGGCACATCTTTACATTGTAACCTGGGACAAGCCCCCAGCTCCTGGCTCACCCCAGGGGCCTGATGGCTCCCATGGCACTGCAGGGCAGCTGGGCACCTGAGAGCCCCACAGCGCTCCCCTGGTGTGATCCTGCCTCTGAGCAGGCTGGTGCATCACATCCTTCCCAGCAGAGGAGTGGCCCTGCAGTGCCCATGCTGCATGGATGAACCAGGTGTTCTGAGGAAAAGCCCTGCTCAGAGCCAGGCTCTGTGAGCTGCAGATGTGCAGGAGCTGGGCACACCTGGGTTGGGCTGGGAGGGGATGTGGTCACTGCTCTGACCTTGCTGGACCAAAGGCCAACTGCATCCCCTCAGTTCTGGGGATATGACTGTGCTGCCTCCTACGTGTTTTGCAAAAGGACATTGCACAGAGCCACGCTGCCTCCAGAGCCTGATCCTCTGCTGTGACACTGCCAGAACTGCCACAGCTGGAGCTGCCAGCCACTGCTGTGAGAAATGGCTTTCAATCATCAAAAGGAAAAAAGAAAAAAAAATCACTTCAAGCTTGGCAAAGCTTTGTAGTAAATTTTCAATGTTTCTCCCACACAACCTCTGCATCAGCAAGGTTATTGTTATTACTGTTATCACAATTTAAGATTACAGGCAAATAGCTTTTAGAACATACAACGGGTGACTGATTTCAAAAACCATCCAAAATGTCAATGTTAAAAGGGGTTGTTGCATGCCTATAACATCTCCTTTCCCATTACCATCAGCAACCCTGTGCAATCCTCCATAAAGTAAAACCACATGCTGGAGCATTAATGATAATGGATGGACAGGCTGAGGCTGCCAACCTGCATTGCTGGGTGTAGGTCAAGCAAGACAGAGCACAAAACACACACACAGAGAACAAATGCTTTCAAATAATCACCCTCCAAGCAGTAACCATGTGTTGAATCAAAACCATGATAGATTCTCTTGCAGACAAATCCTATGCAGAGGAACAACTGAGAAACACAGACAAGTCTCTAGGTGGCCACCAGGCGTGGGTGGCCAGCACTGCCATCCTCATCCACCTCTCAGAGGCCCAGGATCTCCATGGTGAGTGTGGAGGGAGGAGATCTCCATTCAGCCTTTGCAATACTTGCAAAGCATTTTCATTGTCAAAACAGCTTCCCTCACAAGAAACTCAAATCCAGGCTTTGATGACGAGCCTGGTCGAGGCTCACCATTGCTCCTGCCATAAAAGCACAGCAAAACACAGAAAATACAGGAGCCCATCATATCTCACAGCTACACTGGAATCAAGGAAAGCTCAAATTAAACCTGGACAAAAATCCCACCCTGCTCTTGTTTTTGATAAATTTTGTGCAATCCAGCTGCAGCAAGTCCCAGGGGCTCCTTGCCAGGCAGTGCTGTGGTAGCCTGGGGTGCAGCAGCCCCCACCCTCCCTGGGGAGCACAGCCATGGAAGCACCACCTTGCTGGCTCACCATGGATGATTTGAGTCACTAGGAGTATGCAAGGGGTCTCCACACTTCAAAAGGTTCCAAAACACACTCTCATGAATCAAACAGCTGAAAATAAAACCCAGCAGCCAGATAAGTGGGGCAAGGGCTGTGGATCTGCAAGACTTTAGAAGAAAGTGTTTATGGGCTTTTCCTTCCTTCCTCTCCTCCCTGTTGTTTTTTTGGCTAAAGGCTCAAGGTTTTCTCTAGGACACAGCACTGTACATCCCCCATGAGTGGCAGTGACCTCAGTTGTGCCAGCAGGCTGGCCAGTGCTGTGGGGGCTGCCAGCCTGACCTCAGCCCCTGGCCTGGCAGCTCCCACTCTGACACCTGAATCCCAGGAGGTCACACTGGCTGCTGCTGCTGTGTTTGTGTGTGCTGCACTCCCCCAGACAGATGCAGAGGAGAAGGCTGTGCCAGCAACACTGCGGACAACAAGGAACAGCAGGAGCTGTTCCTCAAGGCCAGTCTGCCCTGCTGCATGGAGAGGGAACAACTCCAGCCCTGGCATGTCCTCCCATCACCATCCCTGCTCACCCCTGGCAGCCCCTCCCCTGAGCCTGCCTGCCAAGGTACTGCACCTCTGACACTGCACACCTCCTGCTCCCACTGATGCCTTGGCAGCAACTCCCTTTTTCCAAACTAAACCTAGGAACCAAACACAACACAGGGCACAGATGGAGTGTGAGGGTCCTTCAGGATGCCCATGACACAGTACCTGCCTTACCAATGCCAGCAAATTACAAATGAAATGCAGCCTCTTAGAACAAGAGATGCCTGGAAACAGGGACTGAGGGATCCCGTGGGGGAAGCACAGGGACAGCACAGGGTCAGGCTTGTTCTCAGTTCAGTGTCATGGCAAGCAGAGCAAGGGAGAGAAAATCCTGGGTGCTGGTGAAGGCAAGCAAAGCCAGCACACTGACACAGGAAGAATTAAATGTTGGGCAGGCTTCTGGCCTGTCATCACTTAGAACTTGTAAACACAACAGTGGTTATTACCAGAGCTGAACAATGAGACTGGAAAACAGAAGTCTCCACAGAGGCAATTGCTGAAGCAAAGCAGCTATGAGAAGTAAAAGATTTGCTCTTCCCTACAAGAAAGTGCTTGGCTTCCCATGGTAGCTGTCTGGTCTCAACTGCTTTAACACTTCGTGCCCTGTGCTGCAGGATGAGGTGGCTGAGCAGCTCGAGCGAGTGTCAGAGAGCTGCACCTAAGGGTGAACAAACTTCCAAGTTTGTGAGAAATCTAAACCTCCTGAAATCTGGTTTCACTCCAGCTTACAATAAAAGCTAACACTTGTGAAATTTCTCATGACACAGAATGACTTTCCCATCTAAAAAGAATATCTGGTAAACATCAGCATGAGGCATTTCTGCAATCAGCTGTTCTCTCCACAAAGCCCAGTAGCTCCAAATTAAAACAAGATGAGAAAACCACAGTTAAATTCTCAGGGAAACTCTCATCTTACCCCTTCCTCTGGTGCCCCAGCTCACTCAGACTGCCTGGAAACCCTCACAGCCTGTCTCTGGTTGGGGTTGTAGATTTTGGGGAGCTGGACTGCAGAGCTGGGAGGCCAGTGCCCTCCTCAGTGTGAAACCACTGAAGCTGCAAGTGAAACCAAGTGGCCAAACCACCCCACCAAGGCCAGTAGGACCTTCAGTGGAGCCCTAAGAATGTCACTGTACATCTGCTCCACCAAGACACCTCTGGTGGTGGCAGAACCAACCTGATTAGTCCCCTTCCAACTGCTCACTTCTGGAGAGTGCAGCAACTGCTTGAAGAGCTGGCTGGACTGGCAGGAGGCCACACAACAACCACTATGCCCAGTGGACAAGGAAGCCCTCAGGGAAGTGGAATATCAGTGCCATGAAATACTGCATTTCATCTAAGCACAAGGTTTCATAACACCCATTTATTCATCCCTGTTATGTGCACCCACCCCAGTGACCATTACCAGTTTCCAGAGCACTGCATCCAAAGGAAGCTGCTGGTGGGGCTGTTCCCAGCACATGTGGTCATCCTGAGAGGATGCTTCTATCTAACACAGCCAACAAATAAGGGAGAGGCAGGAACACAACCAAGATCTGCTTGCTTAGTTCTGCTGCCAGACTGGAAATAAAACTTCCAGCCACTGGAATGGCCAAAATACATTCCCTTTTTACTCACTGCACACTCAATCTTTTGTGTTACCCTGGGAGCTTCCTTTAATATACTCTTTTTTTTATTGTTTTCATTGAGAATCCCTGGGGCATTTTAAGCTAATTCTGGTAAAGCAAAAGCAAAACCACAAACCACACTTCCACTTGAACCATCCACTGGTGAAGCTTCAGGTTCAGAAAGCAACAAGGGGACAGGATGGCTCAGGTGTGTGCCCAGCCTCTGTGAGTGAATTGCTCACACAGTCACTGGTGCCTTGCCAGGAGTAGAGGGAAGCTGAGGAAGGATCAGGGATGAGCCTGATGGCCCAGGCTCCCAATCCAGGCACTCCTATGAGCGAGCATGGCACATCCAGGGGGAGGCTAAGCCCTCCTGTGCCTGCACCCTCTGACCAAGCAGCACCACACCCACCAGGGACAATCCCAGCTCCCAGCAATGACACAAGGGCAGAAGGGACAGGCTTAGAAGGGCTGGGAGGCTTTGGATGCCTCATCATTCCTCCATCTCTCTCACTCCCAAGAGAGCAGCAGTGAGCCAAACCTAAGGAAAGAGAGCAAGGAGAGACTTTCTCCTCTTTCTCCCCACCAAGGTGCTGAAACCCAGTGAGGCCAGCAGGGAGGTGGTTACTTCAGAGCAAGCATCTTTCACCTCCAGTCAGTTGTCAGGGTATATCCTCTGTTGCAGTTTTGGGAAGCAAGGATCAATCTCCACCCAGCTGACAGCCCCAGCAGCTCCTGCCTGCTCCTGCTTTCCTGGGCCTGTGCCCTGTGAGGCTCCTTCTGATGCTGAGATGCTGCTGGAGATGATCCCAATTACAGAAGCGAGGCTGTCACAATTTCAGCTGCACAAGAGAGATGAGAAAATGAGCAGTGTCACTGAGTGTCTGCAGGAACAAATTTACAAACCTAATCACCTCCCAGCATAGCCAGGCTGCCAGTGCCTGAAGAAGGGTGATAGGGGAGAAGAAAGCTTTTGGGACTCTTAAAGAATATAAATTCACCCTAATAGGAATTGGATCTGTCCCTGCCTGTAATCAGGAGCAGAACTGAGATCCTGAACTGGAATATTAATACAAGTGCTCAATGGGAGATGAAAACCTTTCAAAACCTCTCTCAAATAATGAGAATTAGACATCAGAAACACAGCATAGCAAGCTGCAATGCAGTTGTGCTGTCGGGAGGAGTCTGCTGTAAGGGGAGGATTTGATTGAAAAATTCCATGGAAGATATGACTGCCTCCTGGCATAGCCCAGGCCAATGTATCTGTTCTGACTGCCTCCTGGAACACTGACTTTTCATTCCAGATACCCTCCCAAACCTGGGTGTGATCCCTATTTCTCTTTAAAAATAGGATTATTGAACTTTTAACACAGGTTGATCAGGTGCATCCTCTGCACCTAAACAAGACCAATACATGGGAACAAGAAAGAAGATCTTATTGTAACATCTGCTGTATTTTGTTATTCTGTATTGCTGCTGTTATGGTTTGGGGGGTGGGGAATATCTCTGACCCTTCGGTGAGGTACTAAGTATTTGGGGTGTTCAATTCAGGATATTGCATTGCAAATGAGCAGCTTTTCCTGAAAATAAAGTTGATGGGGAACAGCTAACACTGAGAAGGGCACAGTTCCAGGACACAGCTTGCTGCTGAAGCCCAGGCTGCAGGCACACCTGCCTGTGGCAGTGATCACCCTGAAGAACGTTCTGCAGCTGGCAGGCAGCTCTTGCAAAAGGCATTTTTGTTCTCCCCCAGGTTCCTTCCTGAGGCCCAAGGGAGGCACCCAGGACATTCCTGTGCATCCTACCCCATCCTCAGGAAGCTTCTGCTGCCAAGGCTCCTCCCATGCTCCCTGATGTCCACAAGCAAGCCAGGGATGTGCCTTCCACATTTACCATATCAGAGCCCTGAAGACTGAAGGAAAAATGAATTTTCATTTCCCTGAGAACAAAAGAAAGGTGCTGGCAAGCCTTGCAGGAAAGGGGACAAAGCAGAGCTCCAATAGGAACATGCACAGGTTGGGCAGCTCAGTCCCAGCTGAGCCCCTTGCCCTAACACATGCATGCTCCACTCCTGCATGTCCCAGTCCAGCTGGTCTGTCAGGCTGGCATGATTAATATTTGGAGGTTTACTCAGCAAAATCCAGCAGCAAGATAATTCACTTTGCAAGGAAGGGACAGAGAGAGACAGACATGACCTGGAATGCTCTGTTCTCCAGCTCTGCCCTGCCAAAGCAAAGGTCCCACTCCTCACCTCACTCCCTGCCCTCCTCCATCACCTCTGTCCTAGAGTGATCATTCAGTGCTCAGCTACTGATGAAAAGGGAAAATTCATAGCATTTTTTAGTAAAACATCTTTGTAGCAATCTTGTCAGTACTACATCAACCCTTCTTACGCACAGCAGATGCACAGTAACAACTGCACTTGACATTGCACAGCATCAGTGACTGAGGCTGCCAAAAAACAATAAAACACGTTAAGAACAACTCTATTTCCCCCTCTCACTTACATGACACATCTCCTTAATTGTCTACTTTTCTGTCAGAGAGAATTAATGAATGAGAGAGAAATGGGCTTTCTTTGTTAGTAGTATCTCTATTGCATTCTAATCTATCAGGTTAATTTCGTGTTAATGAAAGTGGGGATTAAAAGCCCCAGTTGCTGGAAGGGTGGGGTCAGGGACTGAAGCTCCATCAGGAGCTCAGACACGCTGGACCACGGCTGGGCTTGGAGATCGGATGCTGCAGAAAGGCAAAGCCTGAGGGGAGGAGTGCAGACAGACCCCTGGCTGGGGCTGGTGGAGGCAGCTCCCATCTTCCTGTCGAGGCACTGGAGCCACAGGAGCAGCATCACCCACCCGTGGGGTCCGGGGGCTGCTCGGGCTGTGCGGGGCAGGAGGGAGGGGCAGATTGACACTGGAACTCCGCTGAAAGGGGAACGAAAACCCCGAGCGCGGATCGCAGCTGCCGCCTGCACACAGCCCTGCTGTCCCTGCGCTCCTGCTCCCCAGGGGGACAGGGACACACCGGGGACAGGGAGCAGGGGGAGGCAGGGATACACCGAGGACAGGGACACAGCGGGGACAGGGACACGGAGCAGGGGAGGAGGGGCACAGGGACCCGCGGGGGAAGGATGCCGTGTGCGGGCAGCAGGCGGAGCTGGTGCCACAGGGACGGGCGGGACCGGCCCCGCAGTCCCCGCACCCCGCCCAGCGCAGCCGCGACACACGGGGACAGCAGAAACACAACAAACCTAACTATTATAACAATAATAACACCACCAATAACACCAAAAACAACCATAACAACAATAATCTGGAAAACCTGCAAAAACCAAGAGGTGACGGGACAATAGAGACGGTGACATCACTGCTCCAGCCCTGCACAGGTGACCATGGCCCCGATGACACAGGCTCCCTGCAGGAGCTGGAGCTGCCACACTCACCTTCAGAAAACGAGACAATTTCTGGTTTGTGTTCCTGTTACAAACATGAGATTTCTGAAACATATATTTTCCTCTACCAAGGGGCTGCAAAGCTTTGTTTGTACTGGGTACAGAGCACGGCACCAACACAGGTGAAGAGAGTGAAAGTCCCACCCCAGACCCACCGGTGTAAATCTGGGAAGACTCACAGGACTGCCTCAGGATTTACCAAGGCATTCATGATAGCTGAATTTGGCCCAGAATTGAGGAAAGAAGAGTGCTTTCAGCATTTGCTTCCCCGAAAGAATCAAGCTTGCCAGCTTCTTTTTAGCATGAGGCCGAGCCTGTGATCTCACTGACCGCTGCAGGGCTTTCCTGGCTGCCTGCCCGCCAGGAGAGGGGAGCAAGGGAGCACCCCCTGCCTTTGTGCCTGTATCCAGGCATCAGGGAGTGCTCCCACTGCTCCCAGGCAACTCATCCCTGAGAAATACCACTGTGCTTGCTTCAGAGGAGACAAAAGACACAATTTCTGTTGCCGGGGCTAAACAAAACAAAACAAAATAAAACAAAACAAACAAACAAACAAAAAATACAAACAAAACAAACACAAAAAACCCCCAAGCAAAACAACAACAAAACAAAAACAAAAAAAAGGCAAAAGCAGTCAGCCCTTCAGGTTGTGTTAAAGTGACTCCAGGGCAAGTTCTGCTTCTTCTGACCCCCACTGCCCACAGCTCTCTCTCTCAGCACACACTCTGCTCCTGCAAGAAGAGATTTCCTCCCTCCATCACCCAGCCTGTGCCAGTGACCCAGGAGAAAAGCCTTTCAGCTCCGATGGGACTGTTCATCCTCGTCCCTTGTGAGTACCTGGCAACATCTCTGCACCCTCTGGGAATGGGGTCACCCAGTGGCTCACAGGAGTCCCAGGGCCATTTCCCTGCTCCTTGGCGTGGCACTGCCTGACATAAAGCAGGATCCCACTGCCTCCAAAATGTGCACACCTCAAAATTAAAATCTCAGTTAATCAATGACCACCTTGGCTGCTGTCCATTAAAGGAATCAGCAGCTCAGTATCCACAGCATCATTACCCCAGGGGTCACAGCCAGGTCAGAGCCATTCCCACCAGAGTGAATTCTTCATACCAAGCTCAACACACACCAAAGGTAAAAATTCCACTGCATTTCCCTTCATTCAGTGTTGTGATGCCATGATCCTCTAAGCATAACTTGTCAACTCCCTCTCCAGTTTCCCACGGCTGTTTTCCCCAGTGTGCTTTGCTGGGAGCAGCACATGGGATGGGAAGCCCTGGCTGAGCTCACTGCCAGCCCTACACACCTCATACATCCATTCTCTCTGGCTGCTTACCAGGAAGCTCCTCTCAGGGTGTTTGGGACACAGACCTTCAGCAGACCCTGCCAACCCGTGCTCCTTATTAGACTTTTTTAAAAGTCTGAAAGAAATGGCACAATGTGCAAGGAAGAAGTATAAAATAGAGGCTGCAGCAATATGAACAGTCTGGAAAATGTGAATTTTTGCCTTCCACAACTGAATCTGTTCACAGAGAAATGTGCCCTCTGACCTAACACACCTTGCACACCTGCATTTGCAATGCAGAATTTGTACTAGATATAAAATACATGGATTCTACATGCTCACTATTAAAAGCAATATTTTCAGAGCTATTTTCCTTTGACTTGAAGCCCTTTTCCATGATCTGTTACAAGCAGATGAAACCTGTCCCCTTTTTTCCCCCAAATGATGAAGCATTTCCCCCAGGCTAGATACTGACCATCTGCCTCTTTCTTTAGGTAAAATAAGATTATGCTAAGTAGTCACATTCAAGTACTTTTGGCAGGAGAGAATAGAGAGAATGTAATGAAATCTCTCTTTAAAACTGTTTCTCCCAGGAATCTCACTTCTGCTTTAACTCCCAAGTTCATGATTATGCCATCCATGCCCACTACAGGTCTGTAACCTCGTGTTTTAGAGATCACTGCCCTGCTCTGAGCCCCCTGCTCTCCCCACGTGCCTCCAGCCCACCCTCACACACACCACAGCAGAGGAACCAGCCCCTGCCAGCTCCTCTTGGCTGCTTCCCTATTGAGCAGACATTTTCTCCGGCTCTGAAAAGCCCTGCTAAGTTTCTAGTGCTAGGAAAGATTAAATAATCACTCTTATAGTGTAACACATCGCAGCAGAGTTCATTAGAAAGTCCACAATTCTTGCAGAGCTTGTGAAACCTGGGAGATGTTTGTAAGTGTCCAGTAAATGAAGTGTTCTGTTCTGTAGGTTTTGGTCCCCAAACTGAAGTGTTCATGAGCATCACTTGGCAGGGCAGCACCTGCTGGGAGGGCCCAGAGCAGGGACTTCCCTATATCCCCTCCAGAATTCAGATATATTTAAGGGAGAAAATACCTCTTTGTTGTACTGTTTGGAAGGTAAGTATGATCAGATGTGACTTTTCTTTGAATAATTTCACTCCTCCTTCATATTCTTCCCATCTCTTTCCCTCTGAGATTTATTTAATCCTACTTGAGAAAACAACTGATCAAGATGGGAGTTATTTCAGCATCTGTTGATGCTGAATCATGACTTCATTTTTCCCGTCCTTTTACTCTTGAGGATTTAGCAATTCCCTCCAAGACTCTTAACTTCTCTTGTCTTCTGTTAATTAAAACCCAGCTAGGATTGCCAGCTAATTGCACACTGGTTTAACAAAGCCTGGCCTGTTGCTGTGTTTATTTTAAGTGTCACATGAATAGACAACAGCAGGTTTTACTGGCACTTCTCTTCAAGTGTGTGTCTTTTGCATGTACTGTGCTGAGTTGGAAAAAAGGTCTCGCTAGAAATATTTTTCCTGAGAAATATTTAAAATAATACTCTTATGTTTCAAATCTTGCATAAAATGGACAACATTGATAGATTTTTAAATACCAGCAACAGGGGAAGCAAGAAGGAACACAAAGGAACACCAGCATAACCCCTGTGAACATGCCTGGCAAGGATTGCTGAGTCCCTCATGGCTGGGGGCACCCAGCTGCTTGGGCAGCTCAGACAAGCTGCACCTTTAAAACCCATCTGAAGATGTCACTGTCTATTTTTTAGCATCTTAGAACTGCTGTAGGAGTCATATGGCTTATTCCTATCCACTCTACAACAAACCCCTCACCTACTGCACATTAAAAAAACCCCAAAAAACCAAAACATCTTTCTGTAAATACAGTGTTATTTTTCCTGCAGCCTCCTAAGCATCTCTCCATGGAAATTCAGTGTCTGCCTCAGTGACCCCTAGTGGGGTGTCACAGCTACAGAGGTACACCCTGAGCTGCAGCAGCCACAGTACATCCTAAAGCGCTCCACTGTCCTTTGGGAAGGATGAGTCCGTCTGGCACGTTTGGTGGCAGTCATATAAAGAATTCCTCCTCCTCCTCCTGGTGCTCTGCTCGGTGTGCAGGGCTGGCCCGCGGTGTTTGCGGAGCTCCGTGCGCCGCTTTGCTCCTTCGGGCTGCGGCTCGCAGCAGCCGCGTCCCGTCCTGGGCGGGCCGGGCAGCGCCGGTGCCGGTGCCGGTTCGGGGGGATGGCAGGGGCTGGAGGCTGCTCCGCAGGGTCCCGGGGGATGGCAGGGGCTGGAGGCTGCTCCTCAGGGCTCGGGGGAAGAGGCTCAGCGGGCAGCGGGCGCTGCCCACGGCCAGCCCGGTGTCCACGTCGGTCTCCGTGCCGCGGTGCCGGCGGATCTCCGGGAGAGGAGCCTGCAGCCTCCTGTCCTGCCTGCGGAGCGATGTCGCTTCCCAGCACGGCCGGGCTGCTGGCACACCGGGAGCAGAGCAGGAGAGCCTCTGGAGGTCACTGCTGACTTGCTCAGAGACAGGGACATCACTCGGATCGGATTTTGTTTCACCTTTCAGAGCTCTGATCTCTTGGCTTCTCCGCCCAGGATTACTCTGTTGTACAGGGAGAGGGGCTGGCGCACAGTCCTGCGGGATTTTTCCACTGCCTGTATTATTATACTGCTGGGAAAACCCGATGTTTGTTTCAAGAGTCCTGGAGCTGCTTTGAACCTGTGAGAAATTAGAGAGAGCCCAGTTATCACACAGTTCTGGCTGGACCAACGATGATGCTCTGGCCCAGCCTCGCTGTGCTGGGGTCACCTGCAGCCTGAGTCAGTGTACCTGGGGAAGTCTGTGCCGAAGGAGGTTGTGGATACAAAAAACCCACATACATTCCAGGGGAACCTAGATAAACACTTGGAAAGGAGAGCCACTGCCAGATATCATAGGGGGGAATGACAACTCCGTGTGGAGTCTGTGAGCAGAGCCTTGGGTTTAGTTTGCAATACGGCAGAAGGTCGGGTCAGGGGGGTAAATTGCAGGAACTTAGAAGAAAGACTTACAATATGGACTGAAGAGTTGCAGAGTAAAGCACTAGGCTGTCAGCCTGCTGTATGGAGCTTGGACACAAGATACATACTCGGGTTCAAGAGGATTACACCTTCCTCTGCAAGGAGCACAGTGCAGCATGGTCACATCCCAAAAAAAGCTACCAAATTTCATGCCAGTGAATTCACGCACATCTGTCAGCTCAAAGACTTTGTATCTACAGCAGGAAGAGCCACAGAGTAATTTAGGAAGGGACCTTTGGAGGTCACCTGGCCCAGTCCCCTGCCTCAGGTAGGACCAAATTCAAACCTATGTGAAGATACCCAGGGCCTTGACCACTCCGAGGCGCTGCAGTTTATAAAATGGTATTGAATGAGGCAGCAAGGGCTGCCCTAAGATTAGTGTTCAGAGCAGCACAAAAATAGGCTGAACCAAGCAATTAACTTGACCTGTAATAGAGGACTTCTGGAAGGAAAAAGAAAAGCCAGGGCAAATAATTTAAAATCCAAATTACAAGAAAAAATAACCAGAGGTGGGAGGGGTTATTACAATGGAAAGAAAGCACACTGAGCCAAACTGTCATTCTGCTCACATGTATAATTCTCACTACATATGATCTCAGCACAGACTTTGTAATTTTTTAAAAAATTTATATGCTTATAACCTCTGGACTGCACACTTCAACAGAAAAGGCAGAGATTTCCTAGGAAACATCTCTTTATCACTTTTGCCCAAGTGCAACTCACTTGTGATATCACAACTGCAATTGCAGGCGGTGCTGTATCAACATTACACTTACGAGACTTCTGTTTTTGGATGCCAAAAATCTGCTTTGAAAAACATTTATGACTTATCAGAAAATGATTAGGTTGCTACAATCATTTTTTTGAGGCAGAGGAAAGATGTTAAGCTAGTGTGCCCTAGAAAGCATTAATAATCTGCATTTCAGGCAAACAGTAATGATGTTAATTTAAATGTATAAAAACATTCCAAGGATCACTGCTTGTATTTATCAACAGCATCACAAAACTGGCAGATACCGATTACTGCATTCACAAATTCAAAAGAAAACATGAACAAACAAAATCATAATTTCCATTTTGAACCAGTCCTGCTTTCCTTGGAAAAAAGTAGATAAACCCTTCTTTTGAGAGCACCACAGACATACCTTGAGCAGAATTGTATTTCCTTCATAGTCCTGTGTTTGCCACCTGGTGCTGCTGATAGGGGCGCAGGGGTTGGGCAGCAGGGGCACCAGCTGCCCGATTTCCTGCACCTTGAACTGCAGGGCTGCCGAGTCCCTGGGCTCGGCCACCACCCCGATGGGCAACTGCTTTAGGCACAGCTGCACGGCCACATGGGGAGTGCTGTGCAGCATGAAGACACATGAAGTGCTGCTCTGCAGGGTGGCTTCTCTCTGGAGGATCATCTCATAGAGCCTCACTGCATCTTCATAGTTCTCAAAGCTGCAGTAGAGGGTGACCCGCAGGATTTCGGGGCCGCAGTGCACCCGCCTGATGCCCCACACGGGCAGCTGCTCATCCAGGCCATAGAAGTCCTGCTGGGATGGGCCATAGGGGAGGCTTTGCCCGTTAGCAAACTGGGCACGCTGGTACCGCCAAGGAGGGCGCTGGAATTGCTCATGGACCTGGAAAATCCGTTCTTCTCCCAAGTCCTCGTGCAGAAAAAGGAGGACGGATATTCCAGGAAAGCTGCAGCTCCTCTTGCGGTATCTGTCGTGGTATTTCAGTGGAGGAACTCGCTCAGACACCAGGAAAAGGCGAATATCCAGGCACAGCCACTCCAAAAGCCGATCCAGAGTTTGCTGCAGAGGAAATGAGTGTCCCAAGTGGGTGAGGAGATGCACAGTCATCAGAGACTCTGCTCCATCATCCATTGCAAAGACTCCTGGTAAAAAACTAAAACAGACAAATCGGTGTCTTCCTTTTAGTCTTTGCCTCAGGAACACAAGGGTGTACTCTGAGCCTTGAACAGAATGAGTTCAGACTCCTCCAGGCTTTGCAGTAACCTGATGAAACACGTGAGTGAGCACAGTGAACATGCAGAATGACAAGTCTTTAAGTGAGCAGTCCCAGGTCACATCCCAGCAGAGCTCGGCTCAGGGCTCATTCCCAGCTCTGGAGCTCTCATCACTGACTACATGCGACCCAAGTGTCCAGAAACAGCTCTGTGTCCTCCTGCTCCTGTCGTTCACAGCACAGGGCAGCAGAGATGCACAGCACTGGAACACAAGCAGTGATTTTCCAGGATGAGGTGATGCTCACTTGTCTCTTGGCAGTGGAAGTGCTGCTCTGGACCCAGCCGAGTCCCACCAGTGCAACCACTGCCTTTTGCAAAGCCCATGGCTGAAACTCTCAGCAAATTTTCTTGTAGTCAGCAGGCTGGCTTTGGCTCATTGTAAAAAGCCTGTGATCTTTGTGAGTCCCACCCTTCTGGGGCACACAGATAAGCTATTCTTTGAAAACAAGGAAGGAAAACAAAATAACAAAAGAAAAAACCCAGCCATGTGAACATAACAGATAACAATAAGGGCAGATATAAATCAGGAAAGAGGAACTTTGGGAAAAAACCTCAACTCCTAGTTACACCCTTCACAACACAGGTAGCTTACTGCCTAACTGGAAACCAGGTCCTGGGTTATTGTACATAGCCCATAAAAGCTGGGTACCAGGCTTCCCATTTTCAGTGTCCTCTTTGCTTCTTTCTCTTCCATCTTTGTTTTTCCCCTGGGATACCCATGTAATCAGCAGCCTTAATCAAAGTCCAAGGGTTTTTTTTCTTGCTCCTAGGGTTTAAATATTGGTACTTCGCTAACTGCATGAGTGACAATAGGAATGCTGAAAATACACTGCTTTCCAGGTCTCTTCTAGTGTCTGGACAATAAATCACACTGTCCCTTTGTCTTCCTATTTGCCAGCCCAGGAGCAACACAATACAGGTCAAGCCAAACCCACTTCCTGTACAGAACTGCCCTCATTGTAGCCAGTATTTAAATCAAAACTGAGACCTCTGGTGATCTGTCCAGCTCCATCTAATTAAGAGCAGCACATCTCTCTCTGCTGACATGCCAATTTCCCTCTCAAACAACCAAGCACACAAAGCAGTGGTTCACTGTTAAGAAATCCCAGCATTAAAAACTCTGTTATTCAAAATTTGGAACTATTTTTTTAATATGACCCTAACTTTATATTCAACTAAGTAAAATCTCCAAGGTCTAAAGCTACAAGCAGCAGTGCTTTGGTTTCCTTTAGGGAGATCTCTCTCACTAGTAGAAACTCATATTCATGCTTTAAAAGCTACACTTGACACCTATATACAATTAAAATAAAAAAAGACTGTCTAGAAAATGAGGGAAAAATTATTTTGCACTCACCTGCAACGCTTCAAGCAAGTAACAACTGCTGTTGGGAGGGAGACAAAAACAAAATCCAGCCTTCAGACAATTGCAGGAAGAGAGTGAAAAGAAGAGTGCAAGTGCTCAAAACATTAAAATGCTCTAGATGAGCTCTGAACAACACAATTTCACTAAAATATGGAAAAGGAAATGATTCATCAACTCCTTGCTACAGGGCAGGGGCA
Source organism: Toxostoma redivivum (assembly GCA_013397375.1). Classification (NCBI taxonomy): domain Eukaryota; kingdom Metazoa; phylum Chordata; class Aves; order Passeriformes; family Mimidae; genus Toxostoma; species Toxostoma redivivum. The sequence continues at coordinate 1,280,263 of VXBI01002221.1, read as the reverse complement.
GGCAGTCGTTTGCTTTCCTGCCTATGAAGAACAGGGGAATTTGCCTGTACAGGAAAACATTGAAATGAAGTAAGTTCATCAGGGCTTGGTTTGCAGCTGGAAGCAGCTCCCATGAGCAGGTTCCCCTATTCCCACCCCAGCTGAAGATCCCTTGGGCTGCTACTACACCACAGCCCCAGTGCCTGCCCCCAGTCCCCCTTCTCCCTAGGAACAGGACTCCCTCCCTGCACCTGCAAACTGCTCCCTCTCAGGGCAGAGAAGAGGGAGCAATGGGGGGCAGGCACTGCTTTCCTTGTGCAGTGCCATCACTGCTGGCTTGTGCAGCTGCCAGCCCCATCCCTGCTCCAATCTGCTGGATAAAATCAGTGGCCAGCCACAGCAGTGTGCTGAAGGTGACTGGGGAACATAAATTCTTGCAGAGCAGCTGTTTAGGGAATGATGCAGAAACCTTGGCCCTCTCCAGCTCCTGCTGTGGCCAGAGGCAGCCAAATTGTTTTCCAGATGGGCAGATGACTCCCATAGAGGCTGCTGAAGGTGTGCAGCATCTCTTTTGTTTTTACAACTGCAAAAATTCTGAGCCTTACTCACAAAAAGGGGTTAAAACCCAAACCCTCCACCATTTGTTTCTTCTGTGCTGGCTGAGGTGAGACAGGAAAACAATCTCAGCTCTGAAACTCTACCTGATGAAGCTGCCTGGAGAACAGTTTTAGGCCTGGTTCTCAGCTCTCCAGCAGCTCTGGGTCAGGAGACCCCACCAATCCTCCTGTGAGGAGCAGATGAGCTGAGCTGAACCTCAGCCCTTGCCTGACCCTCTCCCCCAAAGGAGGTCAGCTCCACCACCCAGCCAAACACATCTGTTCCTCTTCCACTTGCTCTGACAAATAAATATCCTTGGGGAAGGGCTCAAACCAGGCTCCTCAGACAATGCCCTGCCTTTGTCTCCAATCTATTGTCCCCCCAATCCTGGGGATAAAGCCTGAGTGCAATGGCCCTCAGTGCTGCAGCCTGGTGAGCCAGGACTCTTCATCCACTGCTGGTCTCAGGGGAAAAAGGATGGCTGCCCCTAGAACAAAGTGCTGGCTTTTGCTGGATCTTCTAAGAAAAGCAAAGTGCTGATTTCACTCTGATCTCCAAATGGAATGAGTCCTTGCCTTCCTCCTTGCTTCCCCTTCCCCCAGCTTTGCAGTCTGCCTGCCAAACGGAAAAGCACATTTTTCATAGTGACCTACTGAACATGCCAAGAAAGATTTCTTCAGGAGATTAGAAAAATAGCAGTTCAATCTTATGTGAAAAGTCACTTTGCTGAGGGGAGGAAGGGTGAACAATTCTGATATGGGACTCAAAAAAACTGGGGCCCCATTCCCACATGGCAGAGACTGGTAACACAGCAGAACTTACAGGAAGCTGCTGGGGCACTCCAGCTGTGTACAAGAGCAGGACAAATACAAACATTTGTATCTGGCACTAATGCATACACTGGTAAGCCCTGCATGAATTAAAGTCCAAACATAAGCAACTAATCAACACTTTATGGTATGAAGCCTCAGCGAATACTGTCTGTCTGCTGTAAGTCTAAAATTCTACAGTTGAAAGGTACAGCACAATAATTAAAAATTCCTTTTCATAATCAATTCCTGAGTTGTGCCTAGTCCTCTGCACTGCTCGGAGTCCTTTGCTCCAGCTGACACCACCAAAATTGATGATCCACCACAGGATTTAATAAGTTCAGAGCAACATCTGTAAGGAAGGTACTTTACCAGGATTATTAGAACATAATTAACTTGAGTGAGACTGAGTATATATTGCCTAAGCACCTTGGGAGAAGGCCTCATTAAATATATGACTCAGGCTTCCCAATTTCTTTTAAAAACGTTTGTTTTGTTTAGTAATTTCTTTGTTTTACACCAATCTCAAGCTCTGCCGATAACAAGGACAAAACTACTATTTAGTATTTAGGTTAATTTAACCTGCTAGATGACATACACAGGACTGAGATTAAAATCAAAATTAAGGCCATACTTGAATACAAAATTCTTTTCAGAGGTTGTCTCTGGCATCAAATCCTGTGATTCCAATTTATCATCACTTTGGAGAAACTAAAGACCTAATGACCAAAAGACCAAAACCCCATCTAACCTACTGCATCTATTTAAATAGACTTCTCTCCCAACGATCCTTGTTTCTTCTTTTCAGCCAGCTATCACAAAGTAGCAATCCAGCAAGAGTCTGTCAGCAGCCACAAAATCCAGAGCTCCACCACACATCGTGATCAGGATCCAAGCACACACACACTCAGGGAGGAAAAGGAAAGGAGCATACAGCTGTGCAGAGCAGAGGGAGCTGTCCTACCTGGCAGAGCTGCCCTGGGCTCTGCTGGAGCTGCAGCTCAGCCCGGAGCTCAGCCCGGGGCATTGCAGCTGCTGCTCCTCCCAGGAGGGACACCCCGACTCCAGAACCACGCCGGGAGGTGGCTGGACAAGGAAGAGCTCCAAGGCTCACAGGAACGAAAATGCAAAGTGAGAGAGGTTCCTGTGAGCCTCCTGGGGAACAGGGATCCTCAGCACATGCTGCCAGAGGGACACCCAGGAGTACCCCACAGCTTCCCTGTGCACCTGGTGACTGCAGTAAAGCAAAGTTATCCTCAGATGACACAGGTTTGGGGCAAGGGCAAGGCAGAGAGCAGCACTGAGACACAGAGATGAGCTTCCTAGTAGTAGCAAATATGTTGTAGAAAGGTACTGCATGGCTTTGGCTGGTTTTTATACTCATCTCTTACCAGACGCAGGTTATGTGTCCTCAGCCAGTTACAGGGCACTTGCAGACAGTTCCATTTTCCCTCAGTTTTCAGTTTATCTAAAATATTTTTAAAAGACCCCAAAACACTCCATGCACCCAAACCAAGACCCACTAAAGGTAATGAGCCAATTGGAGGTTATAGCAAAAACAAGTATTTGGTAACAAAGATCACTGAATGGGTCAGGTTGGACAGAACTACGTGGGGCATCTGGTCCAATCTCCCTGCTCAGGCAGGGTCATCCCAGAGCACATGGCACAGGATTGTGTCCAGATGGTTCTGGAACATCTCCAGTGAGGGGAGACTCCACATCCTCTCTGGGCAACCTGATCCAGTGCTCAATCACTGCACAGCAACATTCTTCCTCACATGCAGGTGGGACTTCCTGGGCATCAGTTTCTGCCATTGCCTCTTGTCCTATTGCTTCACACCACAGAGCAGAGTGGTATGAAGCCACCTGCCTATAGCCTTGACACCCTCCCTTCAGTCCCTTACAGTCTTTGATCAGATTCTCTCTCAGCCTTCTTGAGACTGAACAAGCCCAACTCTCTCAGCTTCTCCTGTGGTGTCTTGATTTCAAAGAGCCAACATTTAGCACTGACCCAAGAGGGCATCTTCAGGATCCCTCTGCCCACACCCCCAGTGTCAATCCACTTCCACAGGTCAGAGTGGGACAAGGGGGAAGTCGGCCTGCTATCTGTGAATTTAAGTGAATTTAAGCTTCAGGGACTCACTTCTGAAAGATTGAACCCAGCAATTTTTGTATAAATTACACCTCAATTAAAAATCTCCCAGAAAAAGAAGACAGGCAGATCTAAACAAACCCAAGTCTTGCGGGGCCCAGTGAAGTGTTTGTTTAATCAGCTCACATTTAGCATTGTTGAAGGCAGCTCAAAGCAGAATTCTTGGAAGGGCAGCAGCAGGGCCGGGCGTGACTGCACCCCGCCGAGTGCTAATAAGAGCGAGTCCCCAGGAGATGCTGACCTCGCCAGCCAGGCCAAGCTCCAGCTTAAGGAACAAGTCAGACCCACGCACTCTGAAGGCTTCTAATTACTACCTTTCCTGAAGACAACCTTCCTGAGATACAGAATAATATACCCAAACTTCTAATTAAAAAAAGTCTTGGCCTGGATCCCACATTATACTGTGGATTTGCATAATTAAGTTGGTACCAAATGCTGTGACAGACAAACTGCAGATTATTAGCCTCATCTTTAACAGAATTTCAACAGAAGTAAGATCCAAACAGCCAACAAATATTAGCAAAAGTGGTTCTTGAGGTCTAGGAAACTCAAGCATTAGTGGGATTTGGGGCATGTTCTGGTAACTTTGCAAAGCGAAATCTGCATACGAACTCAAAAGCCACTGTAAGGCACCACCAGGCTCTAATGCAGCATCATTTTGAGGACTTCAAGAGTTCTTACTGTGAACTTCTCCTCCCAAAAACAGCATTGCTAAAATGAATGCTGTCCACAAACAGGGGCTGGAAGTTGCACCTTCTGGTGGATCCCCCTTTTCTCCCTCCTAGTTTTACTCAGGCAAAGAGGAGCACTTGGCTCTCCAGACAACTTCCTTGTCCTGTCTACAGCTAGTCCAGGTCAGCAGTTCCAGGACTGGGGGAGGTGAAACAGGCCTTTCCCTCCTGAGCAGCAATTTGCTTCTTGCTTTGGGACAAGCAGCTGCTGAGAGCAGGCAGACTGTCAGGCTGGCTGGAGACCCAGGCAGATACTGCTGTTAGGTACAATCACACCACATTTGCAAAATTTTCTTTGCAGGTAAAACCTAGGAAAAAAAAAAAAGGTCAGACTGTGCAGACTGTGTTTGAGAAGACCAGAAGCACCAGCCCAAACCTCAGTGCCTTAGAGTGGAATGAGGCAGAGGTATTACACTTACCAGTCTGTGTGTGTACTTCCCTAAAAAAGCTGGGCTGTCCTTGAAAAACTTGGCTTAATGAAGAAGGTTGTAAAAATAGAGACATTCACATTATCATATTTAATCTAAGTTCCTTAAAGCAAGGACTAATGCTGTGGCTTTCCACATATTGGATAAATACAGTGTGGTCAAAACTGAGGCTTCGAGTACTAACCTAATGAATAAATAACTAAGATTAAAAACAAGAGGATAAAAATACCACCAGACTAAACATGATCCTAACAGCTCACCTGGACAGAAAGCATGATTGTCCCTGGGTAACAAGACCATATCCATGGATTTTTCAGAGCACACCTGTTACTGCAGCAAAAGTGCAGAAGATGCTAAAGAAGCTAAAGATGCTAAAAAGTACAGAAGCAGAGCAATTTGAGGACCTGGAGTCTATCCCCTGTCCTTTGGGATAGTATTTTCACTCTTTTCTATTAGTCTCCAATTCCTAAAAGGTCATTTTTCCATCGCTCTTCCTTTTATGATGCCATTATTACCTGACCAGATTGAAAATAAGTATTATTCCATGTTGATATCATTCTATATCACAACCATCAGACAAAAGCAGAGTGGTGCAGTTTCAGACATTACTCCCTCACCAGCATTCCAATTCAAAAAAGACCAACAGCTTAATTTGAATCATGACTTCCTAGAATCAGAATTTATACTTGCTTCTTTGTGAAATTTGCATCCCTGGAGGAACACAATTCCCAGCTTCATCCAAGAGTGCAATGAGTAGCAATTCCTTCAAGGGAACAAGAAGCTGAGCTCTCTGGAGCACCCAAGGCTCAATCATGCAGCCTGAGGCTTGGGAATGAATTCCTGTGGGTGTCACAGGAGAGTTTCCCAGCAGTGGAACAGCAGCACTGGTGCTGGTCACCCAGCTGGCAATAGCACTGCTCATACAGTGGCAGCAGCAGACAAGCACCTGTGCTGAACACACCACAGCAGGGCTCTTACAAGAGCTCAGTGCTAAAGAACCCAGTGGGTAACACTGCTTGGTGCATCCTCCTTTCACACTCCCCACAAGGTCACGGAGCAGCTGCTCCCTGCTCGACTGAGGAACCTGGGGAGCAAGCTGCAGTACCAGTGTGATTCTGCCCAGTGCAGCACTTCACAGTGAGAACCTCTGTGCAACTGAAAAATCAGAGTTCATTACCAAATTTCATCACTCAAAGAACATGAAATATGCACAGGAAATACCTTGTTTCCAAGATTTCAGATAATACTCATTTTGGGAGGGCTAAATCCACCCCCTGATTTCCACAATACTTGTTTCCTTTTAAAGGTAATAACCAGTGAGCCCAGTGTCATATCGTGTAACTGCAGACCCACTGCTGGAACAACAGAGCTCAAGGCAAAGGGTTTCAGCCTTAAGGTTCTATTTTTCTGTTCATTTCTTGAAACCCACTTCAAGTTCAGGATGTGCAAGACTCCCAGGACATGCTAAGTCTCATAAATCACTCCAGCTGCGCCACACTTATCTAAAGTAGTGATTACAGTAAGGGAGAAATAAATAATAAACATAAATGTATTTCTCGCTGCCAATTTATCCACATCCTTCTGTAGCCTGTGGAAACCTCAGAAGTTTTTTCAGCTTCTAAGAAACATATTCAAGAAATAAAATCTGGCATATCTTAAAAAGGTGTCCCATGACTAGATTAAAAAGTCATGATTTTCAGATTCAATTTACAGATTTAAAAGTGTTTTGTTATATCATCTGACACCATGTAACTCTCAACCCACCTTCATCTCAAACATTTCCTGCACATGGGAAGTTGCTTTTCCTGCCAGTCCATACTATTCCAAAACACATTCTTAAAAGTTTTGAGACACAAACTGCAGAAGCAGCTTGTTAAAGACACTGCTGGGTGTTTAGCAGAGCTTCAGACAAGGAAAGGAGAGTGTGGGAAACCAAAGGGAGAAGGCACACAGGGAAGCCTGAGAGGCCAGCCGCAGGGTCACACCTCCAGCTGCTCAGAGCGGCTCTGTACTGCACACTCCGCATCCCAGGAATACACATTCCATGCTGCAAGACCCCAGGACGTCCCGAAGCCACCAGCACAGGTTAATGTCTGACACATGGTGCACAGCAGTCACTAAACCTGCGTTTTGCACCCCTCTGCCCCGGTACATCCAGCACCATCTCGGGACACGTTTTGCTCCAGCCCTCCGTCGCTCCCCTCAGGATGCACCTTCCTCCCCACACGGCAGCATGCACGATGACAGCAAACACACCTCACTCTGCTGCCTAAACATTGCTGCCCTGAGCATTCACCACCTTTGCTTCAGCTCCTGACAGACCAAACATCGCTGCTCAGGCAGGATTTGAAGGAGATGGCACAGAAATGAAGTGAACCCCAGCAGCACGATGTTCACAGAGGACGAAGAGAATAGCTCTAAGATCAAAGGGTTCCTCTGCATCTGTTGTACCTGGAATAAAAGTGAAGTTTTAAACTGCTGGAGAAAGAATGATTAACAAAACATCGCTGCTGTATGTTCAAATGTGACTTCTTTTCCTACCCATAAGCTCTGTGTTCATCCCAAAGCCACTGGATGCATTCGCTCCCATGGACTTACTCCCAGTGAAAGCTCCAGTTTTGGAGAAGAAAGGAAGGAAAGAGCAGAAGTTGTATATACAGGTGACACATACTAATGCCTGCACAACATGCACTGTCCTGGGGCAAGAGGTCCAGCCATGTCCATGCAGTCACACCAACCACAAATCACAGCTGAAAGATTCAGAATACTCAATGCACTTTGAGAGTACAACCTACAAACACTTCCCTGCACAGCAAAGGACAGAAAAGTAGGTGAACTACTGTCCTATATCTTCATCCACCTTTCAGTTGGATATGTAAGTTCTGCATCTTACAGTCTTTTCAAATGACACGTTCCAGAGGACAGAGGAACCATTGAACTCACACTTCAGATTGAGCACAATGGTCATTACATTTGCTGTCCAAGCTGTCAATAAGAGTATCGACAGAAATTCAGCTTTGTCCCAGATACATACAAGATGCTGCCTGTTGCCAGCTGTGCCACTACTGAATACAGTTCTAGGCTGTCAAACTCTTGCTCTAAAGGGTTCCCTGGAAGGGGGAGATCAGGATCAGAGCCCAGCTCACCTCTAAGCACCACAAGGAACAAAGCAAAGCCAAAGGATTTGATTGAGCTATAGAGGCTCTGGCCAGTTTTGGACATGCAGAGGCCACAAGCAGCTCCAGTTTTTGATACTTCCCCAAAACTATGCATTATGGCAGGCTCTAGTATAAAATGTACATATATGCAAGTGCCACTCATCAGGTACGACACAATTTGATTGCAGTACATGTGAATTAAAATACTTCAGTCATCCACCATATTTAGTGCAAGGCTTCTGTTTCCACAGGGTGAGGAAAAGTAAATCTGACACCAGTGGCCGGTTCTCAATGAGCAATAGCAAATAGAACAAACTGTGTTGCATTGGAAGCTTAAGGGTCAACAGAGCAAAGTTTGTCTTTGGAAAAGGGGGTGAGGAAAGACATTGCATTCAGGAGTAGCTTAACATCACACACTTGGTCTGTTTGGCGGTCATTTATTCTTAAGTCAGTGGGAAACTGTATGGATCAATTCCAGGGGACAAAAAGAGTAAATAAAAGCTGTAAAGGCAGTGAACATGGAAAAGAGCAAGAACTGCACCAAGGATCCATTGGATTATCACATTTTTATGATGGCAAATGAGGCATACTCTCAATCCTTTTAAATAAACTCCTGTACAAGGAAAGCACATGCCTACACATCTTCAAACAGCTATAAAACTCAAACCCTACTTTCAATTTTAAAAATTCCAAAGAATTAAACTCCATGTTTATTAAGTCTTGTTACTGCATTTAGCTGCACATTAATAAAAAGAGATCAAACTTACTACACTCACACATGTAACTACAATCCTACTAAAGAAATTTTAACAAAATCACAAAAAAGCTTTAAGAATAAATTAAAAAATGAAATTAGATAAGGCTTAGCAGAATTCTACTATAGATTGTAAATGAAGTCTCACTAACACACTAACACGTAAACATCAAACTCACCTCAAGCAGAGTCACAGTGATGTCTTGTTCTCTCTTACCAGAGATTTCACATTCTCCATTTTTCAGTCCTCTACGTCATTGAATGGTAAAGGGCATATTTTTGAAATCTGACTTCAGCAGAAGTCCCTTCCTGAATAGTCTTCAAAATTCTATTAAACTATGCTCTTAATATTTGTAACTGAAGATAGCCATCACCACCTGCTGTTCTTCTGGCAAACATTTTAAAAACACACTCTTCAACACCTAATTATACAGTCATTCACACAACATTCAGCCTCAGTGCTTCCAAAAGCCACCAGAAGTAGAAAACTTCGGCTGATGCACAACAAAAGTACACAGGCAATGCACAGGAAAAAGACCTCCTGTCCCAAATCACAACACTCATGTCTCTGTAAATTTCACAGACAAAAGGAATTGAACCAATTTCTCCCTGCAAAGCACATGGGAAAAACATTAACACACAATATCACAACATCGATTCTAATAGAGTCAGTTATGCATAAAAGACAACCTTCACACTGGTACATGGAAGAGTGATTTACATTTTGAGGTAGATGTTTCTGATGACTTTGAACAAAATCAAACCCCAGACCAACTCCATGTATTTAGTACTGTTGTACTGGCTAAACAATGACCACATCTCTCTACTGAAGATGTGCATACATGTGCAGAGACAGAGGCGTTTTAGTAACAGCCAGCAAACACCAATAGGGCCAATGGTCCAGCTCATTTCTTTTGGGGCTAGATTCCTGATGGACAAGGGCAAAAAAGCTCTTCAGTCACCACCTCCTTCAGCTGATTCAAAAACTACTGTGTGTGTAGGTGTATTGGGGGTGTGCAGTAAACTTAAAGCTTCATTAAAAAAACTTTCAAATAGTCAAGCTAAAATATCACCCTAATTCCAGTCCCTCTCTCTAGAAGAAATATCCTACTCTTGAACAACAGCCAGGACTTGTATCTTAACAGGCTGGAGAGGGGTAAAACTGTGGACACATTGTGAAAAACACTCCCCAGTCACACTGGAACATTGCACCAGTACCACGCACTTGTTTAGCACAGCCCATCAAGAACTGCTCTGGCAGATGCTCTACAACCAAGCTTGTTTTTGCTTCATTTCCAGCTCTTCACATTGCAAAGCCCATCCCAACTATATATTTCAAGATCTATGGATGAAAGCAACGTGAACCAAGACAAAAAAATACTGTTTTCAATTAAAGCAGAAAAATAGTTATGGCTTGGAAAGCACAGAATATGTGCATTGGTATGTCAGAAATACGATTTAATAAAAACTGCAGTACAATGCACACTCAAAAATTTCTATCTGTGAGAAGAATGATGCCACCAAACTGCTATTCTTAATCTATTTTTGCAGCATACTGTCAAGAAGAAAAAAGTTCCAGGGTAAGAACTAAAATTTTCATTACAGTAACAATTTTTTATTGCGTGTTTAAAACGCGTTTTTTAAAAACAAATAGTGCACGCTGGCTTCACTTTAATCTCCTGAAATATGCATTTATGATGGGGAGCCCTGGGGCTACAGATCCATCTATGACGTTTATTAACAAAATATAATCCCAGTACATTTCCCCAGGGGACAGTATTTAGTTCCAAAAGATTGTCAACCCTGTACTCTAACACACTTAAATTAGTTGTTTGTGTACACTAAATCCATTTATTTTAAATTTATTTTGTCTACATTTAGTGAAATAAAAACATCGCCCTGTACAATCCACCATCAGCAGTGAGTACAACAGCAAAAATTATTATACAGTTTATACACACTAAAATCTTGTCCTTTTTCCTATAAAGAAACCAGAAAAAAACCTAATCAATATAGAGTTTAATTTAGAAGAACTCAGATTACAGAAGGGAAACAAAAATTATTACGGTCTTTTCTGAGCCCCCAGAAGTTCCTGATTCATGTTGTTGGAACAGTGAGTGCAGCTGGAAGAGTGAAACATGCTCAAGTTGTCTTCTTGGGTCTTCAAAAAATTAGCAAGTATTTAAATTAAACATGTCTAGTTAAAGAAACATTTGAAGCAGAGCAAGGTAAGTGGGAATTTTGCCTTACCACTTGTGGTTTCTTTTAAACCCAACTTATACAATGCGCGAAGTGCTAAGCAACACTACAGAAACACATTTACATCAACACTGAAGATCTGGGGAAATGAAATTCCAACAAATTTATTTTTTTAAATGAGCTGTATTTTCTAAAGTCATTTTTATTTCTCTGTTTTCATACAGTATTGAAAACAAACGCGGCACATTCACATTTTCCCGAAGAATTGTAAGGATGATCTCTACAGGGATAACGTTGAAAAGCCTGAAGCTCAATTAATTCATGTCAAAAACTCTCAAAAGGAGTAAAAGGCTTGATCTGAATGGTCTAGAACATGTACGGTAATTTAATAGAGAAGATGGTCGTCTTAATATTAATGATTTAAAAGAACTTCCCAGTTCATGCGAAGAGTATAGTCCAAGAATAAATCAAATTTTCTGAACGCATTTTATGCTACGTAAGTGTATACTTTGCGATCCTCAGGTGTTCGTGCCAAATATTCTCTCTCAATAAGTCCTTCAATACGTTTTTTAATAACAACTGGACTTGGTAAGAATCGGGCCTTCAGCTGCTGAGTTACCTAAAACAAAATAAAACCCAATGTAAGATCACAGTGCAAGTAAGACCTTGAAATACCCTAACAGAACACAACAACCAGAAAAATGTATTAAGACAGAGATTGTGACAACTATGAAGCATAAAAAGCAGCCAGCAGACTTCTGACAGTCCCTCCACTTGCTTGCTTGTGTTGGGATATGATTCAAAGCTCTACAGAGATATGGTCACAACTGAGAATGCTCCCAGTTTCACAGCAGCAGGACTGTTTCCCTCTTCTAAGAGCTCCAATCTCTCAAACTGGACCCAACAGTCAGTAACAAGACCAAAGCCAAAAATAATGTTAAGCACATTGGTTTGCTGGTTTGCTTTTCAAGCAATTTAATATCATAACAGCACTACAAATAGAAGGAAAAATTAGATACACCCATGAGTATATTCTAAAGTGAAGGGTAAGGATTTAGGTGTGTCTTCAGATAGACATGGAGAAAAGAAAGGATGGATTAAATACAGCATCTCTCAAAAGCCTTTCAAAATCATGTTAGGAAGAGCTGTGTAACTTTAATGAGCTAATAGCAAAACTCTGTACAAGCATACCTCTGCTACTAGCACATTGTGCTGCATCTTCTTTCTAGATTTCATTATCCGAACTATAGCAGCTTCTATCTCATGTTTTCTGTCATCATCTACTTTCTGCCTTGTTTCTTTCCTTTCTGGATCAGATTCTCCTTGTTTGGCAGCAACTTAAAGAAAACAGAGAATGGAAATTATGTTAGAAAAATTAAAATGTATTTCATTGTGTGTTAGCTACACTATTTATTTCATCTAGACATCAAGTTATATTTTCCTGAGTTTTGACATTCTCAAAGTTGATTTTTTTTTTAAATGAAAAGTAGTCACAAGAACATATTAACACTTTCTGGCATATTTTGATAGCAACTGACAAGATAACAAACTGTTATTCAATTACTACGTTAAAATTTGAACAGTACTCAAAACTGCTTCCAGGCACAAGAACTAGCACTTCTATAAGATAATGAAGTGGTTATTATACTCTCAGCTTCCCTTATTTGTTAAACCCAAATCATTGCCCAAAACTATTATAAGCTACCTGGTACTTGAAAATGGCTGTTGTATCATGGGCTAAAAACATCACTCATTTCACTGCAGTACAGCAACTTATGAGGTAATTTTCCTATTTCTGAATCAATCAGTAGTGTATTTTTCATGTAATTATTTAATTTGAATTTTATTTTTCTTTCAGTATTTCCTGTAAGAGACAATTACAAATTTTGTACAGTAAAAGGCTTAACTGACTTCCACACTTTTCTTGGCATTTAAATTTTTATTTGATGCAACTAATCATCAAGAAAAAAATTTCTCTCCTTTCACTTCTATGGACATCAATCCTGAAAAAGAGAATTTGAAGTTTTAAGGCAGATTAGAATATACAGCTGACTTACCCGTCTGAATCTTGACTCTGTGTAGTTTCGATGTGAACTGATCGTTCACTGTAAATATATGACCATTTTCTATTTCTTTTGATTTGGGCTCTTTTGTGAGAACACGTTGTGTTGGTTTGCCACATGCAAGGGACTGTAGGGCTCTAACCAGTTCTCTTTCGGGGATATCAGTTTCTTGTTGAATTTCCTAAAAAACAATACTTAGTTAGCTTATGGCTGTGGCAGAAGTATTGTGTGTTGCAAACATCAGGGATTGCTTAAAAAAGTAATACTGTGACAGTTGTGGCACTTGAAAGGTCAGAACTTATTCAACAGCAAGGCATCAGTGGGTATCGTGCAAAATGATCCACCTGGGTCAGCACTCAGTGAATTCTAGCAAATGAACAGTCGCCATGAGCTGGAAGAAGAATGAATAACCAACTGTTCAATTCCCTGCAATTTCTGAGAGGGTTGAAAAGATGTGTTAACTGTTTCCAGGGTTTGTTGAACAGGGTGAAACCAAACCTTCTGACTAACTCAATGATGAAAAACATCCATGATGTTCATGACCATTCCTGACTGAGAGCTGCACAAATGCTTTTGCATTCAGCCACACTTAAAAAGATGATCTTTACAAATGGAGCAAACAAAGTCTGGTTTCACTGTAGCATACAAATACTCTAGATTAATCATACCTCCCTTTTCAATAACTCCAGTTGCCTTTGGCTAGGACTTCTCCAGGTGAAATACAAAAAGAGCCCATTACAGTGCAGCAAACACATGAACTTTGAAGAAGATTGTTTGTTAAACATGAACATAGCCTGATACACCTCTGTCAGTGCTCTTAAGAGTCAGCTGAAAGATGGATGTTAGGCAAAACAACAGTGGCCATGAGCTAGTAAATAAGTTACACTGGATGCAGTATGATGCCTTAATGTGCTCCAGGAGAAGGCCAGCTATGCTGCTCTCTCAGACCTAACATGCTTACTGAGCTCCCATTCAGTAAAAGTTCATTTTTCCTCATTTCTTTTCTTCCTATTTGTAGCCTGGGGAAACTGCAGACACTTCTGATTTCACATTCCCATTCAGTCTCTTGAGAGACTCATAATAGCTAAAGAGAAAAAACAAACCTTGCAGACATGCAGCTGTCCACAAGAGGTATCCCTTTCTCAGCTTCCCCAACTTTGGTTTCAAGGGCAGCATGAAGCCCTTACACTGTCCCCATAAATTCTGATTCTCATGGCACACAAGTCCATTTGATAACCTTAGATTAAAAACAGCAGTAACAACTCCAAGTGAACAAAATGTTAAGATGTAAAGAACTATAAACAACTTTTTGAAGGTTCTGCAAAGTTTGATCAGAAAAATCAAACTAAATAATATCAAATAATGTTATTTTTGAGTATACTCAAGTTATTTCTTATATCAACCCAGAAAAAATAGCCACTTTTCTGTCATCAGGCACCACAACATACAATAAAAATGGTATGGATGTACTGGCTTTGACTCAGACTTTTATCAGGAATTTGACTGCACCTCATACACAGCATCTCACTACCAGCTCTCTGTGATGCCAAGGCTCAGACAAAATAGGCATTATTTTTCAACTTGACCCAACACTACACACAAAGTGCTGACTTCATGTGAAATTGCCTGAAGCTGTTTTTGACATAAGGTCAAGCTAACTGGAATAAAATAAAAAGAATAAGATCACGAAGTCCAAAATTTCAGAAATTCAGGATTTTTGGTACCTCCTGCTTATAGATGATTTGGAAATACTAAAATGTTCCTAAGAGTATTCTTAGCATAATGCATTCAGAAACACTTAAACCATTTGGAATAAATTGTGAATATCCACGTATTTTAACTATTTCCTAGTATCAAAATGTTTCTTCCCAAGCTGCTTATAGAAAATTACTATTTCTTCCTTTGCTGCTATATTTAAAACACAGTTGTCACCTTCACACATTTTTTTTTCAGATTCTGCACAAAGTAGTATTAAAAAAAATTCCAATAAGCTGTAATACTTTACATGGTCACAACAAAAAATCTTACTGAAATGGATTGATCAGCATAAAATTAAAAAAACCAAGGGAAGGTGCCAGATTTTATAGTTTAGATAAATGAAAAGCCTTAAAGGCTACAAATCAAACCCAGCTTATTCATGATCTAATGCCAGTGACATGCAGGCACCCAGCTTTGATTTTTGATCAACAATTAAAATTAATCCTTTCAAAACTACATCAGTTCTATAAGACCAGATATATATATATATATTCTGATTTTAACAAAAGTGTAACAAAGAGCCAAAAGGGAATTTGAGGAGGTTTCACACTACCCAACTTTATATAAACCAGTGTGTATTTCCTATTGTACTTCACTCTGCAGCTGAGCCATGAAAACACTTGAACCATTTCACTTTTAGAATTTATAAGCCAGCATTAAAGTAAGGACCACAAAGAATTGTACTGCAATATGCTGCCTCAGAAGGAGCCAAAAATTTTTGAGCTGTAGAAAAAAAAAAGTGAACCTATGAATGTAAATGGGGATAACAGATGTTCCTGTGCTCTCTTTCCCTCAGTCTGTAGCATTTTTCTGAACTTATTTTTATGTAGATATTTGATGTAGCAGTGAGAAATGTATACTTCTTCCCCATCTCCAAAAATACCTTATTTTAAAGGCTACATTAGATTTGTGCACAGGAGTAGCACTGATTACACAATTTCTGTGCTAAAATATTAGCAAGTGAGAGCTCTAGCTGGGGGTTACAAAAGTGATCATTCCAGGTATAGAACTCTGTTGGTTCTATACAAGAAAACAGATAATTAGAAGGAAAACAGGCAGAAAAATCTGAAGGAAAACAATTTTATCATTTTGCTGAAATAATAAAAAGTATTTTTAGCTTTATTTACAGACTGCAATTTGTATAACTTCCAAAGCAGACATCAGCAAAAGAGGGAAGAGGTGATCTACAGTTCTAATCTCTCATTTTTGTGGAAGCATTCCACAAATTAACTTCTACTATGGTCACATTTGTATTTCTTGTTTGTTAAACAAAGAACCACGCTTACTTCTGATGTCATTACAAAAAGTGAGCATTTCACCTTTTAAAACACTGAGCTGTAATGTAAATCAACTGAAAAATATGTTAAGTCTTATGTAAGACTTGATTAGAAAAAATTGAATTAGTAGAAAACATTAGCATTCTTTGAAGGCCTACACAAAGATTCTTGCTCTTCCACTTCAGTAGCATTAACCTACACCTATATGGCCAATAGCTATTTTGCATATACAAATAAAATGTTGCTGTACAGGAATATAATAAATATATACACTTTTTGTGAAGATTTTTGTGAAGAAATTTTCCTATGCAACCATTTTTTAAGTTTCCATAGGATTTTATGGATAATTTTTGCATTATCAGTATCCCATTTTTTTCCTCAACCACATGGCCTAATGGTTGTTAGGATTATTATGAGGATCTTATCAAGTTTGCAATTAATAATCACACTGAATGCAAAAAAAAAAAAGCAAAGTCTGTTCAGCTGTGAAGGCAACTTCAGATGAATCTGTTGAGCTGTGAATCTGCAGAAACACTTGTGTATCAGACAGTTTTAGGATACACAAGCACACACAAGTCAGCTCACATGCTCTGCAGCACTGAAAGCACTCTTCTGACGCAACAGAGAAGGAATGGTTGCCCAGCACTCAGCAGTTAATCAGGGTATCCAATAATCAATGAACAAAGATAAAATTCATTCTCCTCTGAAGTGTTCATAAGCTTTCCTGGCTGGGGTTAAAGACAACTCCCACACACTTCACCAAAGCAACCAAACAACACAAATATGCCTTCTCAGTGTTTTGGTTCAAGTGGGACATGAAGCAAGAGCTTAAGAACTCCCAAACCAGACAAAACATACAACCTAAAAGCAGATGGACATATTTCTCTATTATCTGGTCTTGGTAAAGTAAAGTATAATTTAGAGCATGTATTAAAAATTGTATTTTTCACTGCTCTTCCAAGTGTTATTTATTCATGTATGGGCAAGGCTCTACTACTCATTAAGCCTGCAATTGGATGGAATAAGGCAGACACCAGCCCAATTTCAAAATCAGCTTCAAGAAAAAAAATTAGCTCTTAAGTCGCTGTCCTTGTTTTCACTTCCTCAAATATTCTGCAAAGTACTCAAAGCTGCAATGTTTCTGAAATGGATTTCACAATACACAGGACTTTGTGTTCTAAAATAATGTTTTAAATTATCAGTAGTTTATTGAGAGTCTCTTATCAAATCCTGCCTTCCTTAATCACTACTGAGATCATTTCAAAGAAACTTTGTTAACAGGCTAGAAGTATGCCAAATGAGCTGAAAACACTATCCAAACAAAAATGATTACTATGCATAGCACAGTCAAAAGCAGATGAGAAAACCTGGAAATTGACTGTTTCAATCTGCACCCATACTGCTTTTCAAGGCTGCCAATGCTCTCTCAAACAGAAGATAACGTCCAAAACAAAACTATCAATTTATCTAAACAATATATGCTCACACAACAAACCACGTGATCCTCCTCCTCTCCTGAAGCTGCCTTCATGATCACTATCTCTTAGCTAACATTTCAATCTTTCCCAGCAACACCCCTCTAGTCTCCTTGTTAAGAATCTATCCAGACCTTTCTTCACTGTCCATTCTGGCTGATAAACTCAGAGAAGGGCTGCAAGTTCTTTGATTCATCCTCCAGCTCAGTCCAGCCTGCCAATTTTACTTAGGTATTCAAGAAGCCAGGATACAAACTGTTCTCCACCCTTTGGCCTCTAAATCCAGTTTCTCAAAGACAAAATGAGGAAATGGAGCCACCTGCTGCATTTCAACTTCAGCTTTTTCTACAGCTCAATGGCCTAGAACAACCACACTCACAATTTTAAAACATTTCTGAAACCTTCTGCTCCCAAATAATTTCCTCCCCTAGAACTGCTTCCCAGGCACATTGCTAATGATCTGCTTCCTGTGTTAATTGGCCTGATCCATATTCAAAGAGAATGAGAGGCACCCAATCTTCAAATGCCTAACTCAAGAGGACAAGAAAGTGCCCAAACCAGTTATTTAGAATCAGGTAAGAAACCCGCACCACTTACCTCAAATGTGTATTTTTCTCTGTTGTTAAATAGCATTAATATTGTCATCTGGAAAGTGGAGACTTGCAATATGTGCTTCCGTGTATTTGACCCAGTTACTTGGGCACCTCCTACACCGACTTCTGAGCCATCTTCCTATTTAAAAATACCAAAACTACTGTTAGATTATTCTTCACTGAAAAATGTTTTATCCTGACAAGATGAAAGTTTCATAATGAAAAATTTCACTAGGAGATCAGCCTACAGAAGTGACAGAAAAGCAAACACCTGGGGGCACAACCAGGATGTTCTTCCAACAGCTGCCTTACAATGCCAGGGAGATTGAGCTTGGAGGTCCATACAGGAGTCCCATGGTCCAGCCACCACTCCAGACCAGGTCATCTACAGCCACCAATCAAACTGACCACTGCTAAGGATGGAGACTTCACCACCTCTGAGGCTCCTGTTCCATTGTCCACCCCCAAGTTTTTCTTAAGCTTATCTTTAAAGCTACCAACATATTTATCTACAGTAACACAATTTCAACAGCCTCACAAGTGCATGTTATTAATACTTCGTTCTAAGAATTTTGCTTTGGTTTTGCATTGCCTCCTATATTCCCAAGCATCATGCCATTACTAGTTCTAGCTTGGCATTTTAGTACTGGTCTAATCACTACAAAATTCCTTTCTCGTACACAAGTTAAGCATTGTACTTCTGTAAACTCTGCTAGAGTCTTGTTTTTGAAAAAATGTTGTCTAAATTGCATTCTGCATATGAAAAGCAGGCTAAACTTTGCTTAGCAAAAATAACTAACAAGTTTCTTTTCACTGACAGTCAAAAAAATCCAAACCACCCAAACAACTGAGGTCCCTTCAAGATCACATTTACTACTTTTCTACAAATAAAAGATGATGCTGTGGTGCATTCAAATTAGATTCAGAGGGAAATAAAAAGTCAAAGCAAAACTGCTGCAAAAAAAGAATGATACTATAGGGCTGATGGAAGGCATCTTTCTCTTATTCTTACATTTTCAATTGGTTTGCTTTTATTTTACAAAATTCTGAAGTTACAAAAAATATGCATTTGCTTACTTTTTAGAAAAGATACAATATTTATATAATCTTGATTCTCTACCTTTTTAACAGGCCCGTAGAAAGTGGCATTGAGATCTGCAGAGCCCATGTGATGCTGGAGTGTCAGCTGTCGCCCACTGTGTTTGGCTAAATAAAATCTGTAACCGAATTGAAATGAAAACAATATATAGCTCATATTTTGTATTAAAGAGGAAATACATTTTAAAAGTTACATAGCCTTTTGCAGCTGCTACATAGCCTTTTTGCTTTTTCAAAACATCAATTATTGTCAGAATTCTATTTAAAATCTCCCAAAACCTCAAGCATCATAATGCAACTATTGCATTGTCCAATTTTCACATGAGCTGAAGAAGAGCAGTTTGCCAGCACATCCTTAACAGTAAAGCTGTCAAAAAAAAAATCTGTACACGTAAAAAAATTACTTGTACAGGTAAGTTTACACAGTTTCTTCTCAAAAAACTCTACCCAAAAATCTGTAATAATACATACCTTCTAAATATTTCAAAAGCATGTCTGGGAGCTGGAGGGATGTTGCACTTTGGTGTGGCTGACTGGGTAGGCCAGTAACCTGTTGTGAGGACACGCACTGTGAGATCAACACCACCTAGTGAGACCTAAAAGTAATTGGAAGAAAACATACACTATTTAAAAAGAAGACCATGTTTCACCACTTTGTATCAGTGTAAAACACTTAGAATTTTGCCTAATTACAAAATAAATAGACATATCTGTAAACATTCTTTTTTACAAAATCAGACAAATACACTGATTCATCACTATCAGAGTAGATGGTACAGCAAAAATCCTCTACATTATCCCCCTCTGGCATTTAAGAGCATACAGAATTGAACAAAAAGAATTCTTAACCAAGAACTAAATGTCTGTGATCATAAACAGAACTTATAATACCAACAAATCTTTGTAAATAGGTTTTTTGATGACATGCAATAAAGCTGGGTTGCATGAAATGTGTCAGTTTCAAAAGAACTCTTTCTAAATGTGTTCTCTGGAAGTAGAGAGGAAATACTGACTATCTGATGTTGAACCATAGGGAGCTTATCTGTGGAGTGCAATGTTACTCACTTTTACACAGCCCACCTATCCTCTTTCCCTAAGGACATCCATAACTCTGAATATTCAGCACTGGTGAGGAAACATTCCCCAGCTCAAGTGCTGGTCTATAAAGATGTGTTAGCAGATGATAAAGGTCTGGCTACCAGTGATACATAATCTTCACTAGGTATCCCAACTAAGCTGAGCATTATTAAGCTTAAAACTGACCACTTTCAGCTTTAGGAGGTAGAACCAATAACTTCAAAGAACATACATTATGGACAAAAAAAACCCTAAGCATACAATATTCAATTTCTATAAACCCACTACACAGAAATAGAGTACATTATGGTTTAGAAGGTCAAAAACTGCCACCTGAACTCAGGAACTTTCACTATTCAATAGCAGAGTAGCATTCCCAAGCACTACAGAACAGTTTTTGTATTGTGTGTACTGAATACCTGTGTGCACCAACCAGCTTGTGCCCAGGAAACTTCTGAAAAACCCAAACAAGCTTCAACAGTTTTCTTCCTCCACCCAAGTGGGAAAAGGCCATCAGTGCAGACAGAAAGATACAGAAAATATATTTATCTGGAACCAAAGCATTTGAGCTGAGATGGCAGAATTTCCCAAACTTTTTTGGTCTTGGCCAGACCAGAACACAGCACTAATTTAGAATGCTTCCCATCGTACATCATAAAGAGCACTAGGCAGTTAGCAACACAAAGTTTTGGAAGCACTTTATTTTACAAGATGTCTTTTCAGCATAAAAATGGTATGAACTAGTGGAAAGTGCCCTGAAGTGATCCAGTCTTTACAGAACTCCAAGAAATATTCCAGGATCACAGTTACAGAAATTTCTCAATCTATTAGCCTGGACTTTCCAGCTTTCCACTTTCTGAGAGCAAACCAATCATGTAGACAGACCTTGGCACTGCCTATATTTCAGGATAGAGGATCCAGAAGGAAACTTTGCCAGTAGGATGATTTAGAGAAAAGCAGATGCCTGACTCCTCTAGGAGGCACTGTACACATTCAAGGTACCCAAATTGTTTAATAAGGAGCAAAACAAACTATTTCATATAAAACACAGTATCACCAGCATTTTAACAGTAACAAAATTCCCCAAATATTCCTGTATTTCCTAAACAGTATTTCTGGAAATTTCGTTAAAAGGCCAGTATTAGGCTGACCAAAAGGAAACTATCACATGCACTGCTGGTGTCTTGCCAAGAGAAGGATGAAGTTTAAAAAGATGAAAGATGAAAAATGAAGCCTAACAGAACATTTGTTAACATTTTAAATTCATCTTCTTAGCTGTACATAGGTAAAAAGAAGATAGAGATATCATTTATTAACTCATTTATTTTAAGACTGCCATGTAAAGTACATGAACCTTTAAGAACAATCCCCTCTTCCCCTACATGTCCAAGCCCATCAGGCTACCGAAAAAATGAGAATGCTCCAATAAATTTTCACTGAAATTTATATTTCAAGCATTCCAGAAGCAAAACATGACTAGCCTCTAAAGCAGAGAAACCAAACAAACCACTAGTAAAGCTGCCTGTCCAGAAACACCTTTATCCACTTCCTCTCCATCCTTTTCTGAATCCACTTAGAACATGCTGTTCTACTCATGAGTCACAGAATGCTGAGGAGGATTTCAGCCAACTGCTTCAAGACAACAAAGATTTCGTATCACCTTGCACAACCAGGAACATTGGACAGAGGATATCTATGAAAATATTCCTGGCATTCAGACTTGTGAAACTGATTCAAACAGGTTTGATGTACAGATCCTATTTACCTGCACACAGGGAACTACTCAGCTATTTATAAAGGCTATTATAAATGCTATTATGCTACTATTATGCTACTCAGTATCAGTACAGAAAAATAGTGTTTTAGAGCAAGTAAACTGATACCTCAAAAAGAATGATGTCTCCTTAAAATATTCCATGGACCTACTCTTACAGGAAGGTGTTTCTAATTAAACAACTAAATCCATATATGACAATTCGCAAGAAAACTTGAAAAACTAAATTTGGAAATTTGCAATAAAATGGCAGTTTTGCTTTTAGCAAAGGCATTAACTGTGTCTGTAAATCTCAACATGAGAGGGAGTGCTTTGCAAATACCTGCTGCATGCACTATTTTTCTTGCTCTTAGCAAAAAATACGCATCACAGCCAGTGATTAACTTTGAAGAATGGGAAGGCTTTGCAGGGAAGCACACACGGGAGCTGGCAGCCGGCCCCTAAAGTGTGGAACAGCTGGGCAGGGGCGGGCACAGCTGGGCAGGGGCGGGCACAGCGCGCCCCCTGGCGGTGCCGCCCAGCAGAGCCGTGAGCCGCACACCGATTCTGTGGAATGAAATGGGCGCTCCTCGAGCTGTGGACCGAGCTCCGAACCGACTCTGGATTTCAGGAAATGCTAATACAGTTTATAAGATAAGACACACAGTAAAAGGAACAATCTGCACAAGCTGACCAAGTCCTTCTCAGCACATGATTTACCAACAAATGAAGAACCAGCGCGGACAGATGTGCAGGATTTGTACTGACCAGACCCCAACACTTACCCCTGTTGCCTGAAGATGTTGCCTGAACTCATCCATCGTTGTGTTTGAGATGCTCATGTCCCTGAACATTCCTTCCAGTTTCGATGTGAATTGACACCCACATTCAGTCTAAAAACACAAAATAATTTGCTGCACCAGCACTATGAAAACAAAGCTTCTGATAGGCAAACTGCAAGACTCAAGTTAGTTTATAAATCCCCAAAATTACGTTTCTGTACTTTTGGTTACTGGAATTTCCATTTGCATTGCATTCAGATCTCAGAAAAGTTTCCTATCTTATAAAAAGACCTAACCATACACAATTCTTTACCTGCTTCCCTTCTCTTTTCTCCATTATTGTATTTTTGACTTAGATTTCTGTATCATATTAAAAAAACTGTGAAAGCTTATCAAATCAAGACATACACTTTCACCTGCTTTTAGCACAATTCTATAAAGGGAAATGAACCTTTTTTATATCACAAGGAAACTCCTGTTGCCCTAGGAGTGCTTTATTTTGAAGGCTGACTGCAGATTACCCATCAAGATGCTAGGCTTTGTGAGAATGAGGAACATCTGCACACACACAGATGTGCACATGCAGGACTGTGTGCCCATTTCTGACCCATACTGTGAATACATGGGAAAGGAAGTGTGTTAGCTTCAGCATCTTGACCACTCTGCAGTTCTGTGAGAAAAGAGGGCGCTTCATGTGCATTGATTCATCTTGCAAATGCATGTGTGCCCTGTGCCTTCTGAATCACCAATTTGAAAGTGGTGGAGAGGTACTTGAGAAGGAATTAATACTGAGAAATCTGGAGAAAACTGACACAAACAGGCTGTGCTCACTGATAGAATAAGAAGGTCAAAAATAAGGATCAGTGCAGTTTCATTTTAGGATCCCTCTGCTTCAGAAGTGCTCTCATCATTTATCATACCACTTGAGAAGAAGCTACAATAGAACTTCAACATCTGTTCAGCTTTAGGCTTTACCTTCTCTATCTCCTGGTCTATTTCATCAGTATTTAATCAGCTAAGGAAAATGTGATTTAGAGACTGATACGAAGATTTTTTTTCAAACCACTTAATCAGAAAGAAATTGAGCATTATCACCAGTCTGCTGATGGAAGCAATTAAAAAACAACACAAGCAATAACAAAATTGTACCATGAATAACAAAAAATCTAGGAAAAAACACAGTCTTCAAATTCAGTCAGTGCAGTTGTCCTATTATTTAAAAATTTAGGAAAAAAAAAAAGTTTTCTAGATTGCACTCTCATCATTGGGGGCATTTCAGTACTTCTTTCCTTTTATTCCCATGAAAATATTCAAAAAGCCTTTTGCATTTTCTGTTGGGGCTTTCAAAATCAACTTTGTATTTAGCAGTGATCAAGATGAACATTACCTACACGTCTCATGTAAAAACAGAGGAGACTATATTTATGAAAAACAAAAAAGAAATAAAAACCCCTAAAAAGTATGCAACTTCTGTCTTACCTTTAATTTGGAGATCATATTTTTCTCAGAGTCATCTGAAACACTCTTATTTGTGAGAAGTCTTCTTGCCAAGTGCTGCTTGTAATAGCGTTCAAAAACATCTTTCTCTTGCATAAACCTGAATAAAACCATTGCCTTATCCAATATAGTTTCTACTTCTTGTTCTGTTAGCTGTAAAAGAAATAATTTGCTGGTTTTAATCTTCCAGCACAAGTGTCTTACACAACCTAAGTACTTAAAGTAATTCACAGCAGCAGATGGTCTAACAGTAGCCAACAAAACTGGTCCAACATATGAATGACAGCTGAAAGAACAGCATACTAGCTCAATAAAGTAGAGTAAGAAATAGATCGAAAATGAAGGGAAAGGCAAGAGCAAGGGAGAAGGGAAACAATAAATGGGTAGAATGCCTTGATAAATACAGTGAAAGTTCCTGGGTAAGTTCAAAAAAGCATGAGGGAAATCAGCATTAGGAGTAAAAAAGTTAGTTTGGAATGAAAGCTTTTAACTGTTAAGACATGTTTTGCAAAGCCTGTCTAGTGCCACATGAATGAAACGATTATTTGTTTTATAAAAAAGCAGAATTTACTATTTGATTCTCAAAGCATAAGTTGTATGTTCTAATACTAAATTTTACTTAGAGTAACTGAAGCCTTAGCTGAACCATCCTGTCCAGTTCTAGGTTCTGTACCTTAGAAAATTTCATGAAAGAAGCTAAGACTGAAAGCAACAGATGTACTTAGAACTGGAAGACAGTAATGGTAATAGTTCTCTGGTACGTAAAAACAGTAAAAAACAGCAAAGACAAACCCTTTTTTCTAACCAAATTAATTTTCAAAAGAAATTATTAGATAATGAGAATAGCTGCCAAACTATAAATATACTTAAGAAATTGTATTGCCTGAAGGTTTCAAAAGAAGGGAGCTACAGAATCTACCACAATCTAATTGTTTTTTGAGGCAATACCTGCTATAAGTAGTTAAGGTATGCTGCTTCAGAGGTAGGTGACAAGCCACACAGATCTCCTGTCACCTGACTTTTCTGTAAGTTTAGATCTAAAGTATTATGAGCTCAGATGTGTTACGTATACTTTTTAAAGATAAAATTATCATTTCTCTTAATATAATTCTTATAAAAGTAGCTTAGTTTAATTCCATCAAAGTTTACAGAGCAAAAAGCATGGTATTTTGAGTTGATTTATACTTACCCCCTTGACTCCCTTTTTCAGCTTATCGTCAATAAATAATGAGAGGTACTCTGGAGACCTGGAGTTGAGGTTGAGGAAGTACTCGAAGTCACCCGCAATCGTCTGCTTGAAGAGCCGATCATTATTGAAAGATTCTTGAAGGAAGCGATCAAACCTACTCTTCAAATCCAGTAAACCCTTTCAAAAATGAAAAGAAAGCAAACCCATTTTCACTGCTGTGAAGTTGTAAGCTGGGAAACAATAATAATAGATGAGGCCAATAGAGAAGACCAGATCTACAGTCAGAGGTTCTGCAACGCTCTCTGTTCAGAGTTGGTAGAAAGTATCTGAAAGTTCATTTCCACTTTTAAATTTCTACTTGCCATGAAATCTCTTATAGAAGCAATTTTCACATAAAGTGGCTAAAATATTGGAGTCAACACTAGTGCAGTTTATGGTAATACACTTCTCAGATTAAGAAAGCTTTTTAAACAGCCTGTCAAACAGATTGATTTCCTGTATTTCTGAATCAGCAACTTAAAGGAGGCAGGTATTTGTTGCACTCATTAAGCCTCTTCTATTTCAAACAACATGGACAAAGTCAGTATCATAAACATAGCATATGGGAAAACTGAGGCTAAGTAACCATTAAGTGCATCCCTAGAGCTACTGAACAAGTCTGAGGAGAAAACATACTGCAACAACATGCCTAAACTTGTCAGCATTTGTGCTTCCCTGTAATTTAATCCAGGGACATGTTCTGCATTATTCAGTTGTGTGTTTCTTGCTGATCATTAGGAGTCACTGGGAGCATGTGAAATTTAGATACAAGCATTCAGTGAACCGAGCCACTTCCTCTGAACTAAACCATTGGACTCTCAGTATAATTTTTAGAGTTTGCACCATCTTCACCCAAGGTTAATGCAACTGATACAGAAGTGGGAAGCATCTTAAAATCACCTGAGCACCTTGCTAAGAATATATGATACATACAGGTTTTAACTGAGAAAGCATTTGGCAGGCAGGGGGAGAAAATTTCACTTGAGAGTTAGATTTGTCATGGACAACCACTGCCTGCAGAAACTCTACAAGTTAGATGCTATTTACATCTTCAGGTTTTTAAGAAATTGTTCGTATGCGGTTACTTAAAGAAGCCATTCAAGAATTACTCAAAGAAGTAGTAATGTTTCTTAGGAACTCACCATCTCACTTAAAGGAATGATCTTTAGACAGGCTAATTAATGCGTATTAGAAATTTTAAATTCAAAGTAAATCCCACTATCTCTCTGTTTACCAAGGTTAGCTCATGTCTCCTCTCCAGGAGTACACCATCTGAACAACCTGGTGTTAAACAGGAGAAACTGTTAGTACCTTGAATTACAAAAGCATTTCAACATCCCTTCAAACTATTATATAAAGTTTTAAATCTAATCCCCTGGCAATGCTTTTGCAATCATCTCACCAATTATGCTCAGGGTGATGTCATGTTGTGGAAGCAGTGCTGAGCCATGATGGAGTTTTTTAATTGATGGTTTAATCGAGCTTCCATGTCTGTCTCCTTAGTGCTGTTCTCCTTTACAGATTCACATGAACATGGCTGAGATGAAAAGAGCAAGGTGGTTTCTCAATTCATAGATATTCATCTCTGTTTCCATTCCCTCAGTGGAAGTGGTGGATAAACCTTTCTGGGGGAATTTCAGTAATCAAATGTCAATCCCTGCCCTAGGACATCTTCATGAGATGTTGGGGTCCATACTGAGGGCCTGAGCTCTGCCAAAGCACATGGGCAAGTTTTCCTCAGCCTCATTTTGCTTTCCACCTCTGTGACAGGAAACCTTGATACTATCTTTATAATTAAGTTTTTGATCTTTCTCAGCTAATTTTTTTATGAAACCTCTTTAGGCCCATCAGGAGTGAAAATTACTTCAAAGTAATCCAGACACTTATTTTCCACACAATTTGCACTCCCCCCCTCTTTTTTTTTTTTTCTAAATCACACCACCACAAATACTAGGTTTAATGATTAAGGACTCTTATAATCTTTCAAGGGCATTCCCACCTTCTTTTACCAGCACTTGAAGAGGTGATTCTTGTTTAAGCCTGGTAAGAAGTTTGCTTCAGCATTGCCAGAAAATTAATAATCCAATCAAAAATGTTTTTATACTCAAATGGCTTCTTCAAATAGTAACCAGTTCTAGGACAGTTATTGTTTTCAAACAAAACAGCAGAGATTGAAAGACATACATTAAATGCTTCTCAAGAAGAACAGACACAAGGACTTGAGCCACACATTTTAAAAAACCTCAAACAATGTTTAATGAATACACACTTCCACATTAAATATAAAACATCTTCCAGCTATAGAAACACAGCTTAAAGGTTCAATGAACTCTAAAGGTTTTATATGTCAATTTAAAATCATTTTCTCAGAGACAATGGAAGAGAAAAATGACAAATAGTTCTGAAACATATTTTGTGATCTTGATAAATTGATGGTACACATCACTTACTGAGAGAGAGAACAAGAAAGAACACTCATATCTTTTAACACTTTAACATTTAAGAACTGTTCTGTTTCTTAGGGAGACAGAATGGAATGAGTAATTTGTTATGACTGATAAACACATTCACCTCAGTCACAGCCAAGCTTGCCATGAAATACAGCTATGTGATTTTTGCCTCAATCAACACTGATAGCTAATGTTACATAAAATTAAACAAAGTGGACACTATAAAGCTATTTGTCAGCAGACATACAACTCACTCTGGAGACATATTATTTAGGGAAATCCAAGAAGTTCCCAGCAGTTAGATAATTAGGCTGAATAAGTTGTTTATTAAAAGCAACTACTAAAAGAACAAAAACTTAGTATGTACTTTTCAACCAGCTTAAGTAAGAATTCTAAATGTGTCTGGATATTCAGAGAATGTACATTAAAAAACATTTATAAATTTAGCTTGTTAATAACAACCCCTTTTGAATCAATACTAAGGTATACCTTATAAATTTGTATGTAGTGAATTGCTAATGTGGGAAAAAAAAGGAAGTATTTAACTACCTGAATGTAGTCAACTGGATTCTTTCCTTCTCCCTCTTCAGAAACCAGTGCTTTGCCTTGCTCTCTCAAGTATGAGCTCATGCACTCACACATTGTCTTCAGACCATTTGGCACACGGCTGAATAACTTGTACATGCAAGCAAGGTCTGCAAGCAAGAATGAGAGGTTATGCAGGACACCTCTGTGTGTTACACTCCTGTAACTCATTCATCTCAGAGCTAAAGCTGACAGTTCAAGTTCAGCCACCTGAGCCACAGAAAGCATCCTGCAACAGCTCAGGCATCAGATTCTTCTGATCTCCTCTTTCCTTTAGCCTTGACAAGATGCTGACTGCAGCAGCATGAAAAGCAGACACTGTATTCAATTATTCTACACTCTGTAGCAGGGAACCTGTCATTGCTGACCTCCAGGCCAGCAGAAGATGATGCTAATGCTACAGGATAGGGAACCTATTAGACCTTCAGCAAGATTATGCTTTCCAGGGGTATTTAGGAAGGTAGCTTCCAAGATTACCATTCCCAAAATCAAGGACTTTATCAAACATTTTTGTTGGTTTTTTTGTTTTTTTTAAAGTAAGTTAAACCAAACAGGACAGCACTAATGGCATGCTTGTTTCTGTATTAAAAAACTGGCAAAATTTAGAGTTTAATTTACATTTGTCTTAAAGCCAATCATATACTTTTACACTACCACATTTCATCCACCTAAAATAATGAGAATTGGCTTAGGCTAAACATTGCTTTCCAAAAGAACAATCCATCCTTGTACCTTTATGAAAAATCTCATCTTCACAAAGCAGCATTTCTGCTGAACTAGTTAACTGAATAAAACCAAGGCCTATAAAAGTTGAAAGCTTCCTGTATTTTATGAATGCCTTTCAATATCCTTGGACCCTCTGCCTGAAGGTTATCTAAACTGAATATTGAAGAAAGTCTTAAGTACAGTATCATCACTTTCATTTTCAATATAGTAATTCTTTTTTACAGCTACGAAATGTGCTCACTCTGTGCTCTGACTACCACCTAGTAATTGTGAAGCTGCTTTAATGAACAAAGGCCATTAATCTAAGCAGCAAGGCTGTTCCCCATTCTCGTGGCTTTAGAATGAGCACTGATTTCTAAATATAGATACTACAATCCCTCTCTTCATTATGCTGCTTTAGAAACTGAGGTTCTATTTCCATAACAACTTTCATTCAGTCACTCTGTCCCACATTAACCTCTATTAGGGAAAAACAAATCAAGCCAAGCCCTTCTGTTTTAACCACTTCAATAAGGTGCTTCTTATCCTTTAGAAATGGACAACTCCTTTCTGCTCCCTCCCCAAGAATTGATCCTGCAATGCTTCTATTTAAGTCTTTTACACAAGTGCCTTTTAATAAATGCCTGTGGGTCAAAAAATGTGATGCATTTTCACAAATACATATTAGAGGAATGGAAGTAATACAATGGCTCATGGTCAACTGGTGACAAAAACCACTACAATAGATTTGTACTTTTCTTCTGAGATACTTGGCTTACCACAAAATTACCTGTACCCCGTGCTAAACAGAAACAAGTTAAGTGTATAGGCTCTGTTTTAAGAGCCATCTAATAGTCACTGAATATTCTCAGATGTTTTTGAAACAGTCTAAATGTTTCCACAATTAGACAGAACACAAATGTTAAGCTTGATTTATCGCATGTTTAAAAACAATAAGCAGTATCAGAAGCATTTGTGTCTCACAAATGATGCAGTCTTACCTTCTGTCTTCCCATTTTTCAGCATATGAACTAGCCCAGAGTTCTCCATTTCCACTATAGTTTTCATATGCTTGGAAATAAGCTCTCTCTCAACAACTTTCACAATGGGTTCTTCTGTTGATTTATCCAGACAATGCATCACCCGCTCTATTTCTTCATTAATTCTAGCTTCTACTTTCTTTATATATACAGAAGCACTGTTTTCAGCTAAAAATTTCTGACTTTCCATCTGTGATTAACACAAATTAATACTTTAGACTTTTTGTAAAGGGTAAAAGAAAACATGTCAGATCAGCATTTATAAGCAAATTCAAATCAAACACAGCATGTCCAACACATCCAAGATTCACAGACACATTTAACACAAAGGTTCTATTATACTAAATGTGTTACATAAGGGGGTACGTGCAATATAAACAAGGTATTTCTCATGCTAAAACAACCCAAGTCAACTTAGTTTCCAGTAATCAAATAGAGTTTTAGCCACAGGTTCAAAGAAAACAAAGATGGGGAAAGGGAAGGATCAAAAATTCCTTCTAAATAGCAGTTTGGGATAGTTCTCCTCATTCTCATTAGTGACAATGCTGAGCACAGTATTTTAGGTCAAACTGTTTTTATTCATACTGGTCAGCAGTCTTTGGAAAAAAGATGTCTTATTTTTCATGCAGAGCTAAGTAACAGAACTTAAATGAAAGCAATTATTTTTCTTAATTTTATATAAGCACCAATGAAAAACAGAACACAGTGACATTTAAATGGCTGTGCAACACATGCTTCTGCTTTTCAAGGAAGTTAGGAGATCAGAGCATATGACAATTGACCCTGCATAAGAAATGGCAGACTCATAAATTACCTTATCTAGGTATTTTTTAACATGATTTTAAAATTTCTATCAATTTCCAGCAATAGAAGATCATGATTACACTCAACAAGTGCTTAACTGGCTTTCTGTCTCCAAGTATCTCACAAAAAACCCCTCACAAAATATTTGGAATGTCTTATTTGGTGGCTGATCAACAACTGGAGAGCCACTTGGATATGCTTAGTTCCTTGACTTGGTTTATTTTATTACAAAAAATAACTCACAAATGTGGAAGCTATGAAGGAAACAAAGTTTCCTCAAAGGCAGTACGACACGTTTCCAAGCCTGAAACAGTTTGGACCTTTCACCCTACCAGCAATTCAAAAAGACTGTGGGGGCAAAGCAGATGCAGACTAAGTTACATGAAATAACCTAAAGCAGGCACAAGATTAGCATGATGATTACTATACATGCCATTGGCACACAGAGCTCACAACTACATTCAAATTATGCTGATTCTGTAATATCTGTGTTACTTTTTCCTTCAAAGTTAGTGACTATTTTTCTTATTTCATTTAATGGAGATGGACATACTCATCAAAAAAGCAACAAGTATGTAAAGTACCACCAAATCTGACAGTTCCAGAGAGTTATAACAACATTCCAAATATGATATTAGAATATTGCCGTACCTGAAAAAATTCTGCAGACATCTCCAAAAATGGAGCCTCGAAGTCTTCCTCATAGACTGACCTTCCTTCAAGACCTAGAATCATTAACATCTGGCAAGCATTTCTTATTGCGCCTCTGCCAAAAAGTAAGTTGTTAACAACTTGAGAAATCTACGTGCTTGTAAGACAGAGCATAATAACAACTCATAACACAGTATTAACTTTAATAAAATGTAGTAATAGAAAGTCTATTCTAATCTGGTTGGTATATGACATTTTCAAGAACACTACATGAGCAAGGTTGTTAGGTTTTGTTCGAAACTAAAGAGCTGACAATGTTTATTAAGTATTTTAAATGCAATGCCAGGGACACATGTCTCATGTTCCAGTAAGTCAAAAAATGATGAAGAATATATAATAGGAAATTAACCCAAAATACTACTTCAAAGAAAACTGCACACATAGGTCAGAATAGAGCAACCGCAATTTCAAAACAACTGCACACGTGGAAGTAGCTACGCAAAGTTTGAGGTGTATGGATGGCTGGCTGTTTAAAAAAAAACAACCACACAAAAATCTAAAGAAAAATGAAAAAACCTCAACTGAACACAAAATAAACGCCACCAAAATTCAAATACATCAGCAAGTTAATGAAAACAAAAGAACTGCATCTAGAAAAAGATTCCACTTTCTGGCAGTAGGGGATAATACACAGCTGTAGCTGGGGAGTCTTTCTTTTCTTGAATTGCATGTTGGGCAATCTTAGTCACAAAAATGCAGGCAGAGTAGTAAGATAAATATTTAAAAATATATTAAAAATCTTCCCTGTTTACCATTATGCTAAAATATAATACTCAAAGAAATATGTTACTTCATAATATGAAGAAATTTTAGTTGTGATCACAAATGTGGTCTTAAATAACAAATTATTTGTGTATGTTCTTGAGTCACTCTTTAAAAATTGACAGCTATTATTTACAACAAAAGACTTCACTTACAAATATCTTACCTGTCTACAACTTCTCCTTTCCTCTCTCTTGCAATCATATCCAGCAGAGTTTGCCTCAGGTGATCCCTGATGCAGCCATAACGTACAACTTGATCTCGAAAAATTATCAGGCCCAAGTTGTAGACATTCTCCACGTTGTTTTGTTGCACATACACTCGATCCTACAACAAGGGCATAAACAACAATAAAATTCTGAGTTCACTGCATCGATGCTACTCAAAAATACAACAGATCGATTACTTCTCTATAGTGGAAATATGACAGATGTATCTTTTTTCTCAATAGGAAGAAATTCTATATATCCTCCAACATTAAAAATCAGTCCCATTTTTCAAAACTTGTTTTACACTGGAAGTTCTACTTGGCTTCAGAGTATAAGCACAGCATTTACAATTAAAGCATGCCAGAACACACCTACAGCCTTCCTAGTCTGGGTGCAGAGGAGTCTCCAGCTACTGACTAAATCCATTGCACTATTTGCAACAGGTTTTACTTAGCTACTGAAACCCTTCCATCTCTTTCTGATCTTTAAGAAAAATTATTTCATTTCCCCCTCCCCTCCGTGCATCTTCGTACCACTCTTTTTAAGCAAAAAACATTCAGTCAGTGAAATTTCCTGAAATAGCAGCATTAGATAAAGAGCCAAAACAGGAAGAGTTACAATCAAAATCTTTATGGATTAGTACTGGAAAACTGTACATAAGACTTCTGTAGACATCCTTCCCTCCACTCTTTCCAAATTCACTTTCATTCAACTTGAGCAATATTTCAAAACCTTGTTATGTTTCATTATAATCTCACCCGTACACCATAACCCCCCCCAAAAAAGAAGAGGAAGAAAAGAAAATATTTTTTGAATTTCTATGTATGTTTATGTACTATCTCCCTATATACTGTCTATGGGAAGGATCAAGGTCCTCAACCACTCATTTTTTACCTGCCTACCTTTAAAAACCAATGCTGATCCTCAGATCAGCATTTAAAGATTGCATAGCCCAAAATCCATCATACAGAATTGACTGAGAGCTTAGGCAGACCCTGAGTCTCTTACTGCTACCTTAAAAAATGCTCCAAAATTTGTCTCTCCTTTCCTGTTCCTCTCTCCCAACTTAACTCTGAAAAAAGGAAGGTTATTAATAAAGTCACTAGTGGACAGAAAATGCATGTATTTGATTAATAGCCACTACTGGGTCAGACCACTTAAAACAATATTAAGAATAAAAAATCTGAGTTTTTACAACCCCTTTCTGAGATGAGCAATCATTACTTTTGTTAATTTCTGTCAGGGCATAATCCATTCCTCTAATATCATACTTTGGGCAATTACTAAAAATACTGCTTTGCTACCATTTAAACATCATGACAATGACACTCAAAAAAGCTATGAGTTTTGTACCCACTCACAAATCTGGCTGGGATAAAGTTTACTAAGAATGTGTATAACTATAACAAAACAATAATACTAAAAAATAATCAAATTCTATAAAGGATGACAGTCAATTTATTGACTATTAAAGATTAGCTTCTCCAGTGGTTCCATCACTATCTTAAGTGCTTTATCACATGCAGAATTAAAGAGTAAAGCTACTCTAACACCTGGAAAATGAAACCATTAAAAGAACAAATGTTATGCTTCAGACTACAGAGAAAATAATCCAAAACTGCAAATTTACATAAATTCTGCAACTTCAAAAAACAAGAAGCAACAGACAGCCCACCACCTAGCACCTGTATTCACATGGCAGGATTACTCCTATACTAATGATATACCAGATTGCCACTTGGTGACCAGAGGAAATCAATTAATGGGTTCAGCAATTAATGTGTGATTTCCCACTCTCTGCCTTCAGACAGGCAGCTCTTAATTTAAATGAAAAAACAAGATGGAAAACATGTCAGATATGCCTGCTCTGTGGCTCCTGAAACAAGATCAGCTGTCTCAAAGCACAACCTTTACTAATTGCTCTCATGAAGTCAGTTTAGTGATGTGTGGTGGGCTAAGTCTTTGGAATAGGTTACTTTTGTTTTTCTGTTTTTTAAAAACAGGATTGTTTATTTAATTTCCTTATTTACATGCATCAAGAACAGAAGTAAATGTGATTCTGAAGTAAGACAAGCTTAAAATACATTTTCAATGAGATGAAAGAGCAAATTAAAATGTAGTGTCCAATACTATATAACTTGAAAAGAATATAATTATGATTTAAAAAAAAATATTCAGGCCTCTGAAGCACAGGCAGCAGGGTATCTAAAAGGATTAAAGCCATGGCCATGACTCATCTGCATAGCTTCTGCTGTGGCAGTGCTGAACACTGCCATTGTGAAAGAGTAACTCCTCTCAGTTTATCAGCAGCCTCTGTAGTAAGCCAGACCTCTCTACAATACCCAAACCAGAGCAGCAACATTAACATTTCTGATCCTGCTGATTTGCTCACCCTTGGTAACAGATCACATTTGCTGGAAGCTCTCCCAGTCTAAAAAAGAAAATCACAGAGAGCCCCATTTGGGAACAGGTCTGACTGACAAGGCTAGACACTACTGAAGAGAAATCCCTTCCCACAAGGAGAAGCAGCGGTGCTTAAAGGTAAGAGTAACTTTCAGGAGACAAGGATGGAGTTTCAGACAGCAATTATTCATGAATTACAATCCTTCTTACACTGCAGACTAATTCTGAACTGAAGTCACCTACTGTAAGGTATCAGTAGCCACATTTTACTCAGCTCTGGATGGATGCACTACCCGGATGATGCAGCAGCCTTCAGATACCCTTGTGTATACAGTAAGTGTCTTTGATCCTCGCTCTGGAAATAAAAACAACATTTCTTCCCATAACCTCGTGTGTAAGCCATGGACAATGAGAGTCATTTGTCAAAACTCATGTATCCAATGTGTCAGTGCTGGCCTAAAAAAAGACACCAGCTTTGTGCACAGCACAGATGAAAAGGGAATGCTCTGCCCTCTGAAAAGACCACAGCTGTATTTGCAGGAGCAATTGCTCACTCTGACAGTGTGTAGCTGGCACTACCCAGAGGCCTGTAATGCAGCCAGGGGTGTGACTGCTGCACTTGCATACCTGAAAGTGCTTTAAATTTAGTAAGCACAAGTAGTAAAGAAGAGACACCACAGAACCCAGTTAAACCCAGTTTCCATTAGACGTTCAAGAATACACACACTCATGCTGCTTGATGAAAAGCTCAAACAACTCCACCTCCATTGCTCCCATTCCATACAGCAGCTAAATAAAGCCCATTGTAGGTATGTGTACCTGCACTGCCACTGTGAGGCTGAATTTCAGATATGCCCAAATGTGCTTCACTACTTCAACCTGTCTTAGTACTTGAGTTGACTCAGCAAAGATGCTGCTTAGCACATGACTTTACTGCTCCGGTGCCTCACTGCTTGTCGCAGACAGTGCCAGAATTTATGGAGTGTATTACATCTACTCTGGCACCAATTACTGCAGCCTAAACATGCAAAAAGGAAGAGAGGTTGTGCTATATCCTACAAAATCCAGTGGAACTATGTAAACTTGAAATTCAGTCAGGGAACCAGGAATGTTTCAAAATAATCAAGACAAATCTTGCACAATAAGTGCAAAAGGTTGCAGAAACTTTATACTACACCAGCAACAGAAATGAAAGCAACAGACTTTTACAAGAGACAAGGCAATACACATTTTAAAAACATAACTATAAGGAAAACTTGAGAATGTTTTGTGGAGGATGTTCTGCATGAACTATGAAATCCTGCCATAACCTCAAACAGCAAGTGTTCTAGTCATTAAGCGCAATAATACACAAACCCCACTGTACAAAACACATGCCTTTCTAAAAAAGATACATTTGTATTGATTTTTACTTTTAAAACGGCAAAATTAAACAGAGGAAAGAAATTAAGGTTGCTTGAAAAGGTGCTTGTTTTGACTTAAATCATATGGCAGCCAATGGCTGAAACAAAGCTGGAAAACAAACATGGCACTAACACAGATAAAATTTAGTTTAAGATGTTTAAGATGTAAAATCACTGCTGAAGCAGGAATTCAAGAGAGTAAGACCAGAATTCACAAGGGTACTTTTACTGATGTCACAGTGTGGCCTGTTGGGCAATAGGTACATTTCCTGAAACTGATGTGTAATTGAGATGGCCTACAAAACAAGAGAAGGATTGGGTCATGCTTTACTTACAAACGTATGATAATTGCAGATACTTCTCCTGGTAGAATACAAGTGTATTAATTTACTATGCCTGGTGACTCAGGTTACACAATGTTTGGTGCTTTTTTTAGATAAAGTATTTTTAATGTCAGCTATATAAGATTTGCTTAAATAAAAATGTATAAATTATTCCTGACATAAGCATATCATTATAAATCTACATGTCATTCAGACTCAACATCAGAAAGTAAGGACAAATCATTCCTTATTTTATAAAAATCTTGAAAATAGTTTCTTTGAAGAACAGTCAGGTCTGATCTTTCACAGGTGCTTTATAATTCTGTAGTACTGGCAGCTTTTTCAAACTTTTTGAAGGAACACCTGTTTAAGACTGAAAGTTTTTTACTCTTAGTCTTCTGTGAATGAAGAAAATTATGGCCGACTCAGGAGGACATCCCAGTGACAAATGTGAAACTGCAAATCTTTCAAAGTAGTCCTGCTTTAAATCATTGCCTATTCTTTAATTTGTAATCAAAACATACATTATTGATGATTTGTCTTATGTCCTTCCAAGTCAAAGGAAGGAGCCTGCCCATTGTATTAGACCTTCGTGCTAGATAGTTCAAACTAATAAAAATTTAAATTATAACTATAACCCCCTGATTACATTACAGAGATTTAACAAATAAACATCAGTGCCCCTAAGTTTATATAACCATTTTGAAAGACAATTTTTTTCAGTTTTTACTATTATACTATAAGCATATTTTATCGTGGATTTTTTTTCTGTTTCTGTGGTACAAGGGAAAAAAACAATCAGTGGGAGTCAAAAAATTAGTCAAACAGAGGGCTCAACTGAACATCCACTTGAAATAATTAGGAACTGTCAAACAGCACACAGAAGGCTATGTAGTCCAGAGGTATTCAAGCTTATTTATTATTCTGTTCTGAACCTAAAAGACAGCAGAGATGAAGTTCAATTTCCACTTGGAATGAATGCTGTGGATTTCCTTCTCCTGGAATCTTGGTGGAAAAGAGAAGGCTGGCTGGATGTTTGAACAGCACTCTCAAGCTTCAAAACAAAGTCAAGGCATTGCTCTTCTGATTCCAAATTTATTCAGGAAACAGCTCTCCTGTTCCCCCAGGAGTGGTAACTGAAGCAGGCAACTGTTCCTCAAAGAGAAAAGGTTCTGGCCTTTAATATACTGGTCAAGCCACTACAAAAAGGAAAGCTTATAAGCCAGTTTTCTTTGCCTGTTTGAAAGATTAGAAATTTATTGATTTTAGGAGCAGCAGATAACATTGCATTATCCATTACTTTGGACCATCCAGCACCTCCTGTGCTGAAATAATACAATATTTGGTTAAAACACAACAGCTGCTCCCCTAGAAAGCTCTGGATTCCATCCTCTAATCTTTCTGAAAATTCACCACTACTTTTAGTAGATTAATCTAATCATTAACTACTCTTGAATATGCCTAGATGCAGCTAGTAGCAATTGCTTTGTACTTGTCCTTCACAGCTTAGGGAGCCCAGGATCCCTCACAACAAAGACAGTACATCTTCAAAACAATCTGTCCATCATCCTTTTGGCACAGTAAGACATACAAATCATTCAGTGTCACTGATGGCATTTTATCCAGCAGTCTGT
The DNA here is from genome assembly GCA_013397375.1 of Toxostoma redivivum. Taxonomy (NCBI): domain Eukaryota; kingdom Metazoa; phylum Chordata; class Aves; order Passeriformes; family Mimidae; genus Toxostoma; species Toxostoma redivivum. Next base: position 1,241,826 of record VXBI01002221.1, on the reverse strand, counting down.
TTTTTGATATGTGCTCTTTTCCCTTCTGAAATAAACCAATTCCTCCATGAGGGCCAGTAAATCCATTAAAAAGAATTGTTTGTGATTCTGTAATTACTCCAAATTCTTTAACTTGCAGTAACTTACTGACCAAAGAGGACTTTGCAGCTAATACAAATGTGGTCAATGTCACAGCATGATTTGACACAAAAGACAAAGCATGTCAACACTTCCTTTTGAAGTCAAAACCTTTGTCTAGAAGCTAAGCAAAAATACTCTCCTGCATCCTAGAACATCCTCAATATTATGGGAATTTTAATACTTACCAGCTACCTAAAACATAACACAATCCAGACACAAAAACTTCAGGCCCTCTCTCTTAAAAAAAAAGTCTTTTCTGTTAGATATGGTAAGAAATGGCAAGCATGCAACCAAAAATCGTACTCTATGTACACTGCTTAATCTTCTACACGAGTTCTTCATGAGCAGCAAAGGATCCAACTAGAATTTAATATCCAAGGACACACCCTGTACCTAAGCAAAGTTACCCTCTTTAAATCCTAAAGCTTAAAGAACAACTACACTGGAGGTTTCAGAAAGCTTTACACCATAGTGTTTTCCACAGTAAGAAAACACTACTAGCTGAACTAACAACCAAAATCTGCCAGAATGGGTCTGACTAGCTTATTTTTTAAGAAATGCAAAGTTCAACTATTTTTTAGATCCATTTTTCAAGTGATAATGAGATAACCTAAAACATGAAACCAATTACAATTTGTCAGACACCTGTAGCAGTCTTGCATGCACACAGAAAATTCAAAACAAGGGACAGAGAGCATCTTTGAAAAAAGACTGGTAAGAGGACAATTTACTACACTGTTAAATGTGTGAAATAGCAGAATACCCACCATATACATCAGAATGTCTCTAATCATCACCATTGCTGTCTGATGATCATTCCACGCTTGGTTTAGTGTTTGTAGAAAGTTGTTATTCAAGGAGTTTAACACATCTTCTCGCACCTGAAGTGGGAAAAAAAGAAAAAAATATTGACATAAACTCAGGTCAGTTTCTCTAGCAGCATTTAAGTCTTAAACTTAGCTTCAGCACAAGAATTCTTGCTCCTCTGTGGACCTGAATTTTATGAACAGGTTCTTGCTTTTCTGGAGTGCTGACTATCCCTACCTCGTATTCCCCTTCTGTAGAAAAATAAATAAGAAAAATTATGCTAGAAACAAGATAAACAAAATAAACATGGGTTTTAAATTTCAAAGGAATTCCTAAAATCTCAAATGTTAAAAATGGTCCTTGACAACTCCTCAAAGCCTTCATTTCCTGTGTTATAGTGTTTTAATTGCTGGTAATTTTATTTTCACAAGTAATTTCAGAATACTGGGTAGTAGCAGTAAATGCTACAAACAGGAACAAGTACAGGTGGAAAATCTGCCATGATGATATTTAGAGAGACAAGCTGAGACAGCATGAAGATACAGCAAACAACAGTTCTGAAAGGAACCAATTGCTTGGTAAAGATCAGACTTCAGTTAATACCAACAACAAGACTACATAGAAAAAAGGAAGTCATCCTTGTTTTTTATGAATGTAATTGCAATTTGCAGGTTAATCTGTCCCACCAACTTCAGACTGTATGCCTCTTTGCCACTACTCTTCTTATTAATAAAAAAACCCCATCCAGTTTCATATTTTGGTTTTTTCCAGTAGGCATATACTGCAGTCCTCAAACTTGAAACTCATGTCAAAGAGAAACCTGTGGGAATGTAAAAAAAATGTTCCAAAGTTCATAAACTGTGGGAATTGAATTTTGACGTAACATGTAAACTATATTCTGCCCTCTGTTGTAACCAAACAGAATGTTCACATGTATTGATTTGCACTGATATCTGGTTGATAGTGTAAGTTTTAGTACAGAGAATCAAACAGGGAAATAAAACACACCTGACAGGCTTCATTCTGTCATTCCAGTTTTATGAAGTTATTAGGCCAAACCAGGCTAACAATCCTGTCTGCCACACTACTATACACATTCACAAACTCAAATGAGCAAACCAGAGATAAAGCGTGGCACATCATCCAACACAATGGTCTCAAGGAGCATAGGGATGAAGGAGGAGGAAGAGAAGAGGGAGAGGGGAAGGATAAAGGAAGGGAAACTTATCCCCATAATATTCACCTTGTTACTGCATCTAGGCAATATAGGTATGCATAGGTTGTTCAAAGCTTCCTTACATCTTCAAACACCTACTCTGCACCAGAGCAAGGCTTCTCCTTGTTTTTGGAAAACATAATATGCAGTTATAAGCACTGCTTAGCTGCCTCATTCTTTTTGATCATGATCATCATTTACCCTTTGGTCTCCCAAATGTTTGCTCTGTTGTCACCCAATCCAGGTAGTTTTTAGCCAAAACATAAATATGCATTAAAAACTTCAACAGATACTTGCATATACTTGTGAAGAGTATGCAGAATCTCCCAGAACAAGAGAAACAAACATGACATGCTTGCTTTCACTTCTTTGGTCAGTATGGAAAAACATTATAAACATTACTTGGTAGCTCATACACACTGATAAAATTTACCAAAGCATGATTAGATTATAAGCACAGATAACCAAGGCTGGTTATTGACCAATTTTATGATATCCTTTACTTTAACAACACAGACAGTGTGCCCTTATAATTGCACCCATCTCATATCCAGCACACTGGTGGTGCTAGGCCAGCCAATGGCAGGTCACACAAAAGAGGGTGGATACTTGCCACCAGGTAGCAGTGACAACTTGCTTCCAAGCAGACACGGGCACACTCTGCAGTAGTGGCACCTCTGCTCCACATGGTGTGCCATGTGGATTTCTGGAAATGGGCTTGAAATTCAGGAATGGGTGCTGTACAACATAGCTACCTTCAGAGTTTCCCTGTGAAGCTTCTCCATGACATTCTTCTAGGTATATTTGAAACTGCAGAGAGGTTTGGAAAGCCATTCTTTCAGCTGCTACAAAAGCCAACCAAACTACTGCCAAGCAAATTACCACTTACAGCAACTTCATAGTTAACAAGTGTTCAACACATTCCTTGTATAGGCCATTAATTCATCAATACTACAGGGAAACTGATATAATGCACAAAACATCTTAGCCATGCAAAGGTGCAGAGTCACTACCACTTGGGTAAAATAAATGATCTGAAGAAAAAAAATGTGCATACTCACACTCTTCGAACAAAGAGACACAGCTGCTACTCCGCCAAAGCCTTAGAAAATTTCAAATCTCAAAGATTTTTATCAGCAGAATGTTACTTTAAATTAGCTGAGCTTGTGGTGATTTCTGTGACAATATTTGCAGTTCGGAAGTAAATTTCAGGGAAAGCCAGCTTAAATAGGACTGTCCATACACAGAAGTACTTGAAAATAAATTATCAAGTTCATAATATATGAAAAGTGTTACAGTTACAAGGATGAAACTTTGTGTATACCTGTATTTTCTACTGGATACAGGTCTTCAGGAAATACAGAACCCTCCCCTCAGTAAGAGTAGTTTGTTGGCATAAGCTTTCAATACCTTTAAATAACTCTTGATTAAGCGTACACAAAGAAGACTTATGGCCTACTATTTCTATCTTACAGTGCCTGGCCTGATGCAGCAGCACAAATAGTTCAATTATGTAATTTCCACTACTGTAAGGACAGCCAGAACCTCCTGAGGGGAGTAGCAGTACAGAACAGCACTTTCTGAACCAAGGCCTCAAGCTCTCAGAACTTTTATTATAGAATTTCTTTTAGAAAAATCCAAGTAGTCTAAAAGATACTATTCTAAAATCTTAGGAGTCCCAAGTAGCTTAATGGACTGACTACCAGAAATGTCTGCTCATCCCTGCAGCTGCTATCCTACTGCTAAAAGGAAAAAAGAAACACTGAAGAATACTGGGGATTCTGAACAGTTATGTACTTTCAAGCAATTCCCTCACATCCTTTCCCCCTCCATATAATAGCAGACTTGCTCAAGATCGTCTGAAAACATCATTAAGAAAATACAAAGGCAGATAACACTTCATACATTGCCAGTCAGGTTCACTCTAATGCTCAGTAGGTAATTTGCCTCCTACACAACTTCTCATGTTATTCCTATTTCATTGATGTTATGGAAATAATTTCAAACTCTGGAGATGGAGATGACTCCCATCTCTCCCTTTTCTCTGCAATACTAAGATAGCAAATTTTAAAGCTTGCAAAGGACCCCAGACATAACCTGCTAAGACCCAGAGTAGACACGCTTCTTTCAGCCTATACCTGCACCAGCACCCCACAGCATTCCTTCTGCACTGAACACTGCCACCACGGGCAGCTCTGTGCCCTCCTGACCAAAGGTGTTCTCACATGCCTGCCTGTACTGTTACTCTGAAATAGCAGGACAGACGGAAATACTGGACAGACCCCTGAGGGGCACCACTTGTCACCGATGGCCATTTGGACTCTGAGCCATTGACCACAACCAATGGGTGTGACCACCCAATCAATTTCTCATCCATTTAACTCCACTCTTTCCAATTCAGACAGAAGAAGGTTATGGGGGAGGGACCATGTTGAAACCTTTACAGATTGTCCAGAGCAATGACATCTGTAGTGCTTCCCTTGTTCACTGATGTGGTCACTCCTACATAGAAGGCCACTGGGCCAGCCAGGGCAAGATTCACCCTCAGTGAAACTGTGCTGGCTGTCCCAAATCCTGTCATCCATGTACCTTTAGCACAGCCTAGGAGGATCTGTTCCATGATCCTCCCAGACACAGAGGTGAAGCTGACAGGTTGTAGTTCTCAGGGTCTTCCTTTCTACAATTCTGAAAGATGGGTAGAATGTTTCCTCTTTTCCAGTCATCTGGAACCTCACCCGACTGCCATGACTTCTCCAATATCATGGAGAGTAGCTTGTCAACTACATCAGCCCACTCCCCTCAGGATTCTGGGATGCATCTCATTGGGCCCACTGACTTATGCATAAGAGGAACATAAAAAATATTATCCTGCAAACTTTTTAACTTCAATTTTTTTATTGTAACACAAATGATGTTGCTTATCATGAAATGGTTTAGAGAGCTGTAAACTAAGCTCTGTGTGTTTTAAAAGCACTTAACATTTGTGTGAATAATACTAGGCTTGAGAAGTATGAAGGAAGACGGTCCACATCAAGCTACAAGATTGTCAATGGGCAAGAAAGGGAGAAATTAGTGAAGTATCAGATGCACAGTAATTAAATACTTGAATTAAGGTGAAAGGTTTCAGTACTTTCAAAATTCAACAGTATTTTTAAATAGCTCTACATGCACCATACTTAAAATAATGATGTCAATACACAGCTAAAGACAAGTTTTAGCATGTTCTTATCCTGTAGTAAAAACAAGTTCAAGAGAGCTGACTTGTCTCAGTGATGCAGACTACCTGGCTCCCATGGCCAGAACAGGGTGATTTAGAACTGCAAACCATTGGGGTCTGCAAGTCTAAAACTAAGCAGTCTTAATAATAACTTGCTTGCATGCACCTTATATTGATCATATTTGTACCTATTATTTTATTTACAATTAAGCTGTCAAGACTGCACTGTACTGTTTTCTTGTTGAGAACTTAAATACTTTTGTCATTAGTGTTTGATTGCTAATTAAAATGCTGTATAAGCACAACTTTCAGCTGGCAATTAAATTAGCATAAATCATAAATACAGCTCTTAATCATGCCTCACCAAAAACAAAGGCTTGTGCTTTCCAAGCTTTAAAACTATTTGTAAAAACAGCTGAACATATACACTGCCTCTACCTAGTCTCTTCATTGATTCTTAATTAACCAGAATGACTGGAATACCACAAGAATGCAGCTTTTTTCTAAAAAGATAACCTGAAGATGTGGGTAACAAATGACAGTTATGGCTCAATGATTATTGTAAATTTGGTGTAGGCTCCTCAGCAGTGCTCCCTGAACTGAGTATAGGTCTTCAGTAAAATCTATTTATCTGTGAAGGTTTCCATTTTTATAAAAGTCAAAATTTAATGAACAATATTTCAGTTGGCAAAATCCCCCTCTTCTAAATTCTAGCATCCATCACTGATTCACTGAATAGAGGATTTACAAAGACTTGTGATGAGAGTATTTATCGTTCATTAGCTACTTAAAATTTACCAGAGAATTGCTCTTGGAAAGAGACAGCAAACATAAAAGATTTTGCTAAAATTTCTATCACAAAATGTGAGGTTAAACAAAACTATTTTTAAAATCTATTTTACAACAAGGACTAATGGCACAAACACAAGAAAACTGATCCTATTCTTGATAAACAATGCACTATTTTCTATACTTGCATCTATATATGCCTCAACATAATGTGTCTAAGTAAACATTCAAAAAGGATAAGCAGTAGCTTTTAGCCTAAGTTTTTGTTACTGTTCAAAAATTTTTTGCATAAGTCATTTTTTTTTAGTCTTTTCTGCGGATAATTTAATTTACAGGCTGGCATCATCAGAAAAATTTAGCCTTTTTAACTCCACAGCAATTAACTACTAAAACTCAGTTAACCTTCTTATTTGAAAAAGCTTTGGTCATCTATTTATAACCCACACACATGGATACAATTTGATTAATCACATCAAAGATCAGAATATTTGGCCATCAGAAAAGATATTTTTAAAGCACCAGATACACAAGAGTATTGTGTCAGAAAGGCATTTCTCTGCACTGCTATCTGTGCAGTCCTCTCAGCCTCTGCACTCAAAGTACGAACTCAGAATCTTCTGCTCTTTTGTCAGCCTGCCACAATCAGCACTTCAGAATAATTAATTCTGCAAATGCATAATTTTTTATATGCAAAATAGCTAGGAAGTAAGATAAGTGGCAGAATACCTAGGAACAAAGATAAAAAACACCCATCAAATTAAACCAGCATAAACTAAAGCCCAGAAATAACAGAAGTTTAGTGCCATGATTATTAAGTGCATAGGCATACAAAAGAACAAGGCAAAAAAAGCCTCAGCCATTTCTCACATGTTATATGAATAGTACAGATTATGAATGCACACATAATGAAACCAGAAGTTTTTGAGAACCACAGATGTGCTACAATTACAGAAAAGAACTACAAATTATTTAGCCACTTCATGAGGATGTCTCCTCTGATGCAAACAGTAAAAAAGCCCCAGATTCAAAGCAGTTTTAGACTATACATATCTGGACCACACCTTTCAAAACTAAGATTTTAGAAAAGAAATAACACATTTCTCTGTCACAGCAGTAGCTCCAGTTTGAATGCACAAAAAAAGTCCCCAAGCACCTTGCATTATTTAGCCATAAATCTCCCATTCATTCTCTCTAATTCAGCCAGAAGTAATCATCCAAGACACATGGTCTCTGATTTTCCTTTTCAGATCTTGTAAAAACAAGACAAAAATCTGACACTGCATCTGAACCCACAGCCAAAACAGATTAAATATGGGATAAAAGTGGACACATACCTCTCTGCTCTGGATGTTACCATGAGTAAGGCAGCATCTCCCATAGGCTTAGAATCCTATTGCCATGAAATATCTGGAGTCCTAAAAAGTGACTTTTAACTTTTTCCACTTACATGTTTATTAATCAATTCTAAACTTCTCTCAAAGACTAAAGAAGTGGTTCCATGGTTTAACATGAGACCTGAAGATTCCTTTTTCTCAGATGCTACATCTTCAGAAAGTTTCTGCATGTCATTTTGACTGACTTATATAGTGTTGCAAAGGCTGACATGGCAGAGTGTGAGCTGCTCAGGACTTCTGCTATTGCTGAGCTGCTGTTTTTGAATAGTGCCTACCACCTCTTTGAAGAGCATAATCCCAGCACAACTGTCTCATTAACCTGTGAATTAGTTCATTAGCCTATAGAAAACAAGTTCTTACATTGGTATTTATTTGTTCCACAGATGAAAAAACTGACTGGCAAACAAGAGAAAATTTGGCCTAAGAAAGTCACAAAATGCCACCAAAAATGACACAAACCTTCAAAAAAATTATCAGCTCTTAACAGTTATTCTTAAAAAAAAATTGTTTCCTGTTACACACTTTCAAGTGCTTCCTATGGTCTGCCTTCCATCAGTAACTTACAACAAACAGTACCTGGAGCACGAAATCATTTGAGCTTGCTGTTAGCTCTATGCTAACATTTTTGAGAGAAGCTACACAACTGCAACACAAGGTAACATAATAAAGTTAGATTTTCAATCATTTAAATGACTGTTCAGAATTCCTTCATATGACACTTCTATTTTAATTCACAAATGGACAAACCTTGTTTATTAGATGCTCAGTGACCACTTCTCTTAGTCCGGTGTAGAGTTTTTCACCATGTTTATGCAACACCATTGTATAAGCATTTCTATACAGCTCCTCAAAACTGAGACCACTATTGTTCTTACGCTGAATCTCTTGAATTGCATTTTTCAGAAGATCCCAAATGCTGTTCACATATTTCTCATCCATAGTCATCTGTAAAAATAAAACATTACGTTATTATTCCGAATAAAAAAAGAGAATATAGATAATGAAGTAATTGCTCTGCCCCATCTTGTTGATTCCATTATCACAAGACTTCTCAAACTTTATTAAAACAGTATTTATGAGACTAGTACAGATTTCAAGAAACATTTATGAAAATTGTAATTTGCAGAAGTTTAGTACTTTTTTTGTTTCAGAACCGCAAATCCCCAGAATCTAACTCCAGAGCCTTGGAGGTGGAAAGGTGGGTAATTGTGGACAAAAGTCTCTTCTCCACTCTTCCTCCCCAGATTAACAGTGATAGATGGTTAACTCTCATTCCATATTAACTCATTATTTGGCACCTCATAAATTGTACTGCAATACTGATCTGCTTCACCAGACCCCAAATCAACCTGTACAACAAAAGACAATAATGTCTGACACGAATTTAGCAACCTTGGTCATCTGCTTCAGCTAACTGGGGACTAGCTGAGGTACTCACAACTAAAGAATTACATACCTACAACACTACCCACAATTTAAATAATTATACGTACCACGGAAAACCCCCACAAATGCTCAACATCAACACACGCACTGAACATATTCCCTTCACACAAATATAATTAAATACCTTTCTAAAGGACATGTACCAAGCACTAAGTATCTGCTTGACCTGTTATTCAGATCTGTAAACTTCAGTAAATACACAGAAAAAAAAAGATTCAGAGGATAAAAACTCTTATAAGAAAGTGTCAATACAGCAGCAAACTTCTATCTAGTACTTAGTGTGAACCATATCACACTGATCCTTTATCAATGCAAAGGTGCTTCAATGCTTCAACATATGTTTTATAGATAAAGCAGTCTGGGATTGCAAGTACGTATAGCAAAAAAATATCAGATGCCAGTATTGCTTAAAGTCTGTGATCCACCCAAGTTTCATCACCCAAATGAAAAAAAAACCCAAAAAACTCAAACACTTTTAAACTAAACCAATTTAAAAAGCAATGTTTATAGTTAAGTTTGGTTAGGTTCATATAAAATCAGGAACAGATATAGCATTTTATAGCTAAAGAAAAGGGCTGAAGAAAGAAGAGAAAAAGCTGCTATTCCCAGAATTGCTATGAGAAGTGAAAATATTCCAGAGTCTATCAATACTGTCAAAGCAGTCTTGAAAATAGGAACTGAAAGTATTAAAAGAGTAAAGAATAATGGTATGACATTATAGAGGAAAATCATGACCAGCCCTAATATACTTCTCCTTCCAACAAAACCCACTAAGTGAATAGAAGAAAGATATGAAGACTAGATTTGACTCCATCTGTAATCAAATGCAATTATTTAGCAGAATTTTTTAATCCCAAGTACATTTTTACATGTATTTTCAAAATATCATATCAAGTTCCCTAGGCATGATAAATAACAATACAGCTCACAATGAAAATAAGCCATTCATTGCCTTGGAAGGAATGGGCTGCTGAATAAAATGAAAACAAGACACACAATCTTACATCCTGCTCTTTTTTTTTTTAAGTTTGGTTAAATACAAAGATTTTTATTATAAAAATAATCCTGTTGCTACTTTTTCCACCTCCTCTGATACCAGATCCACTTGACTACTAAACGCTATGTACTTCAAATTTAAGATGGGCCATTATATATCTAAAAGCAAAACCAAAATCACAAACACATTGAAAAATTTTCAGCTCCCTATCTCCTAATTGCAAAGCCTCAGAGTCACAGAGGAATGGTGGATGGATTGTCACACCTCTCTCCACACTTCTTCCTTATTCTGCTACACACAGCACTGAAAGGACAGTAATTTTGCTTTTAATTTGCATTTGCTACATTGGTGCTCCTTCGGGGAAGTTATTTTCTACAGCCTTCCTGAACCAGCAATTTACAAGTACTGATAATGAAGGCAACCATTTAGATTTGCAGACAGCAATCCAAGTAAAAGCTTGTCAGCTTTCATTTCAAAAATCCGAGGTTTTGTTTTCAAACAAAGCAGAGGCTCCCCTTGCTAATTAAAAAACTCTCAGCCAACACAACCTTTTCATCTCAACTGCAATTTGCACAGTGTATTCTAAGCAAAGGTATGATCTGTATAAACCAGGCAAATCACTGGGCACCAGTCTGCAAAGGTACTACAGTGTCTCTGTTTCTGGGCTGGTCCCAGGAAACATCTCTGTACATTACATACAGAGATAAAGCAGCACATCCAGTAATTCAGATCCGGTCAGCAAAATGCTAAAAGCAAACTATTTAATTCTCATACTTTTAATCCAAACGCTATAAAAATGAAGGAATGATTGCAACATTATTTGCTCCAAAGTCCCTGAATACAAACAAGAACACAGAGCTTTGTGCCACTTAACAATTGACACACCATGAGCTACTCTGAAAGCACAAGAAAGGCCCATAGAAGGTAATTTTAAGGAGTACACATCTCCATGAGGTAAATATACAGAAATATTTGAGACTATGTCTTGGGGTGACTGTATGATGCCTGTATCCCCAAATCGTCTGTTCTGTTGGTGTTGAATATTAAATTCTGCAANGGGATTGCTTGGATTGGTTTTTTTTTATTTTTCCCTTTCCCTGGAGGGACCCCATTCAGAGGTTTCCTCCCAAATTTGCTCTAAACCAGGACAGACTAGTATAAAATTATTTTATTACCTTTTAGGAATAAGCATTAAAAATCTCTGCTTTTCAATGCAGCTTCTTATTTTGCTTCTGACTCAGATTAATATCTGAGGTTTTATGGGAACTGGTTTGCTCAAGTTCTAGAATATCACGTTAGAAGAGCACTGTCTTCCAAAATTATCTAGCATAGCTAACTTGTTTGCAGCAGTGTTTTCTAAAAAAGCAGACTCCTAATACTTAAATAATTCCATTCTATTTGGCCGTTAAGTCACTGCAGTAAAGTTTCAGCAAAAATGTATTATTTCCTCCCTGCTGCTGAAAAGTTGTTCAGCATTTGAGCAGAAGAGGTCTTCCTGTATTGCCAAGGGTATGTAAGAATTGCAATGACTAAATCTGTGCTTGGATTATTTAACTCATAAGTTCATCTCTTTTCGTCCCATTCCTTAAGTCAGGCTTGTAGGCAGATTTAAAATCCAAACAAATAACCAGTATGTAAAGTTGTTGATATTACTAGAACACTGGCATTTTTCAGAATTCTCTACAAAAGCACCTCTGACAACAGAACTTCAATCCCAATCCCCCAGTCTTACCCAACAATTAATATTTATGTAACTCTCTAGATCCCTAGCAACAAAGACTCTAAGTGATCCACTTCTTCAAATAAAGGATCAGAGCCCAGATGTTTTTCTGTGTTCATTCCCAGATTTCTTCTAATGGTTATACTTCAGAACTGAAATCCACAGTTAGAATACAGTTGCCTTGCTTGTGTCTTTGCATTCTTGCAGATTTAAACAGAACCCAGACTGCTGCTTCTCCTGGTCTATGAAAAAAACCACCCAGTTTTGGAAAGGCTTTCAGAAGTGAAATCCCAGTAATTTCAGTAGTGTCTACACCCAGATTCACCAAGACAGTAAGAAGCCAGTGTCCAAGCAGAGGAAACGTGTTAATGTACTTGTGCTTATCTGAACATTACCTTTCTTGGGGAATGGGAAAGCGACCAATTCTGTTATTGGCAGGAGAGAGAGCTGTTTATAAGAAGCTGCTGGTTGGAAAACTTCCACACTGCTGCCCAAATGCTAATGATTCAAAGATGCAACTCGAGCACAAACATCTGAACTCAGAGTGTAGCTCAAGTACATCTTGAGGAAATTAGACTAAAATGTCAGTGTACATGAAAGTACAATCATTTCACAAAAAAGAGACTGCAAAGGACTCAAAAGGTCCTTTATTCCACAGTGCAGGATCAGATACACTCAAGCTCCTTCCTTTAACAATGTTTGTCTATCCTATTAAGATCATCAAGTCAAATAAACAATAACTGTCAGCAATCTATTGCTATTATCGCCTGTAGAGCAGCTAAAGCTGGGAGCAGTCCTGAAGAGACTTCTCAGTTTCTCCCTCCTAGAAGCTCACAGGCACCACCTCTTCCAAGTAACCTACCACCATTCAATCAGAACAAGAAAACAGCTCAATACTTGTTATTTTCTGATCAACATGTAACTTCACACAAAATGTCATCAGCCCACTTCTAGTCATCTACTTCAAAGGGAAGTGCAACATCCCATCCCTAGGGGGAAGGAACAACCCCATGCATTAATGCCTGCTGGAACAAATGGCTGGAAAGTACATTTGGCAGAAAAGAACTCAAGGCTCTTGGTGGACATCAAGTTGATGACAAACCAACAAGGTCCTTGAGGCAAGGAAGATTAATGGTATCCTAAGCTGCATATGGAAGAGCTGCCAGCAGGCCAAGGGCTTGACTCAACACTGGAAAGCCACATGTAGAGAGCACTGTGCCCGGTTCTGGGTTCCCCAGTATAAGAGACACAAACACACTGGAGAGAGTCCAGTGAAGGGCTGCTAACAGCCCTCTGGAGCATCTCTAATAAAAAGGAGAGTCAGCCTAGAGAAACCCTGCAGGAATCAAATCAGTATATGTAAAATCCAAAGGGAGGGTGTACTGAAGAGGGAACCAGCCTCTGCAGTGGTGCCCAGGAGCAGATACAGCAGACACAAACATAGGAGATTCCTCCTGATTGTCATGAGAACTTTTTTGTCGTGTGGGTGACCAAGTCCTGGCACAGGCTGCCCATAGAGGCTGCAGAGTCTCCATGCTTAGAGACATTCAGAAGCCATGTGGACACAGTCCTGAGTAACCAGCTCTAGGTGACCCTGCTTGAGCAGTGGGGCAGGACAAGATGACCTCCAGAAGTGCCTTCCAACTTTAACCACTGGTGATACACATTATTACAGCTATAGGCTGAGGAAGCTGGAAGACCAGGGCTCCCTGTTTACGTGACCTTTTCAAACTGCCTGTACCAGTCTCCCAATGGAAACGCACTGTATGATACCAAAGGTGAGCAACAAAATACTTGTGGCGATCAGTGGAACCTGATGTTTGCTCCCTAGCTTCTACCAACTACAGTCAAAAAACAACACTAAAACTTCCAGATCCAGGAACATCCAACATATCTGTTGCTGGAAACCCACATTACTTTGCAGAGAAATAAATGTTTTGGGGTATAACTTCCAGTCTATTTACTTTAACTTTTACAACAGTTTCCCCCAAATGCAACTTCATTACATATTTATCTTTTCTTTCCTTGCCATCATTTTGCCCTTAACACTACACAGCTCACTCCTCTTATATAACCATGTTTGAAATGCTGTGAATTACAAGGAAAAACGACAGAAGCAAACTGCTAAGAGCCTGCTGAAATCTTCATAGTTTACACCAGCTTTAAGTAGCTATTTTGTCTTCTTAACAAGAGGTGGTTAAGAAAGAAGTGAGGAAGAGGTAAACAGATGTCCTACAGAGTGTCAGCAGGAATATCCACAGAAGTCCACCAGCATCAACAGGAGATACACGAACCAGTATTCTCAAGATTAGTGACCAGACATGCTTCTTATCCTTCTTGCAGAAGAAATTTCTATACAAGATCTACAAAGTTCACACAAAGATCTCATACCAAACTTGTTGAATCTCAGAGGTTTTAACAGACTGTCAGCACATTTGCAAGATATTTTTACTCTCTAAAAATGTTACAAACACTACTACTCAGTTTTTCTACAGCATATCTGAAGAGTGTTTACCATGATTCTATACATTAGCAGGTGAAAAGCAGTTTGGAAGTGATTACTGCATAACGAAGTTTCTCAAAGTTTTCAAAAAAGCAACCATCTGCCTCATTCCTTCCCATGACATCCTTCACAGGTCTAATACCACAGAGCATTGGGACAAGAACCAACTGAAATTACAGAACACAGGTGTTTATGCTCTCTACCTTGAAGGAACTGAGTGGATGCCAACAATTAAAGCTAGTTAGCAGTGCTGGGAGTAATATTTGCACCTAATAATTGCCATCTATTCTCACTCCCCCATTTCCTATCCCTCCAACTGCTGTCATCTAAAACTGCCACCACAGGGGCATAGTCCTTGAAGCAAAGGAGACTGTCACCAACAGTGTTCCCTTCCACTGCAAGACAGAACATCCATCAAGATGGTATTAAATAGTGAGTTATTGTGTAACAGACTATCCTGAGCCTGTATCCTCCATTCTGGATGAAGTTTGGATGAGGTTATCCAGAAAAGGGCAAGAGCAGCACATTTCCAGCCTCAGAACCTAATCACTATTTGAATTTTTATAAACCCTTTGAATATTGTTAATTTAAAAGACTAGAATTTATAATGACAGAGATATATTGTCTAGCATTTGCTCCAAGAATATCTCTGAAAAATGGCATATTAAGATATGGAACTACATTTTTTTTCAACTACAGAGCAGATAAAATGTACTTCTATTAATGTCAAATGGAGAGCTCAGTATCCACACTTTGCTGAGTTCTTAAGTTTTCCTCACTATGTAACAATGAGTATATCTGGAAGAGGATGCATGGGCTACACACACTCTCCCATAAACAAAAACAACTTATCTCTGAGCAACCAAAACCACCACACACAAAGTTCCTCAATCGTTATCTGAACAGGTTGACTGTGACACACCAAAAACTTGACTAGAGGCTGAGAAGAAGCATGAAGAAAGTAAGGGGCACCCTGTCTCACTGTTCTCCTGAGTCTGGGCTATTAATCTTAGGACATGTGTCAAGAGTCACAGGGAAGTCATAGAAATGTTCTACCAAAACTGTCCTAATAAGTAGGACATCTTTTGCTCCCAGGCAACCTTTAGCAACAATCAAAGATGACAATACAGTATTATCCATATCCTAAGGAGTGTCAGGAAATGCCTGTTACACTATTATACTCCCTCAGAGGGTGTGTGTGGTGGGGGGTTAATACCTGTGTTTTGTTCTTCACTATCCCTTGATATTCAAGCATTGCCCTTGTTTGGGTGGGCAAACCCTATACTAAAGTTCTTCAGATTCCTCCTGCAAAGAATATTCACAGCCTGCACCATATTCCATTCCAGCTCAGCAGATGAGAGAAATCCTTTAAAGGCCAAGGGAAGAACCAACTCTAGTCTCACCTTCAGAGAGGCCTGAGCCTCTGCAGGCACAGCTCCATGACAATACTCAATCAGTAACAGAAATGCAGAAATTGCAATATCCACCTCTCCTTCCCAGGCTTTACTCAGCAAAAGCAAGCAGAACATGCAATTAAATCAGAGAAGTCCTGCTTCTCAACTGAAACATCCAAGAGCTGCAGTATTTTAGATGAAATCCTCTCCTCCTCCACTTTGCTTGAATGGGTTCTACAGCACTGAAAAGCTTTTCCGCCAGTATGGAGCAGATGGGTTAAGTAGCCTAAGAAGTGATTGCTCCTTAAAAGGAGGAGTCACCTCCTGCACTATGGCTGACAGATTTGGTTTACCTCCAAGGCATTGTCTCAGAGCATGCTGGTCTCCTCACAAAACAAGTGCTGCTTTGGGGTAGGAGCTTGAAGAGCAAGGGGATTAACTGGTTGGTCCTGAACTTTACAGCAAAATGCAATATGCTCCAAGAACTTCCTTTTCTAGCAAATGCCAGGAAAAAGGATTTGTTTCTTCTCTCAAAATGTAACATCTGCCTGCACTATGGCTAGGCCTGACAGGATTTTCACTACACAACAGCAAAATTTAACAGCTTGTATGAAAAGTTTAAAGCAAGTCTTTATTAGAACATGTAATACTGCAGCAACAGTTTTGACATGTTTAGGCAACTGAACAAAATTAAGGATCAGAAACTCATTTATCTGTCATATTTTAGGAACCAACTCAGAAGAATGAGACTAATCCTGAGCTACCTGCTTCATCTAAACTAAGACTATGAACTACATAATTTTGAACAGCTATCACTTACCAAACAAACACAAGGGCAAAATATAATAACGAAGTTTTTGTTTAATTTCTTTAAAAAATGCAAAAAACAGAGACACTCTGAAGAGGCTGAAACATGAAGTTAAACAGTGGCGATTCTATGAACACAGACAACTTTCTTCTTACAGACCTTTGCACACTTTCTCAACACTATCCCATACTAATGAGCAACTACAAACTGTTATACAAAAATCAACTTATGGGTTCACTTTGCAATTTATGATGTTCAACTTACAAAATGCACCGTCAGTCACTCTATTAATACAGATAAAAAAGAACTCTTATTAATACAGACAAAAGCAGAATATTTCTTGTCTGAGTGGGCCAATGAAAAATGAATGCTTGCTCACCAGTCTCATTTTTCACCCACTTATTGGTATATATATGGATTCATACAGATGACTCTTCAAGCTTCTCTCTAAAAACTGTCACTTGGTTAAGTAACAACAGGGGATAATCAAAGTTGGTAACTCCTGCATCTATGATCATTTATACAAAGCTTAACTATGTCCCTCACTCATCTCCCTTGCTACTTATTTCCCACAAGACTCAAATTGCTTGAAATAAACATATACTTTATTCAGCAAAGATTAATGGATGTTGTTCTCCAAAAGGGCTGGATACTGAGGAAAAACAAAGAAAACACACCAAAATTAACTTCTTTTCAATATAAACTTTTTAAGGTGCTACTATTTACACTAAAGACTTTATTCTACAGTTGCATGCTTTGCCCAAAGACACCAGAATAGTATTTAACTAAAATAAAGAAATCCAAGTTTTTAAATAACATCTTTTTTCCCCAGCATGTGCCGACAAATCTAAATGCCTTTCAAATAACAAAAGGCATTAGCTGTGAATGACTGAATCTCCCCTGCCATGATGCAAGCTTCTGGCCACCTGACATTATATTATGAAATTTGTTTTTTAAAAAGTTGTATTTAAAAGAAAACAATTAACTGCTTTTTTTGTTCAAGCTTCTAAAAGAACTGAACTGCTAAGAGGCTAAATCTAGGAAGTTCTAGCTCAAAAGATTGTTGTCACTGATACAGAATGGAAGTGCTTAAACAGCCAAAAGAGTGACGTTATTAACCAAGGCTCTTTCCAAACAAATGCAGTGACATTTCTACAGTGCTTTTACTACATCACCTGAAAACAGAGGAGGACTATAAAACACCTGCAATGAAACTCCTGATTTCCCCAGAGCACTTCAAACAAGGGTAAAGTAGAGCTATCTATACTGCTGTATACATACTCTCCATATTTACTATATACTGCTTTATACTGTCTATACTCTACTCTGCAAACTCAGATCTAAGTCACAATTCAGAATGTCTGATCTTTCATTTTTAGCTTTGCAAATTAACAGAAGCATTTTTAGACCTGAAGTAAGTTTTTGACTTATTTTAGTAGATGTACTGTCTCTAATGGTGTAAACAACACGTGGGAAAAAGAACATATTGGGTCAAGATTGCTTAACTCAAGAAAAACCCATTCTGAATAAAACAGAGGAAGAAATATAAAGATTTGATGCCAAAGACTGATCTACTTCCTCTGTCCTAACCAAAAGAATAAAAATTATTATCAATATTTTTGAAGATTAATGAGAAGTTCAGAGTCCTCTCGACTCACTTCAGAAATAGTAATCTCAAAAAAACTTTCCTCAAACTAAAGCTATGGAAAAAAAATTTAAAAGGTTTGTGTGACAGGAGGAAATATGTTCCTGAAAGAAATACAATAGCTTTGTTTCTATGCTAAACAAAGTTGGTATCAAAAGAAAATATTTGAACCTTATTAGAACAGCAGAATATGGAACAAAGAAAATCTGGATTTCTGAGAGTGCATCATCCCTCTCACATGGCAGTAGGATCCTGGAGGTCTGTAAGGTGTGGGGAGGGACATACAGCTCAGCTGTGTGTCTGTGGCTGTCAAACAGGCTCTTGGCAAAGGCGAAATAATAAGACAGTGCAAACAGTGGCACAAAATTTTAGAAATTACTGGGCATGCCTTTTCCCATTTACAAACAGGGCCAAACCTTAAAATTTCATTCAAGTAATTTAGCATTCCATTGCAATAAAAGCTTGTAAGAGGCAAGGACAAGTTTTTCAAAACCTGAGGACTGTGTGACTATGAGCAAACTGCACAAATTACACTCGCCTGCAGATTTCCTCAAAGCTGCTTACTTGGGATAAGGGCCCATGTACAGGCTCTTACAACAGAAGGAAGGTGGCTCATTCCTCTTCCATTGGAGTTACTTCCAATTTCCTAAAGACTTGGAGGCAGAAAGGGAAGTTGTTTGCTTACGTATAACCTAACAAGATTTACTAGCAAAGACTGAAGAGAGCTGGAAATCTTAAATTTCAATGGGATTTAGGCCCCTGACTCTCTTCATTTCCTTTTACAACAGTGGGAGCTCAGCATTGCAGGTGACGAGCAGCAGGTTGTCCTGAGAGTGCCATACTTGACAACTGGTCACTGTCAGCAGAAGCAGCACCACTACACCCCACACTATTCAGATCATTCCTAACTTTAAACTAATAGAAATACTGTTTTTAACCTAGTAAGAACAGACTATAGCTTTGATTCAGTACGTGATCACATATTGATTTAGTTTTAAGACCATCACCCAACAAACACTACAAAGAAGAAATAAAGTCTTAATCTAATATGGGATTAATTAGGTATTTTTGGCAAATCCTTTGCATTGGTGACTTCCACAATATTAACATTATAATAACCTTGAAAAAATAACAGATGCTGCATGCCTCAATCCCAGTTAAGGAATGTCAAAGGCAAGAGAAATGTTGTTCTGCACATCCATACATTCTGTGGAAGGCACCAAGTCTCCTCAGGGGTATCATCTCTCCAAGTGAAAAAATCTATTACTTCATTAACTTTCCAGCTTTGATGACCTGAATTCAGAAAGCTTCCCTGAACCACAAATAGCCCATTCCTCTCCTACTCAACACTGAAGGCAAATCCCACAGGAATTGTTTCTGGCTTTTTTCAATTAACCTACAAGTAGCTCAGTATTTTACAATTGTCCAAAAATCAACACTGTGTAAAAAGGAAATCTGTGAAATACACACCAGCTTATACAGACTGCAGACACATTTCCTGTAGGAATTTCAAAACAAGGAATACAATGAATGATGAGGGGGATGAAAGAACAAAGGGAGATGGTGGGGCTGAAAGGCCTTGAGAGATTTTGGGGGCTTGATGACAACTCCTTCTCCATAATAACAGCAGCAGAAAAATTTGAGAACTTGCATAGGAATAGAAAGATAAAATTTTATGGTAAACAACACAGAGGCCAATGTAGGATGATTCTTTTTTCGCCCTCAACTTACTTCAGGTAGGAGAAGGAAGATACAATTAACCAATCTCTTACAAATTTACAGATAATCAATACCCCTATGTCCTGACAATAACCTCTCTCTGGGGAATTTTTGTACCACATGGTGCAAACACCATGATCAGATGCACAGATGAGCAGTGACTGGAAGACTTAAGACTAACACTGAAATGATTGCAATAGAAAAAAAATCCACAGCTATACAGAAAATTAAATCCATGTATGTAATATAAAAAAACCAGGTCCACTCAGACGCTATCAATGCTTTAAAAACAAACCTAGTGTGGAAGTAAAATGTTTATTTCAACAAAGATTCTTCCCATGCAAAATGTAAGAAAAAGATATGCATGGCCTATGCTCAGACCACATGCAGTCTAAGAAATTAATGTTGTGAATTTATTATATAAGCTTGTCCAATTTTATGTCATTCACATGTATAATTTATTGCCTTAATTTTTGTTTATTCTCATTGGCATTAAACAAAAATTGGCTTTTCCACAAATGCACCTCATTCATAATCATAAACCAATAAAGCAAGTTATCTGCTCATATTTTGCACAGTACTATACCTTATTTAAACTACAAGCAAGACAGTTTCAGCCCTCAAACACTGATTTTATACGCAGCTAATTAAAGAATTGAGGCCACTCCACTGCAAACACCATCCACACATAAATGTTTATTACAGCTTTGTCCTCCTTGCAGTACTCAGGTATTAAGTGCACTTTTTACCTTTCCTAAAATGTTAAAATCAATATGGAACTTCTTTTCTTAAGCCATCTAACAGTATTTACTTATGCTGAACTGCCAGTACTTGCACGTTCAGAAAAGAAATATCAGTAATTTAAAATTCTACTGGCTTTAACTGACTTTCAGAAAAATAAAATAATCATGTGATTAAAAGTATGCTTGGCCATGCTGGAGTTTTCTACAATGCTACTTTCCTGTTCTATATTTCCACAAAACCTGACTCAGAGTGAAAAGCATGACCTTACTTCTCAAGAGCTGCTTTTCCACTTGTACAGCTACTAAAAAATCAAGATAAGATCCAGTAAGCATATGTACAAGGTCAAGAACCTATTTTAGACTGTAACACAATCACTCTGTTTTATGAATGGACTCAATCGAACTATCTTAAGAAAAATCTGTCCCAGTCTATCACAAAATGTTTTCACCACATACAGGGACACTGACACTGCACATCAGTTGTGGTAATGAAAATTTAAAAGCACTTGCACATGGACTACCTGCCCTACAGATCAAAGCCTAAGACTTCAGAATACCTGCTTGAAATTCTGAAAAATGGGGTCATTTGTGCTGTGTGTACCTGTCCAGAACAGGTTAAAAGGAAAATTTTGAGAAATTTTACTGTCTTTTACAGAAAAAAAGCCTAATTTTATGTTACATACTACTATTAAAATTACTCATGCAGAATATCAAAAATTCTTCATCAGCTTTATAGCTACTCTCATAGAGTTCTTCCACCTACCACTACCAGGGAAAAACAGCAATTCCTGTTTAATAATGCATTACTATACAACCCCAGTGAAGGGATGGAGAAACCTAATGAAGCCACTTGAAAAAGCTCAGATTGAATTAGCCAGGACAAAAATCCTAATAGATCACTTTAGCCTTGTAGTCCTGTGCAAAATCAAGCAAATTTCAAATACAGCAAGATTCATAAGTGGCACTGCTCCTTCCTGAGCCACGTAAAGGCACTGGCTCAAAACTCTATATCAAGGCAAATGATGATTGCTCAGAACTTAAGACCCAGTTAACAAGGAAAAACAAGAAAATTTGTAGCTGAAACGTGAGCATCTACAGAACTGAGGAATGCTAACGAGATTAGGTGAGGCAAAAACTAAAAGCTAATATGCACACTGTGTTACAAAAAAACCAACCTACAACTGACTAGTCAGACTGCCCTGGAATTAGTGCTCTCAACTCTTAAAAACTCTGAATGTATTATTGAGACATTCAGTTTACTCACAGCATTTCATTAAAGAAAAGAAAATTGTGAAAACTAGAAGGACTTCATAAGATTAACTGTCCAGTAAATAGCAAGTATTTCCATGTTTTTCTTAATTTGCACAAAACCCCCTTCCTTTGAATAAGAAACAGTGTTTTAGAGTTTTGGTCTGTTTTATTCCTAGTTTTTAAGCTGGCCAAAATGTCAGTTGTGAATGTGAACTTAATGACTGTGAATGCTACATGGGTTTAGCTAAGATGCTCTCATAAATATGTCTGAGAACATGAAGCACTCAAGATTCACAAGCTAAGTATGTAAAACGTGGAGTTAACCAGGTGATCTTGCAGCACTTGGTATGTTCACATTGCTTTTTCAGAGCTGAAAAAGCCTGCAGTAAACCACCCCCCAGTCCCACTCTTTTCCCACCTTCCATGCCTCTCCATGCTCTATCCAACACCTCACGCAGGCTCTGAGGGTTATAAGCCAAAGCAGATCCTCACGTACCACTTACATAACCTGAATTTAACTACACTTCAGTGCTTTTTCTAGGGGCTATCTGCTCTGAGATGCTCAAGATGGACCAAATTTACACCAGCTTCTGGAACTGATGGATCTATACGTTGTAGGTTGAAGCATAAATTTAACAAACCTCATCTCAACTTGCATCATCAATTCCCCAAGACTCAAAACAAACCACAGAAGCAGTTGGTGCACCCTGAAAAAAAAAAAAAAAAAGCGCTTTCTGCCTACACAAAGCCTAGAACAAGTGGCTGTTAGATTGCAGAGAAAGGAGTGCTGGCAATGAAAATATGAGTCTTAATACTTTTTCATGGAAGAGCTGGAGTTATTTACTTCTAAGTTTACATAACTTTCTTCAAGGAAGGAGTAACATCAATCAATAAACAGTTGAAAGAAATGAAAGGCTGGCTGTCTTTCTGCACAAGACTGAACAAAATGAGAATCTTCTTGGCCACAAGTATTCCAAATAAAACTAGTCAGTTTAGCTTACAGGTATTTTTTTAAACACTTGTTCTATTGCAAGAGCAGGTGTAGAATGTCTCCAAATGCTGTGCAGAATTCATAATGTAACTATGTAACACTGATCCACTAAAATAGTTCTGAGAACTGGCAAAATACTACTTTGTAGCACTGCTTTAGAGGAGAAAGACAAGTCAGCAGGAAAGGAAAATTACTGAAAGCATTCAAAAAAACCCCTCCAACTGTAATGATCAAACCCAACAACCTGCAGTGGGTCATGCTGGCTTTCAGAAAGATCAATCCAACCAATTTTACGCTGACACTTGCACTGAGAGAAGAATGAGCTCTTGCAAAAAAGTTCATTCAACACAGCTTAATGTTGCGTGTTTAAATTTGAAAATTAATTCCCCAAAATGTTTTCTGAATTCTGTAAGAAATGTGCATTTTTTTTACTAGGTACAACTTTTCCATCAAAACACATCGAAGGCTACAGTTTTCCACTAGCTAACCAGTCACAGCAAAACAGCTCATATACACTTGCAGGAAACATAAATCACGCATTCTAGATCTTCCTTACAGAAATTACATCTCTCCAAAAGTTTTAAGTGCAAATCTACCATTTTTGGCACAATTTTACACAGATAACTAAATCATCTTAAAATCAGATTTGCTGCAAATTTGTTTGAGAGCTTTGAAAGTATTCCTGTAGCCAGCAGTAACAGGCTCACTGAGAGTTAAGGAGTGAGAGCCAATTTGAAACCCTGAGCATACCTTTAAAACTCGAAGAAAACAACCCCCAACACTTCTTCAAAACAGGTGCAATTCATGTTCTGTAGTTGTATCAAACCTGCATTTACATATAATGCACATGTATTCAGTAGACCACGTACATAATGGACAATTATATGACATTTCTGAAATTTTGTTATTTTTAGCATCCACATTCATATCTGTTGCAGTGTGTATGAATTTGAAACAACAAAGTTTGAAGGCTGCTTAAGAAAAAGGAACCTACTGTCTCTCAAAAGCCCTCTTCCACTGCTCCATCTCTGGCTTTAACATCACCCTGAATGCTCTCTGGATAGACCTTATATAAATATGGAACAGCTATATTTTATGGAGGTGTTAAAAGCACCAGAAGTGGATACTGAAAGTAGCACACTGGAAGCCTTCTGTGGTGGTACACAAGGATAACTGCACAAGCTTGACCTCATGAGCTTTCCTGAATACACAATAAACTCTTAGAAATTTATTTCTGTTATTCTTCCCAGGTTTGAAATATGCTCATGTCTGAAGTCTCAAGAGAATGCATCCTCATCTGGACTACTTATGATACAGTGTACCCCATGCCATTGCCTTTGAGGTAAGAAAAAGCACATCACAGCACACACCAGGAGCTAGCAAATCTTAACGGATACTTGGGATGACAGATAAACCGGAACCAATTACAAGAATAAGAAAAAAAAAATCTAGAATAAAACTAATTTTTAAGTATTAAGATCTCCAGGTAGAAGACTGGTGCTTTTCCAATGTTTTGATCTACCTCTACTAAATTTTTCTTAAGGTAGAAAATTTGCCAGTGTTTGGCAAATTACTATTTCTCCTTTCCTTTAGCTATTATAAAACATAATAACTAAAGTATGAAATACGCAATAAAAATGTAAAACATTAAAAAAACAGAACCTACATGGAGGAAGTTATGTTAATATTGCTATGCCCCAGGAACACCACCGTTCCAATTTGGCTATTTCTAGCCTAATGTAATAGTAAATAGCTACCTCCGTACAAGAAGCAAACTAATCTAAAACAGGAAGACCTCCTGAGGAAAGATGATCAATGAGAAGACGAATTGAAGTAGCCTACAAAACCACCCCTGGAAGCACTGTTAATTGAGAGCCAACGAGCAGAACTACCACATTTGGGACAAAAGAGCGAGGATCCATAGCTGCTGCATGAGTACTACATTTTCTAAACATAGACTCTACCCCCCACAAAAATGCACTTCATTGACACAAATAATCCCACTGCAGTCACTAGCACCAAGTCATTTCCTGGACCAAGCTTTGCAGACACTCAGGCATACACAAAACCTGTATTAAGATTTTTACATCTTAACAGAAGCAATTACAGTTGCTAACTTCTGCAATTAAGAAAGGGAAACCCCTCCATGTCTCTCAACAAAGTACATGCTTCTTTTCTATAAACACTTTAGCAACAGGATTGTCAACAAAATGTCTTAGGTAAAAAAAATAACTGAGGGGACACCTGGAAAGTGGCTATCAAGAGATATCCCCAGACAGTTGCAGGCCTTGATGACTTGTGACTTATTAAGTTATTTTAGGGAGAAGACACTTTGTTTTTCACATTTTAACCTAGATATTCTTTAAGCAACTGAAAAAAAAAGACAATGCTAGTAAAAATAGTTTAAAAAACTTGATAATGTTTATCTTTATGAATGAACAGGGCTCCATTAGAGCATTTCTCACCCCTACAAAACAAATTTCAAATATAGAAGAGGTGAAAAATAAAAATTTAAGTTTATCCAGTTGTTAAGTCAGCCTTTGTTGTCTGACCCATAGCTACACATTCACAGTTGGAATACATTAATCTGTTTATCAAATTAAAAGACTGCTATCTTTGGTGCAGTTTGTTACAAAACATACACATTGCTTTTGTCATGGTTTATTTTTGTACAGGTTTTCCTACTACTTGTTAGTAAAACCGTGGTCACATGGCAGCAAGTCTTCTCCTTTATTTCTATAATCCAAAACTGACATTCTTAGAAAAGGCTTTTTAAAGAAATAAATGAAACACGGAGATGAAAAGCCTCTCATCGGCTAAAATTCCTAAGCTCACAGCCCACTTTTTTTCTCTTTTTACTTTTACCACTAAATGCAACTATCAATGATTAAACAGGGAAGAGTAAAATAGTATAACTCAGATTGCTGTAGAGTTAGCTGCTGAGACTATAAAGAATCTTCCAATTTCATCAGCAAGAGTTTGGATGAAGCAAATATATTGATATATGCCTTGCCAGTGAAATGAGATAAACAGGTATGTCCAGTTTCTCTATAAAGGCACAGCACATTAGTTCTACACCAGTGCCTACTGGAATCAGACATAGCATTGAAAAGTTCACTCTAAACCTTAAAAGCTAAGCCTTAAAAGTCAGAGACTCAACTAAGTATCTTTTTTTTTTAACATACACCCCTGAATATACACATGCTTCTTGGTAATCCTCCGGCAGACTGAACCTTTCCTATTCCTCTCGTTCCCCAACGCCATTATTCGTGCTGTAGTTGTTATTCTGTTGTAAACTCTAATTGAACCGACTGTCAAAACACAGCAGCGTTATAGCACTTCAAATTAATAACCTGGCTCCTTCCCCTCTGTAACTCAAAGCGAAGGCACGCTCACGACTCTACCGAACCTGCAGCAAGTTACCTATGCCTACATGTTTATAGTAGCACCTTCTGAACAGCTGGCATTGTGCCACCTAAATTTTATAACCATACGACTTAGAGCCTCTTCTACAGAGCGGAGAGAAAAATTCAGCAAGAGGAAACTCTGCAGAACACATAAACAAATATTCCCCCCCACACCTTCCGGGGCTAACTAATTTTGTTGATAAAGGCACATAACCTTCGGCTCCCTCTGAGGCCTTTTCCTTGAAAACAAAGAAATCGGTCCCCACTGCCCTCCTCCTCAGTGCCATACGTGGATTTTCATAATTGATTTGTTTGATGAGGGAGGCGATAATCGCAAGGACCAGTTCCTCCGCCTCCCACTCGCCGTGCGGCCCCGCTTCCCTGAGGAGCAGCTTCCGCAGGCTCCCCCCGCCCCGCACGGCCCTGGGGGTGCCCGAGGCCGGCTGACAGCTCC